>BOPP01000022.1:2388597-2400200 GCA_017312745.1 Gryllus bimaculatus
GGGCGACGGCATCAGTAGGCGAATCGGCCGCGTGATAAGAGAGCCCGGAAATCTGCATGCAAATACGCATTCGTTCACTGAACAGTCACCGACGGCGGATACGAGACGTCTGATGCCCAAGAGAGGAATGGGAAAGCGTAAAAATATGAGAGAGGAACGAGGCGTGCTGCCCGACGTGGTAGTTTGAAGAACGTGGAGATTCAAGAAAGGGAACGACAGACGAAAGTCCGTTTACGATGGAGGAGAAAGTATGCATGTACGACAGGCTCAGTGTTAAACAAAAAGGAAACTAGTGGGCTACGGAATGGTACGGAATGGCCGTATTTGTTTTCTATTTCCTTTCGTCTCGGCTAGCTATTAGGACCCTGCCAAATTCTCTTACCAGCTGCCATCTACCGCCGCTCATAGTACATTTTTTTAAAAACGTTCATAATTTTTCGGTTTCATGATAGTAAAATCGAATTATTAAATTTAGTAATATTAAAGAAGAGGAAAACCTCGGAAAATTTAGAGCTATTTTTAAGAAAATGGTGTTTAAGCGTTACTGTGAATGCGAAGTTTGAACTTCTTTTCACAGAAAACTATTGAGTTTTCAAAAAACATCATACGAAAACATTTCAAGCACTTCCAGTAGTATCTGCAACAGTGTTTACAAATCACTGGAAATGTGCACAATAAAGACGCGAGAGATACTTCAAACAAATTACATTTGTGTAATTTTTGACAAAACAAGAATACAGAAAAATGAAATTTTGTCGTATTAAACAGTACAATTAATACTATTTTTGGAAAAGTTTGAAGAAAACATTTGGAGCCATTTTTAAGAAAATAACGTTTGAATGTTCTTGCGAGCGTTGTTAAAATGCGAAATTTTAAGCTCATTTTCACAGAAAACTGTTGAGTCTTCGAGAAACTTTATTTAACATTATTTAAAGCACATGTACTCATAAATTCAGTAGTGTAAACTAATTGCCGCATATGTACATATTAACAACGTGTGAGACAAGTAAAAAATTGCATTTTTGAAATTTTTTAGAAAACAAAAAATAATTCAACATGGCGTCATCTTATCACTACCAAAAGTTGAAAGAAAAACAATTGGAGCAGTTTTTGGAAAAAATTTGGTTTCGTAATTTTTTAAAATTGCAAATATCGCACGCAATATTGCAAATATCGCACGCAATATTGCTCGAAAACGTCTATAATTTTCAAAAAGAAGTACCTGATCTTATTGAACGAGCTGATTATGAGCAAGAAATTTCATTGGAAGGAAAAATATCTATCTTCAACTTTGTAGTCGTAGGAGGACGCCGGAAATAGTTCAAACTTTTGAAATTTTCGGAACTTGAGAGTTAACCGTGAAAATTTCACCTTATCGCTAGTAGTGTTGGAGTAGCACAGAGAGTAATGCAGACGGTCAGACGGGCACATGGACAGACGGACGGACGTTTTGAAAATAACCACTTTTTCAGTATTTGGCGACTCCAAAATGTGTATTTCCGTTGAAGTCCCGAAATCGATTTTCCGCGGCATTACATTACTTACAATATACTACGTATATTACTCAGTATACACATACGTATACGGGAAAGTAAAAACACAATTCTTTGCGGAAATGAAAAACCTTAGTGGAAGTTTAATAATGTCTAGGGAAAACCACGTTATTTAAGCATTGGCATGGATTCTGTAAGGATACATTTAAAAAATAACAAACTCTAAAAGAGGAGAAGGAAGTTACTCTTGCACGTGAAGAAAGTGGACATCGGATTTTAGATGGAACAGAGAGTAGGAATAAAAAAGGCAAAAAAGTAGCCCAGATTTAAAAGGCAAGTGCAGACCAGGCAAGCGGGCCAGCGCCGTCCAGGCAGGAAACGAAAGCAGTCCGCAGATCCGCGAAGGTGGCCGAAGGGTCCAGAACTGTCGATACATTTATCCGACCTCCCTTCGGAACAATGTAAATTATTCATGGCAGGTTGTGTGAAGCGGCGGCGTGCCGAAACAAACTTCTTTCCCTCGCGAGGAGAAGAACGAGGCGAGTGGGCGCTTGCAAATGGACTCCCCTGCTTGCGCGCGCCCGCCCCCCTCCCACATCCCCGTCCCCGTCCCCGAACCCGTCCTCCTTCCTGGTTCCCCCAGGCAGCTTCCGGTACACCGCGAGTGCAGCTTTCCCAAAACGAACACCTTCTGAGCGGAGCTGCGCACCCGGAGCACGTTCGTTGCCGAGATTTGCGGTAGAGGATTCCCCTCCAAGAGCGCCTGCAGGCGCGCCTGCAAGCGCAAGTTCTGGACGAGCGCGCGCGACGCTTCTTTTGTTTTCCTTTTAAACTCTTCGCTGGAATTGATTTTATTTGTTTACATAGCGTTGGAAAAACACGATGCGTCACTGCTGAATAATGGCTTTTCCAACAGCGACAGAATTGAAACTGGTACAACACTTTCTTTTGAGTTCGGCTTTAGACAGATTTGGCACGAAGTTGAAGTGCAGAGCAGTGTAATTCGGAATTGTCTCGAACTTCATTTTGCCTGACTTTTTCAATCTTGTGTCTTTCAGAAAGACGTAGAGATAGAAATAGAAATAATCAAAAAATAAATAAAAATCATCTACGAGTTTACTGTAAAATAGTTGGTAATTTATATACGCGTCGCTTCAATTTGTTGTGTCTTTTCATGAAGCTATGTATTTTTAATTTTCAATTTGCTGTCAGTCGTATCAAGCAAAACATCAATCACAATTTCAGAGCTGTGAAACCAAGACCATTTTCAATAGAGAAAATAATAACCATTTTATATGAAACGTAAAATCGGTATTGGCTCTTTCGAATATGTGAGACTCGGTGGTGCTGAAACATTTTCCCAATACCCCTTCTCTGCAAAATTAAATGATCTAACGGAAAGGTTGGAGAATACAACTATGCAATAGACATGCGTGCTATTGAATGAATATCTGGAATATTGATTTCAGGCAATGTATCTTCACTATCTCAATAGGAAAGTGTGTCTAAGTGACAATAAAGTACTAACTACTAGTAAAATATAATTCTCGATTACAAGAGTATTCTCTAGAAGGATGTATTTCATTCTAAAATTGTTATACTTTTCAAAGTTAACTACTTTAAACATTTTCATCTGATTTTTAAAACGCATTTTATCCTCTAAAGACCATAATTATTAGATATTTGTTTACTTACTGATACATGGAAGAACAATAACATTGTTTTACACAACCTTATAATTTAGAAATGAAATATTAATAGATCAGTAATAGCAAATCATAAACCACACCAATGCAGTTTGTAGCTACAGTTTATTTAATGTGTGACGAAATTATACAAATTAATAGCTAAGAAAATTAGTTTCCTATCATCAAACAACTTTAAACAAATAGCCCGGAGTTGGACGAGTACAATACATACTCAGAGAAATTTATGAGAATACTAACCTTGAAAACACTCAGAATTGTGACTTACTGAGTTAACCCTTTATTTATAAATTTGTCATTCCATGTTGTGGATCTAATGAACGATATTACTAATAATTTTGTATTTAGCACATTATAGATAATGTGTTTTCAATTTTTATGACAGTAAAATTAGTTCTAAATAAGTGAGGTTTTCTTGTAACATTTTCGCAAAGGCAGATGATGCACCGCACCGACACATTTGTTGCATTTACAAAATTCAAGAGATCAAGAGTTTCCAGAAACTGAAACAAAACAATCTTAAAAATACACACGTGTCTCCTAGCAAACCTGAAATAGCTGTGTTTAATAGATACATTTCTAAATTATTTACTATTTTGTTGGAAATATTCGAATGTTTTGTTTTGTTTTTGTTTTGTTTAAGGTCGCATCAACTACTAGGCCATTAGCGACCACTATTGCTCGTAACGGTATGGTAACTGTGAGGATGACACGATATGATGATGAAGGGGGGGGGGAAGGACGAACACAGTACAACCATACCCCAGGCGGGACTCGAACCCGCGATCCTTCGGTCCGAGATCGCTACGGCACTACTGCCTTAGCAATCTCGGCCATCCGGACCGGCATTCGAATGTTGTTATAGCGATATTTCACTTTAAATCAGTCCGTTTACGGACGGAAAAAATTAGAGAAACCTGAAGTGGGGTGCCAAAAGCATAACCAACCTTTAAAGGTACAGACAAAAAGTTTCAATTCGTCTTGAATTGATACACTCGACCATTGTATCCACTACCTAATAACATCAGCAATGACATGATAATCAATACATATTTTAATAAAAAAAATTTCGTCAAGATATTTTCTGATAATTATAATAAACCTCTATAACCATTTAAGATTAGTTTCGATATTGCATTGCACAATACAAAACACAATAATATTAAGACTACTTATGAACTGAATAATGTGGTTCGTCTTGCCATAGAGATCTTGCGCATTGAAACATCAGCAAATAAGAGAATAGGGAAGGCTGTTATAAAGATTAACACATAAGATAAAATAAAAAGTTGACTTAGTACATTCACTCCAGCAGACCATAACGACCTACCTCAACTCAGACCTCAGTTCCATAGATAAAACAAAATACCACAGACGGCTAAACTGTCAGACCACATTTCATTCCAACGTCCCACGAGGCCACCCGCCCAACGTTGCCCAATCCGCACACGGGAAAGGTGGGCAGAAGGCGGCGGACAGTCGGCCGCGCACCTGGGCGCCAGGCAAACGTCCGCATGGGTTACCGCGGGGGGCATTAATTATCCGGAGCAGTCATCCAACGCGCGGTTTAATTGGCTGTTAGCGGCGAGCAGTCTCGCACCCCCCAGCCGCACGCGTCCACAACCTATTACCGTATTCAATTACGTCGCCTCGCCGACAGCGCTTCGCCGACCCCGCCGCCGGGCCGCGGCGGTCTCAAGTTAACTGCGTCGCGGCCATGTAAACGGCGTGGCGACGGCGCCGCGGTCCACGCTGTCGGACCTTTCGGCAATGACTCCGCTCGGCGGGCGGAGGGCGAATTCCTTTCGTCGCCATTGAACTGGGGGTCAGACGCACACCCGCTGACTGAAAAATGCAACGTACGTTGTGCTGACTGATCGCGAGGTTCAACTTACGAGAGATTCCGAAATATACCCCTGAAATTATTAGAAAATTTAGATCTGAGAAAAAATTGAATTTATGATGAATATGGAATAAAATATACTTACATTACATAAAATAATGTTTATGTATTGATTTATCAACAAGGTTTTTTTATGAAAAATGTGATATTTTGAAAATCAAGATTATTTAGTAACGAAATATATTGTATTAGCCATCTGATCAATCTCTACCACCAAAATATATTTCCCGATAGCGAATTGAATGAGAACGTGTGTGTGTATAAAACTCGACAAGAATTGAAACAGTGCAAATAAATGAAGGCAATCTCAACAACATGACAATACTACTGATTCACGACATTACATGCCCCCCCCTCTCTCTCTCTCTCACACACACACACACAATGATACGTTCAATGTTGGTGAATTCACTGAATTAAGAATCCTTGTTTTACAATATTATGGGATAATCAACATCGGAAAACGGAGGAAAATTATGTTGTGTCTCTCGTGTCGAATGATTGTCTCGTCATTCGTCACCAAATGATTTCGTCCATTGCTCAATGTCGTATAAGAGTACTCATTCCGGAAAATTAAAATATAAAGAAGATAAACACACACCTTAATGTTTGGAAGTTTAGATTTATTTAACATTGAGCTCAACCTATTGTTATTGACGACAAATTTGTGCCACACCGATGACTCTAAACTGGGTGAATGCTGCCTCTTCGGTGAAGCGGTCTCGATTTACATGCTGTTGATGTGAATTTCGCCTTCGTGCCGCCGTCCGCGGTTCGTCGGTTGGGGAGTTCCACAGGGTTGTGGGTTTGAACCGCGATTAGGGCCAGGCTGTGGCAGCGGAGAAGGTGGCAAAGAGGAGGAGGAGGAGGAGGAGGAGGAGGGAGGGAGATGTGGTGAAGGAGGGGGGAGTGCGAGCTGCCGTGCGGGGGACGCGGAGGTCCGGCTGGTGCGGACGGGGGGAACATTTGCAAGTGAGATGAGACGCCGGAGACTGCAAGTACAGACGCTGCATATTCATTAAGACACGCCGTAAAATAGCGACGAGGAAATGCGAGGCCACGATTTAAAGAGTAGGTCCTTTCCATTATATGATGTGTGTCCTCGTTTTAATATGAAGTGCAAAGTTGATAAATGAAACGCTTTCGGTTTAGGTCCTCCTCAACCCCCAGCGACGAAATGTTAGCGACCGGAGAGTCACCCTGACCTCTGGAAGGTCACTCTAAGTTCATATCTATGCGAATGAGAACCAAACAATTATAAACGGAAATGCTAGGCGCTTCTCCCTGCAGGGGGTACACCGCAGAACATTCAGAAACACGAGACATTGAAGTTCAACGCATTGCATTAATTTTGTATTTCGACGGTCAATGACCTCACCAGGCGCAACTTCCTCGCAACAAGAGTGCTCTAGTCAAAATAAAATTTATCAAAACTGTCCAGTAGAATATTGCACTAAGCTATTTTATGAAAGATAAAGTAAAATTAGGCACATTCTGCTTGGTAAGTATATTTTATTGTGTAGGAAATGTGACCTGTTTTCCATTCTTCAACAATTTCTAAATTATGATATGTCACAGAAATTATTTTTATAATTTTAATGTCATATCCCATTAAAATGTGTAGTGACATAAGTGAACATGAACAAAAAAGATTGCTGCACAGAATTGTTCAAGCAGCAGTTAAGATGGGCTTGTGGGTATCTCATCAAAGCACTTAACATTGTTTGTGAAATACTTAACAGCGGTTTGTGCCGAACGACCTGAACCGACCTGAACCAACTCAAGAGCTTCGGTCCGAAGGATGGCGGGTTCGAGTCACGCCTTGGGTATGACTGTTTGTCCCTTGTCTTTCAAGTATAAATTGTCTCAGAGGGCCTCGCTATCTGCTGACAGAAGATCAGAGGAGCCCGCAAGTGTGTCCCATCGGGACGTAAATGGTATCGGACAGTCGGCTGGATAAAATCCTAGGGAAAAAAACTGTTTGTAAAGAGTCAGAATAGTTGTCATAATTACTTGCTGTTCCATAATTTAGTACGAATATCGACACGGAAAGCGCGTGAATTTGTCGTAGTATTTTTGGCGGCAAGCAAAATAAGAATAGTAACGTCAGTTTATTGAAAATACCATTATTCGTCAAAAACAAGCATATGCTACCTGGATTAAGCAACTTTGATCCAATTATGAAAACGTAGAAATAAATGACGATACTATATAAAGTGAGCAAATGTATCGTTCGTGGAGTGCAATAGTGGCATAACTAAAAAATCAGGTATTGAGATGAGTTTGAAGTTTTACCTTATGTTGACATGCATCATTCATACATTCACACTTTTGTGATTTGTTGGTGGAACACTCTACTGTATGATATGCTGATATTACTACTGAAAGGTAGAACAATCTGCAATTCTGGGTCACTAAAAATACTCAAAAGTCGTATTTTTTTAGTTGTGCCACTATTACAGCCCACGAGCGATATACTGAGTGCCACGACTTACTCGCCCCAAAAGACAGTGCCGTTTGCACCTTGTGATAATGAACAAGAAAATATAAAATCTTCGTGCAAAAGCTTAATCATAACGTAGAAAAAATAATTTTCTTCCAATAAATAGCGCTTGCATCCTTATTCAGCGTACCGTTCTCGAACACAAGTAGAAAATCCGTTGTTCGACAGTGCTACTGAAGCTAATTGCTGCGTCTAGGCCGCACCAGCACGCAACCTTCACTCTCATCGCTGAGGTCACTGAGCATCTGTCGGCACAAAGCATTGTACAATCGCTTCGAACGAGATTCGTGTTCCCAACTTTGAATAAAATTATCGCTACAGCAATCACTGCCCGAGATGATGACCGATGGTTTACTAGACGGCAACAGAAGAAAAGACAAATATCCGCACAGCGTAGCCGGCGACAAATACGCTTCTAATTTTGGTACGCTTTCATGTTTTTGCGCGTAGTACGACATAACATGCGGTGGATGTGTGCCTCTTGCGAAATGTATTCACGCGAGTTTGTATGGAAGCTATATTCAGAAGCATTTGCTAAAATTGTGTGACTCCTAATCTACCGTTTGGAATTTTAAAACATTTGGTGACGTTGTTTGCGCGTTGATCCAACTCAGTGGTTCAGTTTTGGTGCGGGGAAGTCTGAATAAATAAATGTTTAATTTCTTGTAATGGATTAAATTGAAGTGAATAAAACATGTGATTTATTTTGAAAATAAATATTAGGCAAATTATTAATTATGATATTTTTGTAACAAAGAATTAACTGTTCAAAGACATACAAAATAGATATTATTATTATTATTATTATTATTATTATTATTATTATTATTATTATTATTATTTACTATTAATAGCGATCTTTAAGTCTAGATCACTAAGGCAGTAGTGCCGTAGCAGTCTCGGACCAGAAGATCGCGTGTTCGAATATCGCTTCAGGCATTATTGTGCTGTGCGTGTCTCTTATGTTTGTGTGTCTATTTCATCATTCATCATACATCATCATCATCATCAATTCATCCCATCCAATAGAGTTAAAATCCCTGGGGTGTAAAAATTGAATCAGCATTGAAATGCTAATTTCCCCTATAAAAAGTAACGTACACCTACCCCGACTATTAAGTGTGGCCCCCAGTGGAATACCCCAGTGCACGTATCGTGGGGCCTTATAATGGCCGATTCGCGAAAGAAAATAATAATAATAATAATAATAATAATAATAATAATAATAGGTACAAAGAAAATGTATCAACGGAAAGTCTACGTGAAAATGGAAGTTCAATTTAATTTACCACAAAATCTATTACTTTTTGAAACTATGCAATGAACCTTGGTAACGTTTCTAATCTTGCGGCGATTCTCAAGAAACCATTTTTCGAAACGAGATCCCTTGGAGAGCACCTGGAAAGCGGCAAACGGTGGACGGCAGCGAGTGACTGTCGGACGAGCATCGATTCGCCGGGAGCGCTGGCAGGCACTGCCGCACCTATCTCGACGCAGCGCGGCAAAACCTCTCCCGGCGCGATCTGCCGCAGCTGCCGGGCGAAGAAGTGGCGAGGCGGGCGGGGCCGGTGTGTTGGCGCCATCGGCCGCCCCGCGGGGTCCCATTCCGCCTCGCCGCTCGCCTGCTTCTATCTTTGACGCCCCCCCGACCCTCCCCCCTGTCCCCTCCTTCCCCGTCCCTCCTCACCGGTCTCTCCTCCCCCGTCCCCCCCCCCGATCCCAATCTCCTCGACTTCCTCTCCCCCCGATCCCTCCTCCCCGTCCCTTCTCCCCCGTAACCTCTCCCCGTCTCTCTCCCCCGTCCCTCCTCCTACGTCTTCTCTCCCCCGTCCCTCCTGTCCCCCGTCACTCACCCCGTCCCTCACTACACCCGTCCGCTCCTCCCCCGTCCTCTCCTCCCCCGTCCCCTCTCCCGCTCCCCTCCTCCCCTCCGTCCGCTCCTCCCCGTTCCTCTTCCTCCGTGCCCTATACCCTCGCCCGGTCCCCTTTTCTCTTCCTCGTCCCCTCCTCCCCCTCCCTCATCCCCCGTCCCTCCTCCCCCCACCCTCAATCACCCGTTCACTCGCGCCCGCCTGGTGCGACCGCAGTCCAACAGCGCGGGCTCTGATTCCGATGGATGCACTTCATTTTCTGTTTACGTTATTGTGTCCGATACCGGAATGCTAATAAGCAGTCCCACAGAGCGAAAACTGCGGAAAAACTGAAAACAAAAATTAAGTTCGGGGAAACATGAAAAAAAGAAAAAATTACTTTCAATTGTCTATTTTTGCCTTTTTCATTATGAACTCTATATAAAGAATCCTCTGTATGTTTGTAACACAAGATTCATGTACCGAACTAGACGTACTTTCAGTTATCAGGGAATTTTTATTATCAGTTTTATCGTAGTTATTGGATACCGTTCTCCACAAAGAAAACTCTAAAACGAAAATAAGTCAAGGCGGCATACTTGAGTTCCGTGTAAAGCAGTTTGCATTATTTCATTCGAATATTATTTCCACCGCTTTGGATTTTGGAATATTTATTTTTCTAATCATTAGCACAACAGGTTTTACATCTACCGTTCATTTTTATGTGGATTTCAAACACATTTTCAATTCTATTAAAATATGTATTTGAAAATGTGGCAATGCAAAATTAATCGCTGTATTTTATATTTTGAAGTGAATTCAAATCTCTCAAAGCGCATACTTAAACGATATGGTTTTTCATTAATCATCGAACATATAACAGAAATTTTTCAAATTTTAGAAAGTATATTTATTTGAGTAAGTAGGCTCCTTGTAAAAATATTTTCACAAGCATTAAATATTTAATTATACTACATTATGATGAAAAATTAACTCGCCATTATTGTAATTATTTCTTGTCTGTAGTTTCAGAATACGCAAGAAAATAGTCGAATGATTGCGGTCAGAAATAGAACTATGTATAACGGATTTATTCATAATAAAAATAAAAATTAATAGTATGAAATATAAGGACGAAAACACAGCGAACGTTATGGTTGAAGACGCTCCAACACAAAAAATGACTATTTTACAGTTGGGGGGAATTGCTCTCAGCAAAAATTAAAAACTTCCTCAAATCTCCGATATTTAAGTGAGCACACGAATACCTTAAACCTTTTCTGCTACAAGCGGGGTCATAGAAATCGCGCCATTTTTTCATATTTTGGCAAATTGTTGGAATGTTTTACTATTACATATGTATTTTGTTATTTCTTAACTCTGTGAATAAAATTGTAGTAAGCCTAAATGGAAAGAAAAATATGTATCCATAATATATTTCAATTTGTCCACCTGTGGTCAGTCTAGTTTCCGCCTAAAGCAAATTGCATGAGAGCCGTGCGGAAGCGCTGCGCGTGAGACGTAAAACCGCTGCCGGGAGGCATCTAAGAAGCGCCGGGTCATCGCCCCGTGACCACGATTTTATGAACGATATGACTTTGCCGCCGGGCGGAGTTGACCCGCTCAAACGGCTCCGCTCACACGGATAGCCCCGTGCTACAAGGCGGGCCCCCTCCAGCGCAACTGAGGACGTCCCGTTTCACTGTCATCCTCCCACGCCCCCCCCCCTCCCCCCCCCCCCCCCGCCGGGCGGCAGTCCCGCGCACTGCCCCAAATCGCCGCACCAGCTCACCGCGCCCCCGCGGCCCACACCGCGCTCCGCTTCCCGCACGCCCGCGAACAAGTCGCGGCCCTGACCGCCCACCCCGCCCACCGCCCGGCACAGGATCCCATGCTCGCTCCCGCCCCCGCTCGCGGCAGTCGCGCGCGCACCGCAATAAAAGACATGACCGCCCGCCCGCGCCGGCGCTAAGAACGCCCCCCATACACTGCCCCTCCTTCCTGCCTGCGTGCCCACCTCTACCCCGTGAACCCTTTCCACCTTCACGGTACCACTCCTTTTTTCCATCGCCTACCTTCTGCTCGCTCGCGTTCACCCCCCTTCTGCTCGCTCGCGTTTCACGCCAATCCAGTGCCCCTTCCGGCCAT
>BOPP01000022.1:2400225-2418958 GCA_017312745.1 Gryllus bimaculatus
GTGCCCACCTCTACCCGTGACCTCCCACCTTTCACGTACTCTCCTTTTCCCCAGTCTACCTACCCCCTGCTCGCTCGCGTTCACGCCAATCCGTGCCTTCACGTCCATCCGCTCGCGCGCTGTGCTCGCCCTCTGCCTGGCCGCGCCCTGCCCTTGCCTGCCAGCGCCAGCTCTGCGCGCCCCCTACCGCCCGCTCTTATCGAGAGTTTTTCCGAGGCAACCTGAATAAACGTCGGCCAACGTCTGCCGCCCTCCGATACGCCTGGATTTGGCGCACCAGGGGGCGGCCTTATCATACGGAGGAATTGTATAAGCAGCGTCAAGGAAACCTCGCCAAAGGCGGTGACCCCCAAGGTGGCATCCTGTAGCCTCCGAGCGCACGATCTTCCAAGGATGCAAACTTCTGCAAAGATAGCGCGACGCGAGACGTACGGTCTAAAGACTGTTTCCAACTTTTTATCAACGAAGATAAGTTTGAACTTGACATAATTTTTCGAGAAAGGTGGTGACAAAACATGTTATTGAAATTTATTATTCGTACCGTAAATCTAGCTCCGAAAATTGTAAATATAATTTAATATTTCAGGACAATATGTAGGTAACTCATTTTTCTACAAATATGAGTTGTCAAGTTTTTAAATTAACCCCTACAATATTTTAATCATACTTATCATTATTTTTAATGCTTTCAATTTTTCGAATATATAACAAACATTTTATGCAATCCCTTCAACACAAGGAAACACAGAACTATAATGTTGTTATCTTCGGTACGGTAAAATGGCTCTTCATTTGAACTACTTTAGGCAACGCCAATTATTCAATAAATCAATACCTTTACAACCACGAATAACGATTATTCGTCCCAACTGCAGCCTCACATCGTCGATTTCCGGAGGCTCGTGATGTACACCAGAGGCAATTTGCAAACACGTAAATGTTCGTAACCTCCCAACGGCATACGGTACAGTCGGGACAGGGCTGATAGGGGGAAGGCGGGAGGGACAGGAATAAGTTGGGGACTAGAGAATAGAGAAAGTAGAAGCGGAGGGTTCGAGGGACAAGAAGTTTCGAGGAGCATAGGCGGGAGGGGTGGGTGGAGTTTCCAGGGTCCCGACGTCGGGGACAGTGTGGCAGAAGCTTTGTGGGCGGGGGATGGGGACCAGGGGCCGATGACGTGGGACAGAGGACGGGAGGGGGCGGGATCGACAACGCGGATGTTCGCAGCGCCTGTGGCGGGCGTAGGCGGAGCCGCCGCGGGGGTTCCCCGCCCGCAAAAACAAAAGAGCGCGCCATTGTGAAATTAAATAACTCGCGCCGCGTTCGTCGCGGCGCCGCGTGGCTGTCGCCGCAGCCGCCACTTCGTTACGAATGCAAAGCAAACCGAATTATCGAAAACGGCGGCGTCGACAGAAGCGGGGTAACCGAGTGCGACACGATAACGTCTGTGAGGTTCCAACCAAGTAATTGGTTACAAAGCTATGTCAACGCAAAATGCGTCCTTATGCTTGCCCAAATATTTTGCAGATATTTGGGCGAAAATTCACAGCACCTCTGCGAAGAGGACAATTTATACAAGTGATGGACAATGTGTATGGTAAACCCAGGAACGGCAAATTTAAAGAAAATGGTGGTCATATTTTTCTGGATTCTGTACGCAAAGACAATAAAAAGATGCATGAGTACGAGATATTAGTAAATGGAAAAAAGTATTTTTAGATGTTTTCCCTAAGTTGCTACATCGATGGTGTAGGAATGTTTTAAAGCTTTTTATACAGACGCTCACAATTAATCTTTTCCCCAGGGGATGTTTGAGGGCGGTGGCGCTCCAGAAACAGCAACGAGATGTTGATAAAAAGATCTCGCCGTCGCAATAATGATGGCTGCGGAAAATGTAGTGATGGCTGGAGAAACGTTAGACGAGTGTCCCAACTGGTTGGTAGTAGTATGGACGTAGGACGCGTTTGCTAGATTCATGGGAGATGTGAAAATGCTAATTCTGTACAAATACGAGTACAATGGGTGACCGAGCCTTTGATCTTGGTGACCTCGAAAGATTTTTCAGTGGTGGCGAAAATGAGTAATTTACCGTGGAGAATGCAGTCCAAGAGGAAAATTTGTAATGATTTGGACAGTGATAACCATTGGGATAAATATAAAATAACCACCCATCCTTAGACGAATGGTGTTGAGTAAAATATGCTAAAGAAGAGAAAACAATTAGTAGTTCTCAATAACAGTTGATAGCCAAAGGTACTCGTCAAGAAGAACGGGATGAATGCATTCGCCAATGAATAACAATTTTTGTGAGTGAAATTTTGTATCTTGAATTAGGAAAGTTTGTATCGTTTATTAATATTTGATACAAAAGGAGTAAATTATGCGACGATAAACGAAAGGGAGATGGAAAGACGATAGACTGCGCCAGTGAGGTCAGAAGAGTCTCGGAGGGCTGCGTAGGCATTGGAAGCGGGAGAGACGGAGGTTGCAATCGGGGCGGTGCGAACGAGGGGGGAACGCAATGGAGGCAAGCCCCTGCCGGATCGGCACGGCGCGGCGTCCACCAGGCCACCAACGGGAGGCGAGATTTCTCTTTTAATTAAAGCGTCGCGATTAAAGTCATTTGGGTCTGTGCTGTGGCGACGGCGGGGAGGCGGTCAGGAGAATGTGGCGGAGGTGGAGAACCGTTGGTTACGGTATCAGAACAAAGAATGTAATGGTACTTGAGTACTTACGATTCTTACAGTTCGATGATAAGATTTAAGGCCGACAGCAACGTTACTTAGAGAATGCATTTTTGTAATATGTTATTTCAATGATAAAATTATATAATACGTTTTTCTAATATGGTGACTATGATTGTAAGTTATCATATGATTATAAATTTGCAGAACGGTTATTAAAACCATTGAGACATTGAAACAATTGTAGTCGTAAAAAACTCATCCTACGTCTAAGTGTTTTGTTATCTTATATCATTAAAAACATTTTTCTCGTAACCAAGTTCTGAAACAACGTTTTAAGATAAAATAACCACCCTTCCGCAGAATCGCGTTGGGCAAAATATGCTAAAGAAGAGGAAACGTCTAGTAGTTATCAATAAGGGATGATAGCCAAACGTACTCGTCAACATGAACAACAATTTTTGTGAGTAAAGTATTGATTCTTAAATTCCAAAAGTTGGTAGCGTTTATTAATAGTTTGTGTAAAAGGAGTAAATTATGCATATCAGTAATATTCATCACAGTAACGAGAGGTGCATTCAAGCATGACGTGGTACTCAGTAGTGTGCGTGAAAAACTTTGGAATCTTGCAAGGGCAACTGAATGCTTTTATGCGAAGGACGAAGTACTTGTGCAATGCGATACGTTGTTGTTTGAACATAACCTACTGGTGCGCAACTGGCTGCAGCGCTGCGCGGACGGGTATATTAGTGCAAGCGAACTGCATTAAGGAGTGGGAGGATCGTTGAAACAATTTCGCTTGGCTAGTGGCACAAGTCTAATGACTGTCTTTGACCTTCTGATGTGAGACTGTCTTTGAACTTCCATTTATTCGAAGAGTTGAACCATACAAACTGGTAAGCAGGTAAATTGTAATGCAATGCCATATTAAGTAGTAATATCTTTCTGCAAAGGAAAATGGATATTTTCACCAACATTTAAAACAATACATTTTTATCAATGGAAATGTTAACCATCAGTTATTAATAAAGGCATTTTTGCTTGAAGTATATCATGCAGTGGTCAAACGGGCCTGGAATATCTTGAATTGTAAAGATATCGTCTTTTCCGAACATTTGAGAGACTTCAATCGAGAGATTCTGCTCTTTGAAATACAATATAAATACAAACTAACAACCACAAAATAAAAATTAAATACAAATTCATTAGATTTCTGTCACACGTCAACGCGAGCTTGTACCAACGGCCCCCCCCACTCTTTAATGCAGTTCGCTTGCACCAATATACCCGTCCACGCACCATTGCATCCCGTTGCGCACCGGTACGTTTAGTTCGAGCAACAAAATAAAAATTAGTTGTTTTTTGTCACATAGAAACTCCGACAATGATATATCAAACGGAAGAAATTGTTCGTATGAGTTGGTAAAAAGTGGAAAGATGTTGGGAGGTACAATAATGGCAATGAACAAAGTTGGTGAAATACTCATTCAAGTTGAAAAACAGCAGTTTCCTTAGTTTCATTGCAGCATAAAAAGTGGAGCAAGCATAATAAAACAACAACTTTACATAAAATATTTTCATAGCTTTGCAGGATGAGACACAAAAGGACGCGTTCATGTGGCAACACGGTGAGCAACGGCGACGCGGGGATCTTGCACTAGGTGCCAGACGGTCGAAGCCCGGCGATGCAGAAGAACGGACAAGCAGGGCGCATTGTCATGCATGAGCCCGGGGGTGCAACTCTACACCGTGTCGCTTTTCGAGCGCTACCTGCCGTTGCCGCGTGTAATTAGCACCCTCAGCACAGTCGCCATTGCTTCGAGGAATTTTCCCACTGGTCACCGAACCCTCTTTGTGACCCAGCGACCTTTCTTCAAACCACATCAGCACATTCCTCTCGGTAAAGTGCGCCTCTGACGTCACACAATTCCACGCAATCTTTAAAATACACTGTAATAATAATAATAATATAATAATAATAATAATACATTATCCTTTTGAACGCGTGATCAACTTTGTAAAGGTTGCATAGAACAAAATTCGAAGCGATCAGGGACATGTAACCACTAAAGGAAGAAAACTACAATGTGAACTGCTGTGAAAAAGCTTGGTTGAGTAATTTATGTTCATGGGGGGGGGTGATTACAAGATAGTAGAGATAATTCTGCAAATTTCAAGTTGTTAAGTGTGACGTGGGATACTGAAAAAACAATTTATACTTTGTTTTAAAAAACGCGTTGGTTCAACAAATTATAAAGTGGTTTTATAACGTTAAAGAGTATAATTTGTTTAGTCCTCTTAAAAATAATAATTTTTTGTGGATTTAGTGATAAATGATCACTGAAGTGTTAAAAGAACTTCACATAATGTGGTTAGTTAATAGCTAATCTAGAAAACTCATAAAGTATAACATTTTTAGAGGCAAGGTACTGAATTAAAATCCAAAGAATTCCAATGTTCATAGCTCACAAAATCAGTAAATTCCCATCCCGCACAATATGCGAGCAATGCGCGCACAATAAAACACAGCGCATTGAACCCGTGTGAAAACACAAACGATTTCCCGAACTTGAAAAACAACGCGACAACACTCATAAAATACAATGAAATCAGGTCCTCCAAACCATAATGGAAAACAGCCGGAAAAGCGAGTGTGGGATATTAGCTCGCGCACTGTCCATCAACTCCGGGATTACGCCGGGGACGAGCCGTTTCACGCCGCAACGAACTTTCCGTTCTGCGGGCGCACCCGCTTGATACTCGCCATTTTACGGGCGAGCGGGTAATAATGCTACCGTGACCCATAAAGTAGCGATATGCTTTCGAAAAACATGCATCGGGATGTCCGATGCGCAGGGCCCGACTCCTATTCACTTCCGGCGCCCGGCGCTTTCCGGTTTTGAACGCCGCGCGAAGGCAAGCGGATAGCGAACGCGGCGGGAGAGGCAGGCGGCGACGAAATGGCCGATTTCGAGGAGGAAATACGAACATTTAAATAGAAGTTCTAGAAGTAAACGTTGAGTCCTGCCGTGAAGATTTCAATTCCAGGCAGGAATGTAGCAGAGTTTTGATTGTATGAATAGTGATTCCAGGTGCGTCAACTGCTAACCCCACGAGTGTAGTGAATGTTTTTATCGCAGGAGGTGGTGGTAATCTTCCCCAGCTGGCTGGCGATATCAGGCGCCGACCTACGTCCGCTTGCACGGAGTTTCCCCAACCAGATATCTCCCACCAGCGTGGCACCGTCCCAGCCGAGACAATCTCTAAGCTTCCGCCTGGACTCCTGACACTCCTGTAGCACTGCAGTGCATGTGAGTGTAACTGTGTGTAAGTAAGGAGTGAGGTAGGGGCAAGGAAGAGAAAGGCAACCCGTGCCCCCTTTGTTCACCAGGTGTAGACAGGAGAAACCACGGAAAAGTACTGTAACGTATTAGCCAGCGTGCCTCATGGCATCTATTTGGGGACGCTTGGTAGAGGATTAGCCTCGCCACAGGAAGAAGGGTTTTTCCGTAAAGGGAAGAACTCGGAAACGGGAGACACAAGGCTTTGGGAGTTTCCGGCTTATAGAAGCTTTTCACTGTTATAACAAGCGAGGGGGTGGCGTGACGTAGTAGGTCACGTGGGCCTCGCCTACAAAGTGCATTAATGTAAAGATGCATACTATGACGAAAAATAACCAGAAAATGTCAGATACGACACGAGGCGAAGCAAGTATTGATCAGTGGAAGATTCGGATCAGGAACATTGCGAGGAGAATTCAAAATGGGAAGGACATGGTACGAAGATACGGAAGTGTAAAATGGATTTAAAACAATGAGCGCGCGCAACAAAAAGATACACGACATTCGAGGCGAGAGCTACAAACAGGAGAAGAACGCACAACAGCAGATCGCAGAACCAAAGGAAGGAGAGCACCAACGAGTTAACAAACTGAGGCAAACAAGTGCCTGGCGGAGGTACAGGCACAGCAAGTGCAGCGAAGGAAACGGAGGGAGCTTCCGTAACGCCATTTTACGCCGATTTTACGGCGTCCCGCGTTTGGCTAATGATCTGTTCCAGGTCGGTTGTAGGGCAAGCGCTGCGGACGCCGGATGGGCGCGGATGTTCGCGTCCGCGCCGCTGGAGCGCGCTGGAGGCGCGGAAGGCGCCCTTAAAAAGCACGGCGCGGTACGTCCCGCGCGCAGGCGAACCGATACTGAAGCTCTCGGGAAGGATTTGCTTCCGGCGCAACGCGCTTTAAAGCTCCCACAAAATCCGACGCACCAAGTGAGTCGTTACGATTTCATGTCGAACTACGAAGTACGCTGCTTTACTGGCGATCGTGATATTTATAGCAACAGAAACGTCAGTTCCATTTGTGGAGGTACAGGTAAAAAAAAAGTTGAGTTCGAGTTCGCTCTGAAAAAATTCTCGTTAATGTCAGACCTACTTAACGATCGCTCTTTCAGAGCGAATAATTTTAGCCACGGCTGCAACTTTTATAATAGGAAAAATGTAAACAGAAAAACACAAGCAACTGAGGAAATATAGATTTCAACTCTTTTATTTATTAAATACTAGCTGTTTTCACGGCGTTACTTTGTTATTTATTTTTACAATCATCTACCAAACTGCTCCAGCGACTCCGCCACCCTCCGCTCCGCACACCAACTCAGCTCTCTTAGCAGACCTGCCAACCTCTCCCACTATATTCCTGTCCCGCTCCCCTCGCCTGGTCCCGCCACTCGCGTGGGAATTTTGTCAAAAGTACAGGATGAATAAAACGTTCAAAATGTTGAACATATCGAAACAGTTTCATCAAAACAGAATAATTTCTGTGTAAATTGAAAACCGGCTCATGACATTTTTCTGCAATGGTTTCTCCATACGGCTATGTTCACTGTATATGTTTCGGTCTAACTGTTTTTATTAGTTACGAACGTTGATCGAATAAAGTAAATGTCTAAGTGAATACTACACGTAAATTGCTTTAATTTGAAATACACAGGTGTCCATCATTTTTCAGGAAAACACTTCACGCTACCTTCAGGAAAGATACTTATTTCAATTTTTACTTTATTATATTTTTAACGCCATTATTTCCTAAACCCACGATTGCACTGATATGTACACAAAATCTGCTTTGTCTGCAAACCTTGCTCCTGTACTTTCACAAACCCCAAATACGTTACTTGAAACGTCTGTTTTAATAATATATATAATCGGAATAAAAAGCACAAGTACGTGTTTAATGTAATGGCTGACACTCCCTGCTTTAACAGCTCTTCAACGCGTAGAAATTCTACACATCGATTCAGTAATATATATATATTATAATATATATATATATATATATATATATATATATTATAATTATTACTGAACTGCAACGGAGAATAAGAAAGAAATAAAATTATTCACAAAAATGTAAACCATAAAATTCCTGCTGAATAGAAAAACATCCAATGTTTAACGCCATAATTATTTTACAACTGATACATTTTCAAGTGATGTACTAACTTCGAACTTTTACAGGCTATTCTTCAACATAAAGAGCAAAGGACTAAATTTTATATGCAGAGAGAAAGTGAACCCGAGAGAACCGACGTCTTTTTTTAATTAAGACCTCGTTTCCCGTCATCGCGATCTTAATATTTTAATATCGACGCGCGGGATGGCGAAAGACGGAGAGCATGGCGGCATTAATCGCCTAAAGCGAAGAGTGGGGAAGGAGTTAAAGGGAGATGAGCGGGAGTGACAAGAACTCTTCCGCGACTACTTCCACAATGCCGCCGCCACAGTCAGCGTTATCCTCTATCGCCTTGACAGCCATAACTTTCGCTGCCCCAATCCAGCCTTCACTAAACCGTAGGAATCAATCCTGCAGACATCACTGGCTCTACTGCCTTTACCATCGTTGTCGCCCTCTTCCACTACCAACTGTGTTTCCACATCTACCAATCTATTTGCCTCAAACCCTCTACCACAAAAATTTCCACCGTAGCATCCTCCACCACAATCATTTCCACCGCCATCACTGTTACTCCAACCACATTGGCCACTCCCGCATCTACTCATATAATATCTATCTTAAAGCACCTCTACCACTTCCACGTCTGTCTGAACCTCTACTCCAAGGGTCACGATTGCCACTACCACCGAGTTTTCTATCTAAATTTCCTCCAACACGATTTTGATCACCATGATCGCCGTCGTTGCCTACTGTTTCCAGCGCCGTCGCCGCGAGCTGCCAAGTTTATCGGAAGTTGCACCGGAGGATTGCGCGGGCGCAGGCGCCGGGCCAAAAGCGACGACGCGGCGTCGGGGCGGCCGAGTGCGACATCACCCGCTGAGGGGGAGGAAGGGAAGGAGTGCCAGAGGCGAGGCTCATCTGGGACTGGCCAGACGGATTACGAACGGACTAGGCAAAGTCATCTAGCGTCACGACAAACATGACACTAGAAAAGAAATCGATGATAAAACGACGTTGAGGCATAAACCAGAGAAGTAAGAGAAACGTTTGTGGACAAGCTAACAAAAAGTCTTGTCACAAACAAAATTTCAGGGAAATGAAGAAGGATTATGTAGACAAAAGTGCCATGACGGATAGGGATCACAAGTCCGAGAAAGAAAATTATTCTTATAGTCAAGTAATCTGCGATGATAAGAGGAACGAAAGATACGTGTTGGAGAGAGAGCGAAAGGAAGGATGGAGTAAGTGCAGACCTCAGCGGGAGTAAATGTCGGAACTGCAGGGTGTCCGGGCTGAGCCAGACCGAGACGCGGCGAGCGTGCCCTGAGGCGGTGTGTGAGCAGTCTGGCGAGGGCGGCGACGCGCGGCGGGGGGTGTCGAGTCGCGGCGGGGCGCGGCGGGGCGCGCCAGCGACGGCGTGCGAAGTGTGGGCCGGGCGGGGCGGACGCCGACAGCCGTAGTGCAGAATGGAGAGGCGTGGCAAGAGACGAGGCTGTCCCACAGGGCACGGCGAAGGAGGACAGAGCAACGGAAGCGACTGGCCGCCAGCGGACGGCAGGGTGGTGCGGAAGGGAGCGGGGAGGGACGGCGGCGAGCCCCGGGGGCGGAGAGCACAAGGGGCCGCGTCGGCGACGGAAGCAACGCGATGGTGGCGCAGCGCGGTGCCGCGCGGGGACAAGATTAGAGGCAATTAATTAGGACCACAGCTCGAAATCACGACAAGAATTTCTCTTCTCCCCCACCCTCGTTCCGGAAAAAGTTCCTTGGACCGCGGCGATGAGGCGGGGAGACGGAAGGGCAGGAGTGGGGGGGGGGCGAAGAAGTCGGGAAGTCATGGAGATTCAGAGGGACAGATTCCTCCGCGCGGCGCTGTGAAATTTTTTAGACGTGATTAAATTTAAACTGATGAAGATAGAGAACCAACAATGTATCTTGTCACGCTCTTCGCAAGAGGTGGTGACTCAAGGAAAAGTCTCTTCGTCGTAAACAAAAGGCGAGATTAATTGATAAATTCATTCTTTTAGAAAAATAAACTTCAGACTCTTCGTTATGAAAACGTTTTCCAACAGGCTATGCAGGTTGGCAGGCCTTGCTACACTGGCAACTTCAGTATTTTGAATTTATCGAATAGGAATTTTCTTTTATAGTATGTGCAAATATGATTACCGAAAGAAGCAATTTATCTTAACATTTTAACACTATACTTGACTAATAGTTGACTATACGTGACTCATCTAACCAGCCTGTTTATAGGAATTTGTACTAATGCATGTGACGTAATACATTTTACAGAAAGACAATGACACACTTACCTTACAAGTTGCGTATTTTATTTGATTATTTTATTTGATATTTTATTTTCAGTCTTAACTATGTTTAAACTTTGTATTACTTTCATTCACCACGCATTGGAAATGAAAATTAAAATATTAAACACAATTTAGTTGCTGGTTTTATTTTCCAGTGTCCACTACGACTCCAAATAAAATAATTATTGACGTAAAACATGTAAAAATATGCATTAGGCCTTTGAAAATGAACAATGAAATAAGTTGACTTTAGTCATTAAGTGCTTACTACTGAAAATTTTTATTTTCTATTTTCATCAAAACCATAGTGAGAGCAAACTATATAATTGAGAAACAACAAAAGACCAGTTGTAATTAGGTTTTGTATCCAAATAACACTACGGAACTAGTTTGAGAACCTCATTATACATTCGCACTTTGCAAGTTACTGAAACACCGCGGCATCATAGCATTCATACCGAAAATGCTCGTTAAAACGCATAATCAAATCATCGTCTTTCTGCGTATCAACGTATTTTCAACTTACACTGTAAAATAAAAAAAAATAATTAGCAGCCCTTGAAAAAGAGGGCAGCAGGATTACAACACAAACCTTTTACCCGCGATCCCCACCAGACGGCAACCAGCGACAAACGGTGGGAGAGGGGGGAGGAGGCGCCTGGCGCGTCAACTCTCATTACGCTAGCGCGTCGTCGTGTGTTTGCTCGGTGCGTCGAACTCTCGCGCGCCCTCGCGCTCCGCGCCGTTCCGCGCCGCTCCCAGCCGCCGTGCCTGGTCGACCCCTCGCAGACGGGTATCGATTGCGCAGGTGAGCCGTGTGTTTGGGCGGCCACGCGAGCACGACCGTGGCGGCGTTCGGGCGCGTGACCGCACCGTACCGCATCGCACCGCCCCGCGCCGCGCCGCGCCGCGCCGCCCGCTGGAAGTTTGAGTTACGGCGGCGAGACGCGACCCGCGCCGCGCGCGGTGACGCCGCGGCTAGCTCTTTAATTAGCTTGTTGATTAATGGACCCCTTGCGCTGAAGCCGGGTGGGCGGTGCGGCGGGGAAGGGCTGGTGGGATTTCGGGGGTCTGGGAAGCGACGCAGATACCGCGGCTTCCGAGATATGAAAAGCGAATGAGGATGACCGAGTCGTGAAGCCCACGAGTTTTGCATATGATTCTATAATAAATACGTTTAGATTACAATTAATAAACGTCAAGGTATAGGTAAAGGACTGTTTGATATATTGAGAGTTAAGTATGGAGAATGCTTTTTAAATTGTTTTGAGTAGGCAGAGCAAGCTCTGCACAAAAAAGTATTGAAGCATTTAGGTTCAAGTATGAGATTTGAAAAGATTGACAGAGATTGATGCAAAGACAATCAGTGGAACCAGCAATTAGAGCTGAGTGAATTACCTTACACGAAGAGAGTGATGGATTGGATATGAGTTCCAAACCGATCATTTTGTCTTTCCGCTGTCAGACTAATATTTTTTATAAACAACGAGCGTTATAAGTCTGACTGAACTAATATTTCCATATTTTATGCGAGATTTGCTCATTATTTTAAAAATTGTTGCAAATTGATTGATTACATCAAGGTATTTTATTTATTTTGTAGTAATTTACAGGGTTGAAAATATGGATAATGCATTATTGAGACATTTCCACAGTCATGTCTCGTTCTGTAACAGCTCATGCTTCTAGTGAAGATAACATTACGTAAATGATGAACGAAGATAAAACAAGCTCTTCCATTTTCTCAAGCGAAGGCAAAGAAAAACGACGAGCTCTCCTTGTTCGGGAAGGTTCTCCAAAATTTTAGGCCATTACGGTAAAACTAATATTACACCAGCCTCGTGGACGAATCCAACCTCCGGAGTCCTTTAGTTTAGTCCCCATCACTCATGAAAACTGAACCTTTCGCGCCTGTACAGTTGGTCTCAGCGCACAATAGTGACTCTGCCTTGCATACTCAAAGTTACATACAATGCGCAGTGGAAAAGTCATTTTACTTAGTTCGGATTTTCTTCTTTCCGTGGGTCAAACCTCTTGACACTCGTTGATATTGTAATCGTCAAGAGTCAATCATCTTTAATAGAGCTTTACAGATCCACTGCTATACAAAATTACATTAAGGACGATTGTATATGCTATTTATTATTGACATTGTTGGAGATGTTTTAGATTAGAAGGCAAAATTAATCAATTTTCAAATTGAGTATGGTAATCTGGAGAAAACTGTGATATGTAATATGATCGGGGGAAATGAACAATTTTGAACATTTTATATAAATTAAACGGTGCTCATAATTCAGCCTTGAAGTGATACGTTGGGCAATCAAAAGACCGGGATTAACAATTTGAATATGTATCAGACAGTATTAAGTTTCTTAGTCATGCAAATTGCTAGTTTCGTAGAATCACGTGATCAAAAAAAATAAATCCATATATGCCAAGAAATTAATAGATAATTAAACCTATGAGCTGTTTCACAAAATGTAAGAAAAGAGTCAAGGCTCGAAGACTTCAAAGGTTATGCACTCTTTTCCTATACACCAAATTGTACTACCCAATAAACTGCCTTCCCACTAAAGAACTCAGGCGACACCCGCCCGTCGCGACCAGAATTGGTGGTATAATTGCTTCAGAGATGACGAAAAAGCCGGCCCGAGACTAGAGTTCATGCCGTCGGATTGATTAATGAAATGGTTCGTAAGGGCAGGGTGTGTCGGTGCAAACCGGCGCACCGGCGCGTGCCCGGCGGTCGCACCGACGCCCAGGCCGGCAAACGCGGTGGGGCGCTGGGAGCGGCAGCGAGCCAGTGCCGGGGTCGGCTACTACGCTTGCTCGGATCGGCTGCCTGGTCGCCAGTAATATCTCAATCGATTTGTTCTCGAGTGTCGGAATGGCGTTGCAGCGATATTCTTGGATTAATGTGAGCGCTGTCGCTATTGTTCATCCATCTTAGACGAACATACGCTCGCGGACTGAGCAAACGATCGCTCCGGGAAGCGCGAACAGAGACAAGTTGTGGAAACTGGGGGAAGAATAGAAGAAGGCCTGGAAAACAAAAGCAAAGCTGCGATAAAGAAGATAAAAAGCCTATTTGTATTTTTTCGATTCTTTGGATGGAGTTTTCGTTATTGAAACAAATATCCCCAAACATTTTCAAGTCAAAATGAATGTTTATCATATTACGAAATAGGCTATAAATGTGAGGCGATTTAATACTGTTACGATCTCTCTTCCATTAATTTATGGAATTGAAAAAGAATTCTACAAGAAAAATTATGAAGTTCCAAATATATAATTTCTCATCTTGTTGTTTTGAATTCCATTTCATATGTAAAGTTCGAGTTCAGTTCGTTACCAAAAAGTAGACTATACAATGAGGTGTACACGTAAAAACTTACCACACAGCAATTCATCCATTGATGATTCATCCAATCACGAACAATTCACCACTTACCTGAAAGAAAAAGAAAAGATTTTAATTAATAGTAAACCTTAAATAAAACAAAGTTATTGAGATGGAAACACTTAAAAACAATTAAAATCTCTCCTCCTTCAAAAACAAGCTTTTCAAAAGAAACCTGCTGCACTACAAAGACATTCACTCCGACAGATCCCATTAAAAGATAGCGTGTTCCGAACGCGGGTCAGAAGCCGAATCAGCCCCCGGATAGTTGCACCCGCGACACCACAAAAGAACTTCTGTCTCTGCCCGCGAAGCACGAGGGCTGCGGCGACGTGTGGAGCTTTCCACAAGAGTCGGGGCGCGGCCCCGTCGCCATCTTCACTCTTCGGGCGGAGGTCGGTGAGAAATTCCCAAGGGGCCTTGGGCACGCAGGTCACGGGCCGGCCGAAACAATTAACCAGCCTAGATTCCCGGTAATCCTCTCGAGACGCGGGGTCGCCATTCCCTTCGCCCTCGCCCTCGCCCTCACCCTCGCCCTCGCGCGCTCCTTCGTGCACAGGGCGCTTCAGCTGGCTCCCTTCGCTGCGCAAGGGACTGTCGCCTTCGGTACTGCAAATGGGACTTCACACGCTCGGGATACGGGACGGTTGACTAGAATGTCAGTCGGGATACGAGACGGTTGACTACGATATCACCCTGAATAAGGGACGGTTGACTACAATATCAGCCGAGAGACGGGACTGCAATATAAGCCGGGATACAGGACGGTTCACTAGAATACCAGCCGGAATACGGGACGGTTGACCAGAATATTAACCCGGACACGTGACAGTTGACTACGTTGACTACCCCCGAATGTCAGCGGGGATACTGTACGGTTGACTACGATACCAGCCGGGATAACTACAATTACGGTTGACTACAATATCATCCGAGAGATGAGTGTGTTGTCTAAAATGTCAGCCGGCATAGTGGACGGTTGACTACAATATCAGCAGGATTTGTACTAGAATCCCAGCCTCTTGGAATAATATGTAGCTGTGGTATATAAAAAAGCTGACGAAATTACCTCAGGTAACAGAAAAACCAGGTTGGTCCGTTTTACTCGTTCGAGAGCGTCTGTGGCCATTCAAACTTCTAACGTTCATGAACGCAACCCAATGGCTCCAGATTGTCTTCAGAAGATGAGTTTATAATTGAGTATCCAGACCGTCTGCGGTCAAAAATCGTCCCATGGAGCATCCGTGCCCCATGTTGAAGATAGCGATTCTCCTTCCCCAGGACAACACCGGAAAACGGATGGGATGTAGGAGGACGTTCACCCAAAACGACAAAACTAGGTATCTAGGTGTCTTAGAAAATACGTAAAACCCAACTCGTGCAAACACGAACAGACATATTCCAAGTTTCTCAGAGCCTCTTAAGCGTTGGAAACCTCAGAATTCAAACAATCCGGGAGGAGGAGGGTCGCTTCCTTTGCAAAACCAACGAACGGAACCTACAACTCTTCGCAAAAAGGACGTCGCAAAAGTGACGCAGAAGGTAGCGACAGCAGTAAAAAGAGTTATCCAGGGGATGAGCTTTAGGAGCCTGTGTAAAACTTTACTGTTGATGCAACTTCTGTGAACTATGAAACTTTCTGGGATAGCAACCGCAGTCATCAGCCAGCCAGTTTTCGTTCACGCAGCTTTCGGTTTTGTGCGAGTGTTCTCACACCCACGTGCACAAAGCTAATATGTATCCATCTCGATTATCTTTTTGTTGGCTCCTTACCCAATGAGGAAAGAAGGGGTCGCAATGATACTTTCTTAATAATTCCCACACATTGTTTTATTCCCATTAATATTTCAGATGAAAGACCATATCGTTTCAAAACACAACTAATATTAGATATTATTTAATTGTAAATAAATAATATGCGGAATTAACATTTCCATTAACCCACATTTGCGCCGCCACATCGCAAACAAGGCGACTGTAATCACCAATAGACTATCTATCAGCAATATAAACATGATTTCAGACTCCACACTCAACAAATACAATAGTACTGCTATAAGCTTTCAACAGCTGTTACCAAAATTATCTATTGTAATTCCTTAATTCACCAAACGTTACGAAATCATGTCCACCATTCACATGTTCGCCAGAATGAAGCCCTGCCACGGTGACTTACTAACCAGAATCACACCTTTTTTATCAGCACCATTGAGCGATTTCAGACCACCTACAATAAAACTAATTATCGCCGAACAGTCCTCCCTCCAATGTCACCACCGCACTGCCTACTCCACCACCACCACAACCCGCGCCGGCCTCGCGCCCCACCGTCTCGACCGCATCGGCAGGCTGGCCGCGTGCGTGGCGGAGCTTCCGGCTCCGGCGGAGGCAGCGCCCCCTCTCGCTCTCACTTCCGGCGGAACCCCCGTCCTCGACCGTGACCTCCCGCGGCGCTGCCCGCGCGACGGAGGGCGCGCCCAGCGCTGTGAGGGAGCTGCGTGCGAGCCGCCCGTAAAATTATCTAGCGCTTGCCGCGCCGGAAATCTGGAGCCTCCGTGAGGGGAATCGGCAGCAACATGACTTGGTTGGGGACGATGGGGTCGACGCGGACTCCAATGGTAATAGCGAAATTATACTAAATGTACGAGCCATTCATGTGATGTATAGTTTCCTACGAGTTTTAGTTCTAAGGCATGTGACTAAATGCCCATGTGCATCAGCACAGAAGTGTGGTTTTCTCTATAGAATACTACTACATACAACTAAAAATGTGATCTTATTCAACTTTAATCTAACAATAGTTAATTACGTTATACAATATTTGAGCATACAACTACGTACTACGAAATTCAGGATAATTACGTAATAATTTCTGACAATTCTCTTCACAATACCCTCATTGTAATTTTGAAAAAGGAAATAATTTGTTGTAAATTGTGCGAATTTTCACAAGTAATAGCTACATTTCCAAACAAGTTCACATAATTTCTATTTTCAGTTCTAGTTTCAGTTTCTAGTTTCAGTCTTCTTGACTGTAGAGCTAAAAACTAAAAAGTATTTATTGAATAATTGTTGACTTTTGTGTTTTCTTTACATAAACTTTGACTACATTCGGAGAGAAAAACGTGAAATAAAATAAATTATTCTTCTTCCAATGTTTATTGTCAAATTCGTACTTAAGACAGACGTCTGCTTATTTGAGAATAGCCAATCTGTCTAGGTCAAGGAGGAGGAGGGTATTAGTGCTTCATCTAAGGGCACTAAGGATGGGTGTCGGGACACAATAGAGAAGGCAGGCTGCCAGACTTTCATAATACTATTCCGGTATTCACTTGTAATTGACTGAAGAAGACCACGCCGTCAAATCCATCCCTCAGTTCTATGCGCTGAATCCCAAGATTTTATAGTTTCTCCTTCCTTCCATTACGATTACTCCTAACACACTCTACTGTTGTCATGTATTTTACGATCGCATCCAACATAAACAATCCTCCTTCCATTGTACCGAGTAACCCACAACAGAGCCGCACACTTTTCACCCGCCACCGCCGCTTCTACGGCTTTGTCCCGGGGCGCCGTCTCGCCTCGCCTCGCCTGGCCAACTCCGTCTCCGCACCGGATCGAGGGCGGCTCAATTGGCCGGGGCTTCCGCCGCTGGCCGGCTGAGCGAGCGCGGCGTCCCACTTCCCGAGGTGAAATAAGGCGCCGCCGGGTCTCTGAGGACCTTCCTCGCGCCGCGCCTCCGCTCCGCTCCGCTCCGAGCCACGCCCCCTCCCGCCGCTCCGCCCGCTTCGGCGCCGCGCGTGTTGTTTTTGCGCGGGAGCAATCTCGGGGGGCGACTCGACGCCGCGAGTCCCAGGGCGACGGAGGCGACGGCGGAGGCGGCAGCGGAGGTGGAGGTGGTGGCGGCGGTGGCGGCAGCGAAGGGGGCGCCGGCAGTGGTGGTTGTAGTGTGAATGGAGGCGATGAAGGCAGTTGTATGAGCTGCGGTAATGACGGCGGTGAGGGCGGCGAGGGCGCTTGTGGATGCGGTAATAGGAGAGAGTGTAGTGAAGTCGATGGTGGAGGTGATAGAGGAGGAGGCAGTGTTAGAGGCGCCGGGGCTGCAATAACGTGGGAGGTCTACGATGCTGTCACCACCTGGCGAAGGCGCCAAAAGTAGTGACGGAGGTAGCTGTACGCGGAGGCGGCACTCGCGATGTCTCGGGAAGGTTGACTACCGCAAAGTAGGTTGTTTAGGTCGAAGGGCGTCAGATGAAGGAAATAATAGTTTAAGACAAAATTAGTGAAAAAGTATTAGTAAAAATTGAAGTAAATTAGCACAGGGAATTATGTAGAGATATTGATTGTTAATTGGATATAAGAGATCAATTCAAACTTGGAAAACTCTTAAAAATATTAGTAAAAATAGTAACTTAAGTAAATTGCAATAAATTACTCCTACAAATGGATTGCTTAATACGAAAAAGTATTACGAGAAAATAGAGTTGAATACCAGATAGACTTGGACTGCAAATGTTGGAAAGAATGGGAACCTGAAACTTGTTGTTCTTATATAAAAAGAACAGTGGCGAGAGCTAAAACAATAAATCTCCATGACCGGGAAAACTTGTAATGGCACTTTTAAGATACGGTAGTAATATAATAATTTAATATCTCGAAACAATTTTACATAAAATTGAAGTTAATGACGATATCCGTTTGTATCATCCCATCAATAGGTAGTCCACTCGATAGTGTCCTAAAAAAGGTACAAAACGGGTTAGCTTTCAGCGTAGAACAAAGCGGTTTTAGAAGCGCGAGATCTTGTTTTGATAACATTCAATGCATATACCAGATAATAGAGCCCGCGTATACAATGTTGTATTAACACTAGTACTACAAA
>BOPP01000022.1:2421221-2435746 GCA_017312745.1 Gryllus bimaculatus
TGCACCGAGGAATTTCTTGCACTGGGCGCTCAAGTGGTGAGGTCCGTCCAAACGCTGCACACAATTTAATGTTCAATGGTCTTTTCCGATTTTTCTATCTCAAGAAGCAACCGGATAAACAGAAAATTTTTGTTTTCTGAAATGCACTGTAACAACTTACGTGTTGTGAAACAAAATATGAAGAGACTGTAGTATCGCTGTTCTTTCACAATAAACACGAAAATATAAAGATGCAAAACAAACAATTGAAAACTATACAGCAAATTAATTATGTAGTGTGTATGTAATATGTTAATCATGTGGGAAGATTATTTTCTACTGTATGAAGTACATATATCAATGTACAAAGAATACTCGAATAAAATATTACGTTTGTAGAATAAGAAATTATGGTAAATATAAAATAGATATCCCAGAAATATAAGATATCCCTGAAATATTGACATTTTACAGTTATCCTGGTAATAGAACAAACAAACATATATTTCTTATATTTGGATTAAATAAAGAAAAAAAAGTTCTCTAGCAACGTAAGTTTACTTTTTTATTGAGTTTCAAAAATAAATAAATGAACTTGTTCACAAAGTTACACTAATCGTCATTTATCCTCGGACTTTGATTAAATGGAAGAACTGGAAAGCTGCGCTCAGAATTCGTGAGCCGAAAGTTCGGTCCACTCCGCCCAACAGCCAACTACGAACTTTGTTTCTCCGCGCGGAGGGCCGGAAAGGTGCCAGCAAAGCGGAGCTGGGATTTAAAGAGCGAGAGTTACGCGGGAGCAAGTGTAAAGGATGGAGGACAGGTAGACGGACGAGCTGGCACCTGGGAGGCGGGCGGCCAGACTTATTGCGACAGCAGGAACGCCGACGGCGTGGCATGAAGGACGCGTGCTCGCGTTGTAAGGGCGAGGCAAGGGCATGTGCTGCCTCCCTTTCGCCCTTCTCACACGCCTGGCGAGTGTCCAGATTCAGTTTGCCCTCTCATCTATATCGCTATTTTCCAATGTGTAGAATTTAAGAAAAAAAAAGCGAAACAATAAAACCTTAAAGTCACCGTCCACATGAGAGTAGTCTATAGATTTTTAGAAATCCAGGAAATCTCGATACAAAACAATGAATCCGAGTAAATTTTGATTGTTAAACGAAAATATTTGATTGTGTTATTCCGCCTTCTCTCATATTGGGCTTACCTAAACGCTTAACTAAATTCGCAGGCAAAGCTTTAAAAAAATTGACATCATTCAACAGCAAGGCTTCACGAAAATGGTCGCATGACGTTAAATATTTGCTATTCACCTTTAGCATTAAGAAACATTTTTTTAATATACTTCGAATATACGTACAGAAAAGTGAATAACTGCATAAAAGTGAATATTTGTTATTATTTACTGAATGCGGTATTCGTGAAAATATTCCATTAATTGCAGTGTTACGCATTGTTCTCGAGCTGTGTGCGTGCTATTTTATGGAAAACCACTTTGGGTGGTTTGTTCAGTAGCTGAAGGATGCCTCTAGTTTCATCTTAAAAGCGCATAAAACATCATTGAACATCAGCCGATTATCCGGCATTAATCAGCAGCCTCACCCACATTGCCTACTCTGCCTTTACCTACACCTCCGCACTCTCTCTGCGTCCTGTTCGCCTCCCCTCTTGCTCCGCCTATAATTGCAGGCCGCTCCCTCTCCTTGCTGGCTTCGCTTGACACCCTTCTCATTGTTCTCACTTTCCCAGTCCTTTCCTAACTTGTTTCCCGCCTTGTTCCGCCTCTCTCCCCACACCATTCATTCTCGTTCGGCCCTGTCCTCTTCGCCACACCCCGGTTCACGTCGCCATAAAACACCCGGCAACGAAACCATCAATTTGCATTGAAAGTTGCATTAAATATAAATTTTGTAAAATAAATTATTTTTGGTAACATTTTCAAACGAAATCCATATGTTTTTCTCGGCTGCTCAAGAGTAATCTCCGCAAAATTCGGGTGCAATCTCCAATGGCTAAACAGTTTTTGTGGATCAAAACATATATATTCGTAAGTACAGACATTCACTTCTATACAATAGATTGTTTTCAAGAAATAACTCAAAATATTCATTATTGCACTTACCTAAATATTTATGGTTGGAAACAAAATCGCGTTGGTAATGTACTTGGGTAGGGTCTGCACAACGTGTGCATATTCGTTTTGAAAACTGTAGATAACATCTACATCTGACGAACCTGCATGAGATTACTAACTTCAATATTTTCAACATCCTGTCTCAAAATCTTTCACCCTAGTCGTTAACATTTTCTTACAATAATATTAACTTATACAAAGTAATTAATAATTTCTTGAAGATAGAGATAGCTAGATAGAGAAGAGTATAGATTCACAGGTTTTAGTTTGTATTCCAGGATCGTGCTCTTATTGTGGTATATTTATGTAAATGTCGAACGGAATGTATATTTGGGAAGCTCAAAATAGTTTCAGATACATACTTTGTAAGCAATAATTATTAATTTAACTTTGGTCGGTGTTGTGATGGTCAAAAGCTGTATTGAATTCTCCACCTCTTTACGTCTGGGAAGCATTACGAACACTAACGCGCACGATAGCGGACACATTCATTCTCCATAAAATCACAGTATCAAGCCCTCAAAGTACAGTGCTATAACTGTCACCTTGGCTCGACAGTTTCGTCCTGGATCCGTTCGCTGCTGCGTTGGACGCCATTAAATCCCTCTGGCTGCCGAAGCAATATTCCACCCCACAGTGCGCTTTACTCCCTCTGCGCAGAATATTCGCTCCTTCGCTGCCTCCTCTTTTCCATCGATCCACACCTCCCTGGTCTTTTATCTCCTCTCCACGAAGGAGTATGGTCCGTGTGATTCCCTCATTATCCCCTACCTTTGTTCTGATCTTTCTCCTTGGCTTCCCGTAGTAATCGTTCACAAATGCAGCTCTCTTTCGCGGTCCTGGATTACGCACTACATTACTTCGCATTGTTCTCCTTCCACACCCCCATTCCATCTTTCTTGTACCCCGCTCTCAACTGTACACTAAATGTATATTTATATACCATTTCATCGTTTACAAGTCATTATTCACTCACCCCTCTTCAGTGATCACAAGTATTTCTTGGCCAAAATACATAATATTTCTGGTCTTGGAATAATTACAGCCCAGGTGAAGGTTGTTATTTAAAACTAAGAAAAAGGCAACTACTTAGTAATAGGCATTATAAACTATCAATAAATTTCATTTCATTGAAACGTTGTCTAAGTGAAAGCATTCATTACTCTCATATTGATACTCACCCCTTTCTTAAATTTGAATTTATATCATGGCTTTTAAATTCAGACATAATTTCATTCCCTTTTCTTCAAAATGTTAAGTTTACATACACAATGCATACATATCTTCCTTATTTCACTTTGTTTTCTTACTGTGTATAAACCTTATATTTCATCAACATCTCGTTTGTTCATAATTCATCATTTCATATTACTTCTGTCGATACATGAACTCCTCTACTTTGCACATCATTCAAACACGTTTCGTGAACAAGTTGCAGCTGTCTCCGTGAGTCATTTTGTCCCTTTCTAATTCCGCCATGAATGGCATGGCATTCCGCATAGAATGGCATCCTCTTTTCTGCGTTTCGGCACCATTTGAATCTCGACTGTCCGACCCGGCGCTCGTGCGTCGACCCGCGGCACAAGAGCGGACGGGAAACGAGAACGGGACGGGGCGATGGCGGGGAGAACAGGGGCGGGGAGGATAGGTGGCGAGCCAGCCGCAAACCGCGCTCTCTCCGCCGCGGTCGCAACTTTGATGGAATATGCAGAACAACACGGCAGACCTGCAGCGCCGGCACCGAGAACCAGTCGGTCAGCCCGATTACACACGCCGCTACATCGTCCATCGTTTAAGGCAGGAAGGCGAAATTCCCAAAGTTATACATTTATGTATATTGTACTCTCACTAGCCGAGAGAGAAGACACGCTGGTGAGTAGAACCGCGCGCGTATGTGTGCTCGTAAAAGCGGCCACGAACAGCGGTCGCGGCGGCGAACGCGGTTGAGTGAAATTTAACAAGCCCAAAACACTTCAAAATCCCCTCATCGCCAGAGGAATTTTCAGCAACATTGAATTTAGCCCCTAGTGAAAGCTAAAGGCCGCAATATTTTGAAGGGTTCTCCACGTCATAGTTATGGCTACGTTCCATTTATTTTATTCCGAGCAGCAATAGAGAGTGGCGTGCTCACGCTAAAAGCTTCACAAGTGGTACGAAAAGGAATTACATTTATTAAGTGAACACACGAAAGCAGCATTCAAGAACTGAGACCATCTGAACGGAGCAGCGGGACGTCTTTGAACGCGCAGAGCCCCGCAACCGCCGTCGATCAAAGAGCTTCCGGCACGCGAGCAGCCGCCAACAACGGAGGGCGCCATTAACGAGGAAGAGGGGGAGGGGTCCTCCTTGCGCACTAACGCGCTAAGAGATGGTAATGGCGATGGTAGCCTTAGCATCGCGGAAATGGTGACCGCGGAGTGTGGTGACGGCTACATCTGTGGTTACGACTCTGAAAGAGTTTTGTTGGGGCATCACATCAACTTGATGTTGATGAATATGACAACGTCGACGTTAATACATGGCGATGATTCACGATGTTCAACGACAGTGACGAAAGTAGTGTTTGCGGCGATGTCAGGGACATGGGCGACGGTAGAACGGCTACGGTAGTAGTGGTGATAAGGGCCACGTCTGTCTCGGAAGCGGCAACTTCACCGGCGGCGTTGTCGATAACAGCCGGAGTGGTGGCTACGGAGATTGCAATGGCTGCGGCGGTGGCGACTGCGTTGTCGGTAGCACAGGGCACACGGGAAGCCGTCTCACTTCATTACGGTACAGCAAGGTCGGCTGGAAAATCAGTGAGAGAGCCCCGAGAGGTCGGAGGGAAGGAGCATGCGGGAGGGTTGTGGTTTTCCAAGCCTGACGGCAAGCCTACGCTTTCAGAGAAGTCTAGAATATCTGAGAATTCCTCCTCCTACTCCCAACATCAACTGCTTCCAGGGTTCCATCAGAGATTCCATGTGTTCGTCTTAACAACCATCGTTTGCTTCAACCAATTCCGTTGCTTTATAGTCTCCTTGACCTGTAATAACTAGCCAATGCTCTTCCCATTTCCTTGGCGCGCTTTGAGTCGTCAGCTAATGCATTTTTCCTTTCCTCCCTCCCCCACCCAATCAGCTCGTTCTCGCCGAATAACAGAATTTGGGGCTGTTGTAATCTTACTCAGGGTCACTAAGGCATTGCTATTTACACACTGGAAGGAATACAGCGAAACGTTGTAAAAGACCACAAAACTCTTAATACTTTTTTTTCCTTTTAAGGATAAGATATTCATTTACGGAAATCATTCGCATTTTTTAAACATATTGTTCATTCCACCCAATCATGCAACATCGCATGGCTACTTTGCACTGATAATGTCATCAAACCATTTCTACCTTTGATCTGTCATAATCTACTTCAATGCTTACATTTGTTCTATCGACCTCCAGGTGAGTCTCTCCTTAGGGACACGCCTTAATATTTATCAAGAAGGTTCGATCCGGTAACATTTTTGACTAAGTATTATTTTTCACCTCCTTCTGTCCCTACTTAATCCACGCCATAGGGAATCGCGCCACAAGATGATCTGTCACATAAATCATACTCCAACCGCCACCACCTATTCGTCAAGAGTTTCACCTGCACCATGGTATTTTCGTCCCATTTTCCATCATTCTGCCGACTGCCCCTACCCGTGCGGTGTCCCCCCGCCCATCAGAGAGGCCCCCGCCCCGCGGCGGCTGGCCCGTCGGCTGCTGCGGGTCCGCCGAGCCCTCCGCATTGCGGTCGGGGCCGTGGAAAGGGCGCGGCGGACGGGTGGCGGTCTGCTAACGAGGGCGGCCGGCGCCGCTCATTACGAGATGGGGCAGGCACGGACGCGCTGGCGTGCAAGGGAAGGAGACGGGGAGGGAGAGGGCAGGATGGAAGGTAGGTCTGGGGTAGAATCACCTGGGCGATAGAAGAAATGAAATAATTGTTATAAAGCTGAGAATGCTCATTATAATATTAGTTTCATTTGCAGCGGTTGCGTCGAAAGGTGATTCCTAGTCATTACGAACTAGTGAGGCGAGAAGTAAATTAAATATGGAACTTGACTCGAGGATGGAAGTGGTTATACCAAAGCAATTAAGGTAGCGAGTTAACAGAGATGATTGTTTGCACTGCGCGTATGAAATGTAGTGAGATCAAATACATCACGCAATTCGAAACGGTCATTGATATTAGCCGACGTTTCAGCTACCTGAACTGAAGAACATAATTACGAAAAACGAAGGTTCATTAATTTATATATGAGGAGTAATACAATAGGATTAATATACTGGAATAAGAAAAAATTACTGATTTTGAAATGGATGCAATGAAACCTAGTTAATACTGCTCATCACAGTGGAACAAAAACGATATGAGGGAAAGGCACAAAATGAAAATTTAGTGCAAAGCAACTTAATATTTGCAAAGTGATTAGTTCAAGATATCAGTGAAAACCTCCGGCAAAAGGACAGACCTGGATCAAAGGCAAACAGGTCATGTCCCCTGACATCTAGAAAAACGTCTTCACCGTGACAAAGGTCTCGACTGAGGAGAAACTATTTCCAAAGACAACTTAGCAAGGTTTTCAATTCACTGTGTGAACAGCACGATGAAACAAACCATACATATTAATTACACCAAGCATTGACCCTAGGAGAACCCATTGCCTTGCAACGAGAGGCAAATTCCAGCCAAGGCGCCGGCGACGGCGAGTCGATAGCTAGGGCGGTGGCAGGAGCCGTGACGTCGACGACTGTGTGATGGAAATGGCGTGGGATAAGCGGGGCCCAGAGGGCTACGAGAGCGCCACCGAGGACACCGAGGACCCGGCCGGCTTCCGGCGACGAAGACGAAGACGACGATGACAACAGCGGCGGCACAGCGCTCTCGGCTCAACTTCGCCTAAGTCCGCTTCGGCCAAGAGGCGCGGAGGGACTAGAAAGGAAGCGGCTGGGATGGGTCAAGTAAGGTGGGGTCGGGTCGCGGAATTTATTATGCATGACGAGTACAGCCTGACTGCGGCGTTTCCGCATCTACCGCCTATGCACCGTGCACAGTGCAAAGGGATGACGTAGTATGATCCTCATCTCCCAGGAAGTTCAAGCTCCTCGTGTATTAGAGGTCTCGTCGTGGTTCCTAATTGGTCGTATACGAGTGTGTCTTCGACACACCCTTTTGTCAATTATCGTGACTCCAATTGACACTAGTTCCTTTTTTTAGAGTTAGCTAAACGTTTGACTCTTTGTTCACATATAAACTCTAACGAAAGCAAACATACAGGTAACAGTTTGAGTAGTAAATTGTAAATGATAACAAACAAAAATACAGCATTCAGATCCTAGTACTTTTGATCTGGCATTTATTCCTCTGACTTTCTCCCTGTCTCTAGTTCAGAAGTCTATCATTCCTATCACCTCTATAAACAAATACTTAAAACATTTTATTGGGCTATACAAGTTCGTATCTTCTCGTTTATCGTCATGCTCGTCTGCATCACCCTTTTCGCGATCTTCCTCTTCTACTTTTCTGCTAAGTATTTCTCACTAATGCCACGCCAAGATTTTCAGCAGACAAAAGTTCAGCAGATAGCTTTTCCACCCCTCTACCACCACCTCAACAGTTGCCATCATAGCATCGCCCGATTGTAACGTTCCCGTTGTCATAGACCATTTACCGTCAACCCAACAGTCACGGCCTAGTAATCACCGTCCCTAATCACCTCTTCAGTTTTTCTACCACTAACTCAATAATAGTCACCAGTATGGTCCCCTTGCAATCTTCTCCACCAGCGTAGACTTCGCCACAGTCCTCTAAATCAAGTTAGCGCCAGGATCAAGATCCACAAGTTCGTCTTTGACACTACAGTTCCAACTCCTACCTCACCAATCGACACTAAAATAGAGGATAAATATAACTGTCTCCATCTCATTAGATTTACTATCACGAATTCAATCAATGCCTCCATGTTTTCTCCCTCATGTAATCTCAGCCATCACAACAACAATCGCAATCATTACAGTAATCATCGGCTGAATAGGTAACAATTCTTCTGAGTCCAATTCAACAGTCGCTGTCAAAACTTGCGCGAAACATTTTGCCTTCGCCATTGCAATCATTCTACCATCACCTGAGCAATCGTCACCAGAAACATGCGCATCCATCGCTGTTTTTCTCTCTTTCGTATTTCTACCTCCAACGTAATAAATGCCTGCAGGTAGTCATTTCCCTATGTCATCATCGCCATCACAGTTAATTGACTGTCATCACAACAGTCATCTCAACATTAGAGGTAGAGAGACTGTGGCCACAGTCTAATTCAACAGTTGCCACCAGGACCCGTCTCCAGTTCTATCGCCCCCTCAACCATCGGCACGAGAACTCAGGACATCCGTCCCTGTGTCCACTGCCGCCGCGCCGCCCTCCAGGGCGCCGCCCACGGCTCCGTCGAGGGCGGGGGCGGGCGCTCGGGGGAGGAGCGTTTGGAGCCTCGCGCCCTGGGGGGATTAATTTACATGGCGCGGCGCCGCGTAATGATGTTCGCGCGATATGAAAAAATAAAGGCGGCGCAGACGACCAGCGCGTTACGCACTCTATTACTTTAAACCCCCGGCGAAATACTAATTTGTTCTTTCTCCCAGGAGAGTGGAACGCATTAGTTGGAGTGAAACGAGAAAGCGGAAGTACACATGTAATGCGAATGTGTAGAATTTATCACAGCGAGCGTTCCCGAATGAACTACGGCCAATTCCTTAAAGAACGGTTAAATGGGGGTAGTTACATCAGATGAATTGTTTAAGCGGTTCGATAAAATATCAGAAATTCGAACGGAAGCAAAGATTAAAAATGTAAAAACAGAAAGTCTATTCGTTTTTTATATATTCATAGTATTTCATGAAGCGATTAAAAATAAGGAATATTTTAAATGTTTTACAGAATAAAAAACTATTACGAATATCTACGAGAAATGTAAAAGGATCCTAGAAAAGTGATATTGCTATATTCTAAATAATAGTGTATTTCTGCAGTTTCAGAACTGATGTCATTTCAACAATTTTTCGAACATTTATTTTACAACCTATGTTCCACGATTAATAATGACCAATAACAACTTATTTTTTTAGAACCATTATCTACTCATAGTAAAATTGTTCCTAAAGAGTAAATATTGAACAAAATTGTTATTAAATATTACGCTTGTCAATTACGCGCGTATTTCTCGTTTTCTATTATGTTACTTCCCGACTTGCTCCTTTCACATTTACCGGCCATGTATCTCTTCGTTGCATTATTGTCTCTCGCGAAAGACCAGACTTCCGAACACAGTTGACTATTTTGCCCTCTTCTTTGCACAATACGTTCCTAATCGCGCTTGTTATGTTGGACAACTGCAATTCATAGGGTTATTTCGCTTGTCCGTTTCCACGGACCCGCATACGCCGTGCGTTATCGATCATATCTTTCATTGCATCCTCACTGTTTTCGAAGCTCCCTTCGAGCACACCGACCGCACGTTATTGGAACATCTACCGAACATAAAACGTCATTAACATTCGCATCGACACTCGCCGTCCACCTATCCAGTCAACATTGCAACATTTCTCAATTTCCATTGCTCATTAAGTCCCACGCCAGAAAACCTTCTATTCCATTATTGTCCTCGCATCTACGTTGCATTTACTGCATTAATGTCCCTCCCACTCTGTCTATTTTTTACGTTTGCTCCGTATTTCTAGTTCGTTTTTCTCACTTTTACTACTCTGCTCTTTCCTGCTCCTCCCTCATTTTAGTGTCAACCCGAACGCCTTGTGCTTTGCTCGTTTTACAACCCTCATCACACCGAACCTCTCCGCTGCTTCCCACGCCACTGTACCCTCAGCTACGTGTCCCCCAACCACCCCCTCCCCCCGTAGATTCTTTCGCCATTTCTGAGTCTGCGCTTTCCTCCGAGGCCGCGTCATCGCCGTCTCTACGTCCCTCCTCGTTACGCTACGACGCCTCCCCTATCAGCCGGCCTAACGAGTTATTAATTTTAAATATCTCCCCGCCGAGGCTGAATATCCAAGGCCGGAATCTTGCTCCGAAATGAGAATCTTAATGGAAAATGCTCCGCATACGGCTGCGGCTGCCTTCCAACGCCCAAGTTCGTAGCGGCCGCCGGCCCCTTTCCTACCATCCCCCAACGCCACAACCGCTCACCCCGCCGACACTCAGGCGTCCCCATAGCTGCTTGCGTTCTGCTGCCTCCATCTCCACCCCCCTACTACCGTCACCGCTCCCGCTCCCGCCGAGCAGCTTTGAGTGGCGAATTTCGCGCAGCATTGGCTCTGGGGTGAAACCAATCCAAGAAGATACGGAGCACTCGAGAAGTAACTTCATGTTACGCTCATTTCGTCACTTCCATTTTAGGGAAGTTTGAACATTTCACACCACCGCGTTTTTGGAGTTTGAAACTCAGTTGAAAAGTTTAACTATTGTACAATTTAGTAAAATGATTATCACATTAGCTGACAAAAAAAATAACACTACTCGTTTCATCTGACTAATGGTGGCCTCTATTATTTGATACGTTTATTATTATTTTCTTTATCATAATTCAATTTTGTCTGAACACATCACTTCTTTTACTGACATATAAGATGATGGTATCTTCTCACAGTAACTCACTAATAAAAATATCTTTAAAACTAATGGCATGCAACACCAAAAATGCTGCTGAAATAGACCTCAAAAAATGGTTTTTCAAAATGTAACACACACACTGATCAAGAACGAGTAAAATACTCTCGTATAACAATATAGCAAATTTAAATCTTTTAACAAAATCAGCTTTCTACGAATACTACAATAACATAGTGTAGTATTGACATATCAAGTTCTTTATATCGAGAATACAAAAAAGGTTGCTGTTCTATAACGCAACATGTAAAAAGATAACACTTAATGGCGGCCGGTCTCTTCAATGAAGCCTTTCTATTGCATGACGTTATCTTTATTGTAATCTGTGACGCACAATGGGAAATCAGACGCTAGGCACATACTAGGAAAAACACAATCAAATATTTGTATTTTTCAGTCAAAATTGATTCATTGTTTTGGATGTTTCAGGAAGTTATGTTTATAAAACCTCTCAAATCGCCTGCTTAGTGTCCTTTAAATGAAGTGCGCCTGGGAAATTATCAATATGGATGATTTTGTATTTTTTTCGATACTTTCGAAGGTCCTTTTCGAAGTCTCTATAGTTATGTGCGTATGTTGGAAATTAGAAATATAGATATAAAGGAAGTGAAAATTGAAAATAAGTTCCTCTGTTCCTAAGAAATAAATGATATTGTTTCTAATCAATCCTGCTATTGTATTGTCCTCACTACTACTTTAATTTTTTGTATATTCACTATTCACTGGCATTCATTTCTATTGCTCGGTATTATTCTTTTCATGTCGCCTAAATTCCTCGGTGTCTGTCACAGTACGCATTTCTTTCATCTACGGAAGACCTACTTTCCACGAGAGCTATAACTAGCTCACAGAACGACGCCAGGATCATTCCGTGGCGATGAGAGAAGCAGAGATAAAACAAAACGATCGGAGACGAGATCGCTTTGCCTTAGGGTAGAACAAGTTCCTTTGAAAAACGACATCTTCTGGCAGAGTTGCCATCTCCCTTTGTGCGACGAACGTAGAACCGCATGATGCCACAAGGACGAAACACTGGGCCGAAACGAGCAAAGACATGCAAGAAAATGGTAATGAACCAATAAATAATTTTAAATTGAAGAAGCTTAAACATTTATCTAAAAAATTGAAACCGTTACCTTAAAGTACATTTAAGGATACATTCAAACAATGGATACTTATAGCATAATATTATGTTAACGACAAGTGATAAGACTGCAATATTCAGTCACGAATACATAATAATCACAAAATTAATAATAAAAATCACAAAGATTAATCTGCGAAATCATTTTTTCCGTGGGGTTGTTTAAGAGAATGAAATTATAAGAAAATTATTTTTTATAACTCTTCATTATCAATATATACAAGAAGAACCGTTGAAAGTTACATCTCCATCAATTTCATTATGAAAGAAATGGTCGAAAGAATATTGATAAATTTATGCAGTAACAATACCATATCAATTGTTTTTATTTTGAATATTTTTTTACTTAATGTAAAGGCATACACCATTAGGAGAAAAAGGCTACACAAGATCACAAACGATATAAAAATATGGTTGATTATAAGAGGTAATGATGTTGCAGACACAAAATGAAATCTTTATGGCAACAGTTTGACGACACTGAGACTGTGTTGTAACATTTTCTCATTTTGAATATTTGCAAAGCACAGAAAAACTGTCAGGCGCATTTGTTGTGCGCATCGGTGTCTTTTCTGCCCTCTGTGTGCCATCCATGTCTCGGATGGCAGCGCCTCCGCCGCATTGCCGCGAAACAAATGAAGAACGCCCAAGCAGTTCGCTGGACCGCGAAACGAAAAGCGGATGGAAGAAGACGGGCGTGGATGTGACAGGGGCGCGCCTTCTTGAAACGCGAGGACTAAGAAAAATGTCTCGCACACCTTCAGTCTTCTCTTCGCTTAGGGAACAGAAGAAAGGGCGAGCATAAAAAACAGAGGCTCCCAGAAAAAAAAGGACTTCAACACAAATGAATCTGTGTTGCCACCTGGCGACAGGAGATGGATAGTGCGAGACGGAGACAATCCGGAAATGTCTGGAAGATCTCATTTACAAAGCCGGGCCCTTCTGTTCGTCTTGTCTCGTAACCTGAAATCCAGTCTGCTCCTTCAGAAATATGAAGTCGTTGCCAGCACTGGTAGGAATATGCGTGTATGCACACATATTGGCTGGCAGTGCAGTGGAAGAGAGAGAAAATGTGAGACAAGATCTATGAAATGAAAAAAGAGAGAGATGGAGAAAGGAAAGAATGAGTGAGAATAGGCAAGCAAGAAAAAAGACGTGTGTGGAAGTGATATAACGAGCAAGAAGAGAGCGAGAAAGCTGGCTTAGAGTGAAACCGGGTGAGAGAGCAAGTTAGAGTGCTAGGAACTTGACAGAAGAGGTAGGACTGAGTGCGTGGGACGTGGCAGTATATTGCGCCAGAGATAGGGTGAGAGTACGAGACACATGGCAGGACCGAGCGCGAAGGAAAAAGCGAGAGCGCGGGAGGCATGAGCAGGAGAGAGCGCGAGAGAAGCACGAGTGAGATTGCGGAGGACATGGGAGGAAGAAGCGCAAGGGAGAAGGCGAGTGAGAGTGCGAAGTGCTTGGCAGGAGATAGCGTGAGAGAGGGGGTGATAATGTGAGAGACATGGCAGGAGAGCGAGCGAGCGAGCGAGAGAGAGTGAGAGAAATGTCAGAGTACGGGGGACCAGACAGGAGAGCGTGAGGGAAGCGCGAGTAAGAGGGAGGGTTCATGGCAAGAGAGAGCACGAGGGAGAGGGCGAGTGAGAGAGAGGCCAGACGAATGAGCCTATGATCGGTGAGGGGATCGCATCGGGAAGAGTGGGGGGTATGACGAGCCTGAGCGCGAGAAAATGCGTGTATTTTACAATGGCGGCGGTTGAACGGACGAATTCAGGCGGACGGACGGGCGCGGGTGGGGGTTCTGCGGCTGCACGCAAACAATATCCATTTTTTGACGCGTCGGTCGCACACGCTAGACTGTTACGAATCAGTGGCAGGTGCCAATACACGGAACACGCGCCACCTGCTGGCGGAATATATTAATGCAGCTGAATAAACATTAGCATGTGGGATGTGCTGGCTGCCATTCATGCGCGTCGAACTCACGTAGCTCGGCGCAGGGTCCTCGTTTGCCGCCACGTGTTAGGGAAGGATCCTGTCAGCACGGTAATAGGTGACGACCCCACGAATTATGTAGAACGTGGTATCCAATTAGTGATGCCACTCATTTAATTGAGCCAATTTCATCCCTTGGCATTCATGGGAAAAGGGAGCCGCAATTCGCGATTATGATTGGTTTCAATTTAAATGCTTTGTTTTTACACTACGGAATTTTCTTTCCAAGCAGACAATACGTGACTCAATATCACTTTATTTAAATTAATTCACATTTCGAGTTTTAAGGTGAAAAGAAAATGATACAGCATTGAAACCAGAAAATTAATGAAGATACGTTCTCAGAAACCAAATGTATGTACATTATTTGTGATGTATTTTTCTAATAACTGAATATATAATATTCTGAATGCAGAAATGGAATACTAAAAATCAATTTTCACGTAAAACTCTTAAAGTTTGGCTCAGATATGCGCTCCATGTTGCAAAGTGCATCGTTATAAATTACAGTTTTACAATTGAATATTATCAAGGACAAAAATTAAATTTAATATTAATATAATTTGACGTACATACGAG
>BOPP01000022.1:2445267-2456578 GCA_017312745.1 Gryllus bimaculatus
GTTTGGATTAACATACATTATCCCTCTTCTTAGATTAGTAGAGGTTGCACAAGAAAATAAATCCAAACAGTAAAAGTGATATATACCGATAAGACGAAACATGGCAAATGTTTCGTGGGCAATATGGCAATAAAACAAATAAAAATCTTTAAAAAATAAATTAACATTAGAAATAATATAAAGATGTAGAAATGTATAAAGTTAGAAGTTATAAAATATATAATATAAATATAAATTATAAAATTATAAATTAATAAATTATAAATTATAACTTTAAAATTATAGAATTATAAATTTATAAATTATAGAATTATCAATTATACAATTATAAATTATTAAATTATAAAATTATAAAATTCGATCGAATTAATAAAATTTAATCAATTATAAATAATATTCGTCGCCGCCGCCGCAGGTAAATGGGCGGAGGACGCCGTAAATCAGAGCGACGGCGATAATGGTGATGCATCGCTCCGGCGCGTCACGTGGAGTTAACGAGAAAGCGGGCAGCCCCTAAACACAACATTCAATAAGGCCCCTTCCAGTTGGTGTAGATGTATCTTGAAGGCGTGGCCTCGGCCAACGCCATTCCCGACTAGATAAAGTTAGATGGTGCTATTCAGTTTGGGAGTTCAAACTTACGAATGAAATAGAGTTGTCACGAAATATCGAATCCAGGGTAGAGATATACAATTATAAATAAGTGATTATCACGATAGAAAAAATATTTTTAATATAATGGTGATATAGTTAGATTATTTATAACAAACCAACTCTTAAATACATTATTCAACATTGTAAATGATTATGTCTTTCCTGACTAATTTTAAGAGCATGTAACTATTTTATTTTCGATTGACAATCAATAATAATTACAACTTGTATGATAAACTACCAAAAAATGTACTTTTAATGTTAATGTTATTGAATTAACAATATTATTTAACGTTATTAATACTTTTAACAGCCCGAAAAATAATGTATTTAAAACTAAAATAATAGTTTCTCTAACTCAGTGAAATTAGATTTCGGGATGCCCATAAACAATATCTGCTTTCTCACGATATGTACTGTAAATGTGTTTCCAAATTCCACTTTCATTTTTAACACTTGTTGATTACGAAAAAAATCCAATACTTCCTAAATATCTCTGAAAGCCCTGTACTTACGTCAAGAGAGAGGTGTGCATTGCTACCTGAGTCCAAATAGTCGGCTCGCATCCAGCTCCCCGTCCAAACAATGCGACGTTCTATCTCCAGACGGGCCGGAATGGGAAAGCGGATTATGTAAATAACTCGGAAATGAAGTTTGTTTATCCTCAAAGAAATGAAATTCGAAAAGAACCTCTCTCTGGAAGAATGCGTCGAAAAAAAAGGCAACGCTTCTCTCGTTAAAAATTGCGTCATCCAATTTTGACGCTTCCGCAATCCCACCTTCCAATTTGCTACGGAACGATTAATTTAACCCATTTCCTCCACGCAACCTACCATGTAGCCAGGATCGGTCCTAAATAGGTCAAATTTAATTTCCGTCGAAGGACGACTTCATATGTTTGCAAATTACCATGTCTGGCCCCCTGGTAGTTTATAAAATGTTGCACAGTTCGAACCACTCAGCACGGCTGACGTCAACATGGGGAGGCTTGGTAGGGAAGGTGACGCTGGCGGCTTAGCGAGCGAGTTGTAATTAATGCAAATCCATTCCACGCACGTGGCAACCGTCTGCTCGGAACCGCGTCGCGGTCTCAAGGCCCGCTCAGGTCGACTTAGTTCCGAGCCCGTTCCGGGCCCCGCCCCTCTCCGCTCCGTCGTCTCCCCGCTCCAAACGTAAACTCCGGGTTCCGCCCACCTCCTCCGACCTGCTTGCTGTTCCCCGTCACCAGCTCTTCTCCTTCCGCCTCGTACGTACGTACTTCCCACGTACCCGTCTACAATTCTAGCTTTCCCCTCACCCGTTCCTTCCTTATCATACTACGCCGCTTTCCCGTGCCTCCCACAGTACTACCCTCCATTATCCCTTGATCCACCCTTTGTCCGCCACTCATCGCCTCTTCCCGCTCCTCTCGTTCCTCCTGACCTTACCTCACCCCCTTCTCCCCGGCACCTTCCCCAAACCATCCTCCAGCACCGCTGTGCCCTTACACCTTAGGCCCCGTCTCCGTCCCCGGCTTGCGCTTCGCTGCGCTCTCCCGCGGGACTGCAGGAGCTGCGCCCCGCGCGCGCGCTTCCACTGAGATTTCGTCGTCGACTGCGAAGTTCGGGCCCCGGTCGCGAGCGCCTTGCCGCGCCGGGGACTCTCAGCGATTCTGAGACAACGCGTCGCTCCCCGCGGCGAGGAGGTAGGTAGCGTCTCGGCGAACTTCGGCTAATAAGTTGTGTGTTCTTTAAGGAAGATACCATCTTGAAAAGGGGAGTACACTAACTGCGTTCAAATTTTGACTGACAGGATGATAAGAGTAAATTTGCTTTGACATGGATTATCAAGACTCGACAACTTAATTTCGTTTGGGAGGTTAAATTGATTTATGTAAAGGTGTTTGTTGTAATTCATTAAAATTCGATATTCGATATTCATTAAAATTAAATTAAAATTAAATATATTCCCGTTAATTTAAATCGCCCATAACGCTGTTAAAGGTGTAAATCAAATTGTCAAAAATTTTTAAATGGACCTTCTTAATATTTTTTCTTAATTATGAAAACTAAAAGTATGCTAACATTTTAACATAGATAACTTTAAATAAATGACTCTCAACATTACACTGACTGGAATGTACTGCATGCAACACTGTAATTTACTTTCTACGGTAAATTTCAATGATTAAACAAATAATTGATTGTAACAAAAATGTATTATTCTCAATACAATTTATACTTGTCCTGCTCTAACCCATTTTAATATAACATTTGACAACAAAAGTTTGCACATAGAGAAGAAACTCTTCATAATGAAGCGGGATCGAATACGAAAAGAGTTTTCGTTATATGAAGTGTGTCAATCAATGTAGTAAATACATTATAAGTTAAGCAAACCAAACTTCACTAATGTCTATGATATAGAAAGATTTTCATTATAAAGAACTTAGTTATAAAAACTAATCATGTTCAAATATGAAGTGTTAAATATCTACAGTTTGAAATCAATTTGAAGTTTCGGAGCTCGTTTGAATGCTTGGAGAACAAATCAACATTTAAATTGTACCCCACGTTCACAACTTACTGTAGGGAGGGAGGGTTATCCTCTAAGTTGTTTATGTGAATGTTATGTTAAATGTTCAACAGAATTCAGTCTTCATGAACGTGTTCTGTGTAGGTATGTTTCTGAATATATTAAACTGAATTTTCAATATATATTATATATATATATATAATATATAATATTATATATATATATATATAATATATAACTCACTTTCGAAAAAATCTTTTTTAATATATAAGGATAAAAACCACAGTAAACAGCGCTTCGTATAATTACTGTGTTAATAAACTAATTCAGCTAATCAAACAGCTTCTTAGTTTTCATGTGATATATTTTTCTCTTCTTTCCCTAAGGTGTAATGACCACTTCAATGGTGGTTTCTACTCATCGTTGGACCTGGCCTTTGGCGTCAGAGCTGGAATCATTGTTGTTTTCTTTTGCCCTTCTCAAATATCATATTATATATTTCATAAAAACCAAATAATTTCTGAAGAACAAGCGCAAGCAAACATACTTAAAGAAATACATTTAAACGTGACCAAAACTTAAAATACATCGTTTTTTAAGACAAATTAAAATTATATTAAGAAATGAATTGCCGCAGGCAAAAAATTAGCGCCCTTGAGTGTCTTAGTACCAAACATTACCTTTATAAAATACACAAAAAATCAAAGAGCATGTCAATTATAGTCAGAGTTCAGAGACGTTACATTGTCAATGAAAATTCATGCACATTCATTCAGTAATTTTCTGATGCTTTCTTTTTGTGAATTTTGAGCACGATCTCTTAACAACTTCAACATCATACTTGCACAAACAAAACTCTCAAACGTATGAAACAAACACAATATAATACCTCCACGATTGAGGCATTCACAATATATTTTATATAACAAACAACGAATCCCCCTGGCCCAAACTAAGCGCAAATCAGCAGAGTATGGCTGTGTGCGGCGCAAATATTACATATTCGATCCAACTTCCTAACTACCTATCGGAACCACCATTTTATAAATGCTCCCGAACCAGCGGCGCGCCGCGAATGCCACACCGCGGGAGACCCGTAAATTAGCAGAAGTCGAAAACCCCGGGGGGAGTGGCGTGGGGGGGTGCGAGAGCATATAATAAATCTGAGTCTGGAGCCAGCGCTGGCGCTCGTTCCGCCGTTGCTCTCCCTGCGTCGTCTTGTGGGCGCGCGACCTCTCGCCGTCGCCGGCGATTAATCTCCCGGTCGCGCTCTGCTCTGATTTACGTGATTAAAACTGCCCGCCAGGCGTCATATCTCGTAAATGGGTTCACTTTCAATTTACAACTTCAATTAGGGATCCAATTAGCAGATGTTTAGTTGACGAGCGTGGAACGTGGTATATGGAGACGTGTAATTAAATGTGGCGTCGATCTGAGGTATTCAGTGGGAAGGGGGAGGGAACTTCGTTGGCGATTTTCTGCGGAAGGGTTAACGAATGTGACTGGTCCGATTGGGGACTGCCCGCACACGGGTCGGTCAACCGGAAATCGCAAGTTGAGGTGTGGGGAAAGAACAATCACTTTGTTACGTTCTATACATTCCACAATTAGTAAGACTTTAGGAAAATGATGGCCAGTTAAACAATGACTGAATTACCATTTAATCACAATCACACCGATCACATTTGTCGGGCTATTTATCGCATGATGAGCTGCACTTTCTGACATTCGCAAATATTTCACAGGTACACGTGTTCTTAGAAGTTCAAGTGAAACGTAGAATTGTTGCAATATAAGAACTCAGTCAAATTGTTTCTCAACGACTGCAGGGTATATTTCTTTTCAGGTTTCTTTAACCTTTTGGGACTTTGAACTGACACAGTCATCACCTCCTGTTCTCGAGAGTTTCGCAGGACACGCTCCACCATCATACTTCTTTCTCTTTTACCCGCCCTTGCACGTTTTCCATTATGCTTTCGCCGGGGTGACTTCGCCCCTCTTTTCTGGAGCCGGAGGTGGCACATAGACCACCCTCAGTCAGTTCTCTTGGTTATCTGAAAGCCAGTTATTGGGGGGGGGAGGTTATCCCTGACTCATATGGAAGAAAGAAGGTAGAAAGGTGATGCATAGTAATTGGAAGAGCCACACCATGCTACAATACAAAAGAAAACATCATGTCCACGGACGGATACTAACCCGTGACCCTTCGAGCCCTTATTTCAAAAACAGCTGCCCAGCTAGCAACATTGCTGCCCAGCTAGACAAGATGCACTATGTACGTACTTATTATGACTCATTTACTGTACGTTTTCTGCTGCTAATGTCAGCCCTCCTGACAGGTCACAGACGTCCATATAGACTCATGTCATACATGTTTCTACTTAGAAGAAAATAGTGTCACAGTAATCTACGAAAGTAACAAATAACGTTGTTAGATCCCTTCCCGAAGATAATTAAACAATTAAAAAATAATAGTAACAATAAAAATAATGATACTGACTCCTCGCTCTTTCTACAATTTGTTTGCTAGTTAACATTTTCTCGGCAACATTTTATATTATTTATAATTATTTTACAACCATATAGATTTGGATAATAATTCTTTATAAGCCTCCTTGAGTAAAAACCCTTCGCCACTGCCGGCAATGTTCAGAATTTTGCATTTCAATATTCTCACGTGTGCCTATAAAAAAATAATATGAAAACAACATTATTTGTTCTTTTTGTACCCGCTTCCTCATCTACTTAGGTTTCCACGGTATGCGAGGAAATAGGAGGCAATAATTGATAAAAAATCAATCTTATCATCCGTCGAAAAAATTAAGGTGGACACCGAATTGTTTTTTGAGAAAAAAAATTGAAAAGTAAATGTGTAGTACCCACCACTTGTATGGAAACTCATTAAAGTAGAAATTTAAAATGCAGGGACTAGAAAAAAACTTTACGGGAATCACCAATTAACCAAAATCTAATTTCCCTCGTTTCTTCAGAGAGGTCACTGGAAATCGAAGGAAAGTCTTTGCAACTCGAGCACTCGACGACATCGATTCTCAACCGGGCATCTGCAACTACAAAGTTGAAGAAAGGCCTCGCAGGTCTGATCCAGACGAAACGCGGGAGAAACTCGCTCTCAACTTCTCGGGCACGAAATTACGGGCAATCCGCCCCGTCCCTGGTTCCGACATCCCGCTGTCATGTACCTCCCGCAGCGAAATACGGCTAAAGGCAGACAATAGGCTTATTATGCGGCGCCTTCTTCTCTAGTTTATCGAGAATTTAACTCCACGGCGAGGGAGCCTTACCTCGCAGCGCCCCGTCCCGCCCCTCCCCGCCCCGCCCCGCCCCGCTCCGCTCCGCCCCGCCCCGCCCCGCCCCGCCCCGCCGCGTCTCGTCGCGTCGCGTCGTGTCGCTCCCCAACGGGCGAAACGAGGCGGTGCGGCATTAGCATACGGCAGAGAACTGTCAGCTCAGGCAGGTAACGATGGGGGAGAGGCCCACAAGTTGTGCACGGTAGGTGAAATTGGGATTCCAAGGGCACAGAGCTCCTACATTTTCATTCAAAATAACGTTTAATTTCCTTCAATTTGAAATATTAAATCTCTTTCCTACGAGAAAAATGCTGAACTTTTCCCGCGTCTTAAAAGTAACGTTATTGAATTCAAGGTTTGTGTCGACCCTGTAGTTTTTTTCTAAAAGTGTCTAGTACGCATTGCGACCTACCTACTTCTTACTCTTATTATCAGTCTTCTTCTCATTTTATTGGCCTTTATGTACGCAATTCTTAATTTTAAAGAAAAAGTAGCATATTAGGAAATTCACAGACCGTTATGTAGAACGAGGAACATAAGAAGAAGAAATAAATTGAAAGGAAGAACTCTTAGAACAATGACTATAGTAAAGATAAAATCAATCTTCAAAACCTAGTTATTTATTTTAAATCACATTGAACGATATCCCAAACATTTATAAAAGATTTTTTTCTCTAACAAAAGAAAACGAGACACTACAATAGCCGTTTATATCAAGCGGAAATATTATTGATTAATTTACAAAACTCAAAACAATTGTATTCAGGACTTAAATGAACAAGAAAAAACCTCAAAACCTCAAACGTCAAGTAAAATGAATCAAAAATAGTTATAATTTTACGATAAAATATGTATCATATTTCTAAACTTCTCTTAATTCGGTTATCAGACAAAACTTGTGTGTCACCGGGCTCGCGCAGCTTGAGGAATCTTCCAAAATCTCCAATGTTTGTATATATTCTACACAATAGCCCACACGGAGACGGAGAATGGAGGATCATGCCATCTGAGAATGGAAAATAGATCGAAAGGAAGAACCGCGCATGGATCATGATCCATTGTTTAAGGTAGTGCCCAGGGACCCGACCTGCCTATAATTGACGAGAGAAAAACCACCAAAATCATCTTTTGGAGCAGCTTTCTTCAAGAATTCTCATCCGAACTGTGGTCGTTCGAAGGAGTCGAAAATCGTGCCACCGTAGGAGCTCGAATCTAGAAACTCTGATCGAAGATTCAACTGGAGTGTCGAGTAAAATAATGGTTTTCGTTTCCATTACGAATTTTACAACACAAGCAGAAAAACTATTTCCTTTCATGAATTGTTAGTAGTAGGCTGGTAGTCCATGAAAATGTTCTGTTTGTTACTGCACGTGCACGCACAAACTACACAAAATACATATACCATTATTAGGTGAAAAATATGATTTGCAAATATTGTAGCTTAGACCATTAAACGCTGCAATGATTCAATTGAAAACTGCCAACTACAAGCGAGCAAGTTCGTAAAGTCTGAGGAACGAGCTTTATCGTCCCTTTAGAAGGGATTTCGCCCACAGTGCACACCGAATAACGCTGGTGGGGCAATACATTTTCGGCTGCGGGCTTCCCCACGCCGTGCCGTCCGCGTGCTCCTGAGCCTCCGCTCAACTAAAATGAGGGATTTAACCGCGTCTGGAATATAATCGCGCGCAATTAGGAAGTTCACTTCCACACTCGAGGCATCTCTATTACGCGGCGTCTGCATGACTGCGGGAGAAGCTCGGCATTTGTTGCGGACAGACGTCGTCGTCTTCGTCGTCGCCGTACCTTACGAGTCAAGACCCCGCGTATGAGATCTCCCGAGCGTGAGACGAGAAGGTTTGTGGTAGGAATAGCATGACTAATATCGTAATTATCACAGTTACTTTTCCCTGTAGGGTAGAAATAAAAGAGGCCAATTTACCCTCAAAACCTATCCATGGATGCACTTGATCGGTTTGTTCAATAGTGCATTTTGAATTCCTTCTCTGTAACCAGATAAGCGGTTTATGTAAAGCGGAAACAACATTTATGCATTCATATATTTCAAAACCCAATCCCATTTCGCGTTGAATTTCTAATATCAAATGACGAGTACATTTATAACATTCGTAATGCCAATACAATACTCTATTTAAATTATGATTGGTGTAGAGAGATGGATACGGAATTTATTCTGAAATCAACGTCAGGAAACACAAATGTCGTTAAGCCACACTGTCATTACCGATAACAAGCATAAATATATTTTAAAAGGAAGGTGCTGTACGTTAATTCTTACTAACCTCAGAATAATTATTCATGAACTTTGTGTCAGAGTAAATTATTTAGATACCATTTTACTTCCTTGCCTTCGATATTCCTCGATCGATGTAAAGAAATCATGGCTAAGAGAGCTTCAAATGAGTATTTTTATTTTTGAGAATACTTTTTTTCAAACCTCCATTACATTTTCAACTTTGAACAAAAATGACTCCAATTTTTTAACTTTGTCCTAGGATTAATAATTAATCATTATTAAATATACTACATAATAAAACTTTGTCCCCGGATAGTAAAAGATGCTTAATAGAATTACTATCTTCTCAATTTCGTTAACATTTTCGATTTTTGGAAAATTGCAAAAGTTAACTTTTTTAGCGTCTTTCAGCAACTACAATTTTGAAGATAGAGTTTTTTTCTTAAAAAAATCTGTTGTTGAAAGATAGAACTTGAAATAAAGTCATATAAATTTTTAGAAAATATAAGTACCTTTGGCGTAATTTTGCGTCACATTTAGTCAATTCCTTAACAATTATTTTCTTACAAAAGGCTCCAATTCTTTTTCCTCAAATTTTCTCCTCCCATTACCAAAGGATGGTAAAAAAGAGGCGCTGGTCTTTTTTCCGGCTAACTCTGTATTTTCGCAAATTGCAAAAAAGGAAACATTGCAAAACTACAAATTTACAGTAAGCATTTTTGTTTGAAATGAAATGCGTCCTAAAATGTCAGATTTTTGAAAATTTGTTGGAAAAAGCGAGTCGTTTTTGCGAAATTTATATTTGAAGTTAATGCAATTTTTAAAAAAATGATACAATTTTTGTCTTTACTTATTTCACGGACAGAACAATGAACGCTTAAGAGAATGGTACATGACTCATATTCCCTGAAATCTCTGAATGTGTCCAAAAAGGTACACAAATATGAGAAAGTACGTGCTACCGTAACACGACTACTTTTGTTCTTTGCTTTCATCCTTTCTTTATTTTATTTTTCATTCTCTCGCTGTCCGTCTCTCTGTTTTCCATTACACATGAAACGAGCAATCGAAGTCCGTTAGTATATCATGCCCGCAGCACATGTAAAATTGTGCAAAATAAATGCAACTCTTCAAAAGTAATCTGTTCATCTAAAAAACCTTCAGTTTTTTTATTTACACAATGTACCAGTAACAAGCAAACATATCAAAACAAATTGGCATGAAAAGGCTTATTTACTTTTATGTACCATTTTTTCAGCTCTTCTTTTCATTTTTTATGAATAGCTGAAAACCGATACACGATAATTGATTCATTAACACCCGAATTGATTAAAAGGACCAGTGAATATTTTTATCTCCTTCATTAATCCTTTGACAAATACCGGTTTGAATTGTAGCATTGGATCAAATGGGGAAAGACCCTGTAATCCATTTTAAGTTTAAAAGTGGTATGTCATTCAGTATAATTAATGTGTTGTAGATCTATCTAATCTATGAAAGAATTCGGAAAAACTCTCAATTATTATCTTCAAGCAAACTGAGACCATAAATGTAAAGTAAACCTTTTTGAAAAACTTCAAAACCGAACAGTATAATTATTGATTAACGCTTTTATCATTTTATATGGCTGGTAGGCTAGAAATTAATTAAAAACTAAACCTCGTGTGGAAAACACTTGTTTTTCTCGCATCTAATTATTTGGATGTGTGAAGAATCAATCTTCTCTACTCACAGGAAAATGCTAACATTATTTCAACACATACGCATTATGAAAATCGCTCAAATTCCTGCTAATTTGGATTTTAGGAAATGAATAATATGCTGTTTCGTTCTATCCTAATCCCGAGTTTCCCCTAACACAAACATTTCCCTGAACTTTACTCAGCTCTTTGGTTCTCACATAATGCATATGATGTCACAACCCTGCTGTCTCCAGCCGTATCCTACAGCACGTAGCCTTTGCACTACCGCGGCAGCCCCAATCCCAGCTCCCCTTTTCCCCAGTCTCCCCGTCCACGCACCGTCTCCCTCAACCCGCTTTCGGCCCAAGACAGCCTTTACCAGCTTACTTTCTATCTTCGTGTACCGCTCTCGCCCCACTACCTCACGCCACCCGCAAAACGTGATAACTGGGTGGGGAAAGGCAAGCCTATGTAGAGGTCGGTGTCGGATATAACCATTCAGCTGGGAAATAATACCACCACCTCCCGAGATAAAGCATGCACTACACTTATGGGATTAATTACCGTGGCAATTGGCAAGCCTGACGACGAAATATTCAGTCAACGACAATACTTCTAATACAGCTTGTGTTGTCCCAGCTCGCGTTCACCCACTGTCGACTCTCCTGATCCAAGTATTCTCCATTCCCAGTCTTTCCTGCGTCTACCATCGCCCTTCGCGTCCTCACTCGCATCCTCCTCCATTTCACTTACTGTTATCCCACTCGCTGACTCCTGACCAGCAATCTCTCGCTCCTCTTCCTACCTTTTCTCACCTCCACTACTCGCTCTACCTTCCCTGACCCCGACCTGTACTCGCGTACATTCACAACACGCCACCCCACCCACTTCCTCGT
>BOPP01000022.1:2456884-2522458 GCA_017312745.1 Gryllus bimaculatus
GCCCCGCGCCGAATGCGAACGCAGTTACACCGAGCGAATGGAGCCACGAGCTGTCACGACGCTCCGCTCTAGTGATTCAGATGGAAGTTACTGCGCGAAGTAACAACAACATGCGGAAACGGGGGCGACGTGCCCTATATATTCAGCGCTTGATACAGGTCGACCCGTTTTCTAGTCGTATCTCTATTGAAGGTTTAGCTGCAATATCTTGATTTGCGGGTTACAGGAGAGTAAAGAAGGGGTTGTACCATATTGCATGCAAATATTCATCTGCTCTCTAAAAAAGTATACTCTACGATGTTATTTTTCGAATTTATCAACAGTAAAATACTGCTTATTGTACATTACTTGTCAAGTAAATCAATAAGAAACATCTATTTTGCGAATTTATTTGAAGCAATTAATGTTAACTCTCAAATAACTTAATAATTTAATTCCTTAACGACTTCATTCAATGTATAAGTAGATGTCAAATAACACGTTTCCACCATCACCGTAATATAATTTCGATTTTCTTGAATGTATACTCATTTAAAAACATTAAGAATTGCTGTATTCTGTCGAAAACTCCAGTCAACTTTAAAAAAAGTGATGTAGTTCTTTTTGGTTTTTGCAATACTTTGTGGTTCAAATCTATGTGTGTATTAGTTGCTCATTTTATTGCAGTGAAATATATCCCTTAGTGAGATTGTTCCTTCACAATTAAACAACAGATTTTCTTCTCTCACTGTGTTATCTAAATGTATAGTATTATTACTAATACTATAAATATATTGATAAATATAACTGATATTATTGCTGATTCGAAATATAGTGGATTTAATATTGAGATTAAGATATAGAAATTTAATGATCTGCCTCTAACAACTCTGAGACGTTGATGCGTGCTTACAAACAAATGTACTCCATTTCTATCTAATTTATTCGTTGCTCTTTCAATGCTCTCGGTGAAATATCTCGCAATTTACGATATAACCAACAATTTATCATTTCCATATTGATAGTATTTTATGGTAATTCACCTCATTTTCAGCTTGACTTTGAAGATACTGTAACATCTGTGTCAACCGCTCCGATTACCAAGCGAGATACAATATTGTACTCATCATGCAATATCGAATCACAATAGGTCAATGCAATACATTTCGTATGTTTCATAATTGCAGTGCATCCACAAACACATGTCAAGGCGTGTTACACCCACGTGCGCCACGAGTAATTAGCGCATTGAATACCCCCCGCATTGAGTTCCCGTTCTGCGATTTACATATCTGGCCCACAAAAGCGCGTAGTCACCACACAGTCTCTGATCAGACAGGAGATTTTTGACGAGCAAACCCGCAGATAGGAGGAGCATCCAGTGCCCTGTGTAATACACCTGTGCAACACGCAATAAAAACGAGCCACATCACAGGGCGAGAGCGAGCTGCACCTCTCCCCGTCCCCCACCACCACCTCCGCTGATCGAATCGCATGCGCAACGCGGTTGCCCCCGTGCGGCGCGCGTTCGTCAAACGCGCCACGTGAAACAAACGAGAATAATTAGCGGCAAAAAAATCAGCCAATCGCAGAAGGGTTATTACGAAACTTTCGGCAGGATGCGCGCGTGTGCACAGAGCCGAGAGCAGAAGGGCACCGTCAGGTAATTGGACGCACTTTGAGGGAAGCAACGCCGAAGTTCGGGACACTCCGTCGGATGCGCGGGTGGCGCTACCTGACCCCAGAAGCTCTGGCGACACGGCTTGGCTTCACTGGAACTTTTGAAACTTTTTTTTTTTTTTTGAGAGAGGAAGGGGTACAATTTTCTCGTTTTCGTTTGAATTACTCAGGTGCCCCAGTTGCGTTGGGTTTCTGAAGACGCAGGTAATTGCTGTTTAACGAATGCGATATAGAAGTTTAATTCTAAGTTCTTTACTTTTTGATTGAAAGTTAACAAGGAGAATTTCGTAGAAATACTTTCAAGCGTGTCGAGAAAAAATATGTTCACTTACTGGAAGATCAATTGATACAGAATAATTACGCAAATTCAAGGGAAAACTTATTATCTCGCATATAATATGTTCGTAATCAGAGTTTTCTTCTCCGAAGCAATTGTAGTAATTGAAGGATTTCTCGAAAAAACATCCATAGTCGAAAATTTAGAAAATGGAGTTAATGATGCCACCGTGTAGTGTTTTTATGTATCATAGAATAATATCGACTTAAACTAAATTGCATTGGTTCCAAAAACAATGAGAGACGAATAATAAATGAGCTAGGAAGGCCAGTTAGGAAGGTGGAAGGACTTTTCTTATTTCTCATAAATTTTATTTCTAGACTACTGCTATTTTTAGATAAGATTCACAAATGTGTATAAGGTTCAAACATTTTTTGTGATTAACACCCACATTCTGCACTTATAATAAAAACTTGTTAACCCATCAGGTTACGAAAAAGTTTCTAAAACAAAGTAGGAAAGAAGCCAATAAATTAAAATAAAAATACAGAGGAAGTAGACACTGAATAGCGATTAAATTTTTGAGATGCTAAAAAAAACAGTACAACAAAATTTAGAATTCAACCGGGTGAAATCATAGATTTGCTTCATATATTTTCCAACTCGAAAACCTCCAACATTACTACAACGTTAACATTTCCTCATTCCTTGATTACCCCCAACGTCGATCTCATTTTATCCTTTTTTTTTTTCCTTTTCTCTCTCTAATTGTCTACCTGTCCCCTCTGCCATCTCAGCCCGCTGGCACCTAATTGATGCGCAGAACGTGCTACCGCTTCCGTCACCTCCGCCGCCGCCCCCGCCGCCTCCGCTGCTGCCGCCACCGCCGCCTCCGCCGCTGCCATTCCGCCTCCGCCGCCGCCGGCCCCTCGCCGCCGCCTTCCGCTCCGCTGCTTGCAGCCACCGCTGCCTCCCGCCTCCACGCCGCCTCCGCCGCGCCTCCGCCTCCGCTGCTGCCCCGCGCTCCGCCGCCGCCTCCGCCTCCCGCCGCGCCTGCCGCCTCCGCCGACGCCTCCGCTTCCGCCTCCGCCTCCGCCTCCGGCCGCCGCCTCCGCCGCTTTGCCCGCCGCCGGCTCCTGCCGCCGCTGCCTCCGCCTCCCGCGCCTGCCTGCCTGCCGCCGCCAGCCGTGCCCTGCCGCCGCCTCAGCCTCCGCCCGCCGCCCTCCGCCTCCGCGCCTGCCACAACCGGCCGGCCTCCGCTCCGAGCCGGCGCTCCGCTCCGCCGCTGCCTCCGCGCTCGCCCTCGCCGCTGCCGTCCGTCCTCCCGCTCTTCCGCCTCCGCCGCTGCTCCTCCGCTGCTGCCGCCGGCCGCCGCCTCGCCTCCGCCGCCTCCGCTCCGCCAGCCTGCCTCCGCCTCCGCCGCCCGCCTCCGCCGCCCCTCCGCCTCCGCCTCCGGCTCCGCCTCCGCCGCCGCCGCGCCACCGCCTCCGCCTCGGCCTCCGCCTCGCGCCGCTGCCGCGCCGTCCTCCGCCCGCCGTCCTCGCCGGACCGCCTCGCCCGCTGCGGCCGCCGCTCCGCCGCCGCCTCCGGCCGCCGCCTCCGCCTCCGCCCGGCCCTTCGCCTCCGCGCTCCACCGTCGCCGTTCGCCGTCCCGCCTGCGCCTCCGCCTCCGCCTCCGCCTCCGCCGCTGCGCCCGCCGCTGCCTCCGCGCCTTGCCGCGCTCGCCGCCCGCCTCCACCCGCCGCCTCCCGCCTGCGCTGCTGCCCGCCGCCTGCCGCTCCGCCCCGCCGGCCGGTCGCGCTCTCCGCCGCTGCGCCTCCGCCTCCGCCTGCGCGGCGCTCCCGGCGCGGCCGCCCGCGCCGCCTCGCCGCTCCGCCTGCCGGCCGCCGCCTTTCGCCGCCGCCACCCCTACGCCCTCCCGCCTCCGCCGCTGCGCCCACCGCGCCTCCGCCGCCGTGCCTCGCCGCCGGCCTCCGCCCGCTGCCGCGCCGCTCCGCCGCCTCAGCCTTCCCCGCGCCGCCTCCGTCGCCGCCTCCGCCGCTCGCTCTCCGCCTCACCGTCGCCTTCGCCGGCCGCCTCCGCTCCGCCTCCGCTGCGGCTTCCGCCTCCGCCCTTCCGCCGTTCCGCCTCCCGGCCGCCGCTCCGCCTCCGCGCTGCCGCCACCGCGCTCCGCCGCTGCCTCCCGCCTCGCCGCTTGCCTCGGCGCCTCCCATCCTCCCGCCTCCGCGCGTCTCCGCCTCCGCCTCCGCCTCCCGCTCCGCCCGCCGCCCGCCGCCGCCGCCCTCGCCTCCGCCTCCGCCGCCGCCTCCGCCGCCGCTTCCGCCGCCGCCCTCTGGTGGCTTCACTTGGCCTGCGCGCGACGTGACCCTTTGTGAGCGGCTGACATCTCCAGCACCTCCAACGCGTCCCCCTCTCCCTCCCCAATATCGGGGACCTGCGTTGCAATCAAAGGAGGTGATGGGTGAGAGGAACATGATCGCATAAGACCGGAGACGCTTCAGACCACAAAACGCGATTTAATACCTTCTACGAGAAGCCGGTGGAGAAAATGGCAACGGATGCGGTATTCGCTGGTGGGTGAATTCTTAACGAGAGATTTGGAACTTGGGAGTTGTAATGAAAACATTTTTATAAACGGAAGAAAAATACTACTTCACAAGTCTCATCTCAGACTTTAAGTCCGTAAATATTGTTTTAGATGAAAGTTTTAAAAGATAGAAGAAACACAAAAAGACCATGTAGGTTATAGAAAGTGAAAAAATGCGCAAAAGATCTAGAATGCTTATGCTCATTAATCATGAAACAAAAGACAATTGTCCATGACACATTAAGCCTTCGATTCTGAAATTCCGAATATGTATCCACTCAATAAACATGTCACTGTCATGTGGGACACATCAGGTCATGCATAAACAATAAGAGTTTGACGGCACTCAATAGAGTTGTGACATGTTCATTACTACAAGAGATATATGCATTTTCAACAAAGTTATAAATACGAGGAAATAGTTCAATTGTCGCAGGAGTAAAAACACCATACAGAACTTCACAAATACATGCGAGAGTAAAAATGTATTTTGTGTTCCATATTCTGAAATATTTCAAATCTGTCCAAACGAATCTCTGTTGTTTTTTTGCTTACAATGTAGGCATTCTTAATAAAATAAGCAGCAAGTATTAAACATTAAAGCATTAACACAAAATTATCAGAATTTCATTTTAGCCTTTATATATGTTTGCGCGAATACATTACACTTTCCTTATGTAGGCAATTTTCCCTTAAAAGTTGTGACATAGCACGGATATTGACAACCTTCATACTATTCAACGGTCAAATTACATATATATTAGATAGCGTTCTGTACATCATCATTGACGGTAACTGCCTATACAATCATTAGTAGTTGACATTTCCTTAGTACTCGCAGAGTAGCTTTCATCTTCTTCGTTGTCTCTAATGGCCTGATAAAAAACCGCAAGCTTCGCTATTCTTATTAAATTTCAATATAATTTAATAAAGGACAATGCACGTACGTACCCCGGATGTTATTGTGATATCTAGAAATCCATAGAGGATGCTTTAGCATTGATCAATAAATTAGACGTGAATATTTGATTACATTTAACTCTTGTTTCTACATTGATATTTTGTGTTTATTGCAGCTTTTGGATTTGAAGTAATTGTATTAATTATTTTATCGTACTACATACCACTTAACAGCCCAAGCTACATAATAAAGGAAACGGTTACATGATGAAATACAATACATTGCAACAGATTCTACACTTCCTTTGATTATATTAGAAAGCAATTTAAAATTTCTCATACGAACGTTTCTGAAGTAAACATTAAAATTTTTAATTCACAGTTCTTGCGAGAAAAGGTTATAAACATTTCCTGGAAGGTTCGTCTAAGTTCTAGGTTCTTCTAGAATGAGTCTGAAAAGAATATGCAGCACGACAGCAGTCATAGAACGCAAATGGTCTCGCTTTGGAGAGACAGGAAAGATTTCCATATAGTTCAATGTATTCAGAAGCAGGTTTTGCAGTAAGAGACGGCAAACGTTTCGCGGTAGCGAAAGTAATTCTACCCGACGATGCAAAGAGGCTCAGTGTTTCAGCGCCCCGTGTAATCAGCTTTTCGCAGCGAAATGTTGCCGCCCCTCCTCCCTCCCTTCTCGCTATGTCTCTGTTTCGCATCCTTCCGACCGACGTAGAGGGCTACCCCTGGTTACCGGGACTACTTAAACTCGTTTTCAAAACAAACAAGGGTTCCGAAGCTTTTCGACATTTTTGGGCGAGTTTTCCAAGAAAAATAAATAGTAAACCAAATTCACAATGCAAAACGCCATTAACCGTTGTGATTACATCATTACTTTTCTTCTCTAAATACTGAAATTTGTTGTAAAAAAATAATGCTCTTTGTTGCTAAAATTCTGAATTTTTTACGAAGAAAAAACTTCAAAATAAAACATCCTTTGACTGTTCTGAATTACAAACAATGAAGATCCCTGCCTCGTTAATGATGAATCCTTTAATACTGACGTCGAAGGTTCCTTCATTTTTTCGTTATTTCCTTTCTTAATTTTGTGACATTTCTATACGTTTATTCGAGATCTGTACTGTCTTCTTTTTAAAAATGTACATGCATTCGAAATTCAAATGCAACTTTTATTACAAAGCTATAAATATTCACAAAATAATTTTAATATGTCTGTACTTAACATGAGTTCTCTCCACAAGAACAGTAAAGAATAATTATCTAATCTCCCCAGATTGTCACTTCTCATGTTGATCTTCACTCAAGAACTTCCATTACTCAGGAGAAATACAAATTTGTGAAATGATGAAGCACGCTGTTCCAAAATGCTCTCTTATCTAATAGGTTTTGATAGATTATTGCTTATTGAATTTTCTATTACGTTGAATTTCAATACAAAATAACGTCAGCTTTAAATAAGAAGAGTACAATAATTTAAAATACCATGTTAGTATTTCCTGCCGATGAGACATAATAGAAAACACATAAAAAAGTTAAGATTTTAATAAACATTCAAATACATTAAGTTAACAACTGTCGCAATAGACAAAAATCCACCGCAAACAATAGAAAAGTCAGCGTGTAAACTATACAAAGAGAATATATTTCAAGATTATCGTATCTTTACTGTAATTAGTTTTAGAAAGATATGAAATTTAAATTCAGTGTATCACTCACACGCCAATCAGTAGAGAAGGGGTCAAAAATTTCAATGGAATTCGGAAATAACTTTGAAAACCTAGAGTACATATTCAAATATATGGATATTTGCCTCTCAATTCTAAATTTTAGAAAAGTTTGTCGTGTTCTATTCTTTAATAGGTATTAATTCTTAACATGTAATATTTGGCCTTCCCCCACTAACCACCCAGCACTATAATTTAATCTCTTAGCGATGGAACCTTCCATGTCGAACTCGAGCTACTTGCTCTTCGCGTCTCTCTGAGAGGTGTGCAGCGTGTAGTTTACGTACGCTACACCTGGCGGCGTTGCCGTCAACGACAGCCGCGGCTTCGCTGCACCGCGCGCTCCGGCAGTCGAGATAAGCCAGGGCATGTCACGTTGACCGTGCCATCTCTCTCACGGGGGCGGCGCCCGCGAATTGATGCTCACCCTCTCTCTCCCTCCCATCCCTACCTGGCCCCTCTCTCCCCGTCGGCGCACCCGGCCCTCGCGGGACGCTGTGTCATGTGGGAGCATGCATTGGGACGCTCTCCAAAGCCAAAGCAACCGCTGGGAGCCACTCCAGAAACTTCGTGCACGTCACCCGTTGCTATTTACCTCAATTTTCCCCCTCACCTACTGAGAGTGTTTGAACTGCAGTTTTAAAGAGATTTAGCTGCCAGACGTGTCTCTACTGGAAAGGTGAACGAAAGGAAAGTATATAAAATGCTGTGGGGGCTTTGATATAATGTTCCATATATCGAGATAAATAATTCTAAGGGGCTTTGAATTTTTATGAAATACAAACAAATGTTTTCAAAAGTAACATTTTCTTGTTTATACACTCTAATATGAAAGGAGAGCCTCCAATTAGTTAAACAGTCTTCTAGTTATTTGGGTTTTCCAAGAAACGAGATGAAGGCAGAAACATAATTTAGATTCCGTGGGATTTGAAGATTAAGACATTTTGGTGGACGGTGTCAAAATTCAGAAGGCAAAAATTAGAAATTTGCTATTGTCCTAAGACATATATGAAAATAAAGAGGACTCTTGAGCTTTTACTGATTTATCGTAGTTCTCCGAAAAAAAATCGCTACTGTTCAACGATATTTCGCTTTTTTCATTAATGTTTTTTCTAAAACTCTTTATCTTCTGTCTAACGACGACACATCAGTCTCTTATTGACTTACACATTCACTCACTTTCCACCTCTATACAGTAACTCTACGATTGACACGTAAACGCTAAAATATCTCTACTACTGCATCCTTCGGTGACTCAACCCTTCCTTCAGTTCAGATTCCACCTCCACTCCAACTCACCTCATTACAAACCACCATTTGAGAAACCAAACAACGCCGTCCCCCCCTCCTTCTCCGCAAATCCACCGCGCAAGCGCTTCTAAGACGCGACTCTAGTCCGCAAATGCGCGGACGAAACCGGCGCTAATAAGCGTTGGCGCTCATAGTTTATTTCCTCAGAGCAAATGTCTAATATATATTCCGGCGCCGCTCGGTCACGCGCGCGCGTGTGTGTAATGCTATAAGCCGGGAGGGCTGACGACGGTGATGCGAGGGAGCGGTGGCAGAGGCGGTGATGGAATGGGTAGAGGGGGAGGAAGGAGGTGAACGCTGTGGCAGCGTTGGGGAAAGACGAGGGAGGCGATGGCGGTGGTGGAGGGCGGACAAGTTGAAGGTGACGAAGGTCGGAGACTGAGGAGACGGTTCAGGAAGGAGACAGCGGGGGCGGCGGTGGCGGTGGTCGGTGGCGGTGGAATGGGGCGTGTGGGGCGCGGCCGAGCGGCGGCCCGGGAGGAACGGGGCGGCGGAGCTCGGCGGTGGAGGCTAGTGGAGGCGGGACGGCGGAGGGCGCCCCACGGAGGGAGGCGCGGGGGTGGTGAGGGGGCCGGGGTGGCGAGGACGGCGAGCATGGGGCGGGCGGCGGGGCGGCGAAGGTGGTGGTGGGCGGCGGTGAGAGGCAGTTGAGAGCGCGGCGCAGAGGGAGGAGGCCGGGGGGGTGGCGGGGGCGGCGGGGAACGTGCGAGGCGAGTACGCGGGCGGACGTGGGGTCGGCGGGGGCGTGCGGGGGCGGCGGGCTCCGGCGGGGGAGGCGGGGCGGTGGGGGCAGTGAAGAGGGTGGGAGCGGCGGTGGGCAGGCGGCGAGCGGCGGAGGCGGCCGGGACGGCGGATGGCGGCGGAGGCAACGAGGGCGAGAGGGGGCGATGGCGGCGGCGGCGGCGCTGAGTATGCGGAGATACCGCCGAAGCAGCGTGTCGGACGAGGACAGCAGATACGGAGCATAAACTGGAGTAATGTCGAGGTTGACACAGGAGCGTCTCCCTCCGCCAGCTCGAGAATTACGATGCAGTTCGGCGACTGCGTGGCTCGCGGCGCGCGGTTCTCGCGGCGGCGTCGCCGGTGCCGCCACCGAACTCCAGCGTTCCGCGGCGGGCGCTGCGAAAAGAGCTCGGCGGACACCCATCTTTTTAGCGTGTTTCACATCGGCCATTACTGATAAAAGGTTCACGAGTAATTGTATGATAAAATAATTTTAAAAAATTGTTCTCTTGTTTGAAAAACTATCATAATTTTCATATATTGACTGATTGGTTACTGATTTCACGTGTCAACTGCTAAAGTCGTTAGTTCTGTAAGTATAGCGCAAAGGCGCGTGTCTAATTTCCTTTAAACTCTCTGAATTTTCAAAAATTGCTTAAGTCAGAAACAATGTGAGAAAGTAAGGATGTGCTGCTTTAGCGCCACTAGCCAAAATGTAGTCCAATGATGGCTAAAATAATACAAGTATGTAATAGAATAAGTATTTTCATGTACTGATTAAACAATAAGGAATTAAATTCATTTAATAATTCTGTAATTTTTAAATGTACAGTTGCATTGATATTATATATCATATTATACAAAACGAAATAATATTGAAAATGTTATATTGCATTCAGTTGAACTTGTCTATTCTATTATCAAACACATACACAGCGCGGCAACTGTTTATTTCTCTCCCATTTTCAGCGCAATCTACGCAGATTTTTGGCGCGCTGGGTCCAGAGATCCTTCCTCCAACCACGCGCCCTCTCCTGGGAAGCGTGAAATCCCCGAGCCATCTCGAGCCCGGCGCGGCGCGGCGAGGCACGGCACGGTGCACACAGCCCGCGACCAATCGAAGAGGAGAGCAAACAAACGAAAGAAGCAATTCCTTCGTCCTGCCGCGGTCCGCATTCCTGTTTGCGGTCGCGCTGACCGACACGCAATAAGAATGTAATCTGCCGGAGACAAACAGACGCCGGCATCAATCCCAAGCAATCGACGGCGCCACTCCGCTGGGAGTCGCCACGTTGGCGGCCGCCGCCGTTCGCAATAGACTGTTAGAGACACTTATGACCGGAGAAGACGAGAAAATAGCAATGTAAGGAAAAACAGAGCTTTAAAGAAGCGTAGTGATGGATGATATGGGAGAAATAAATAAAAAAGTATATTTAATAAAGATAAATAATAGTGATAAATAACTTCTATACAATAACCAACATGTTAATATTTCATATTGTATATTTGTATTGATTTTAGCTCTGAGGGTGATCGCTACGCTATCGAAATGATCATTAGTTGAATTAAAATATTGATACCTGACAATATCTCTATTTATTTATCAAAATAAAAAAGGTATCTACTTCGCCAACAATCCAATTAATAAATAATAGTCATTCGAGTAGCCAAGTTTTAAGTAATAAGCCACAGCAGCATATTCTTTCTCGCAGTATTTTCAACTTTTCCAATTTTCGAAAATTCAAAGATATCAACAAAAATGAGCTCCGAGTCATTTTTTAAGCGTGTTTTGCTTTATCCGTGGAAAAACGAATGGAAATATGCGATTTTGATAAAAGGTTTTTTTATAAATTGCATAACTTCACGCAGAAATTCTACACAACCACACGCCTTTTCAAAAGAATTGTACACGACCTTATTTTCAAATATATGTTTTTAAACACGTCTACCAAAAAATCTGACATCAATATTGTACATTTTCAATATTATTGTTTTCAAAAATACAGAAATTTTGCAGGGAGATATCACCCGCACCGACGTTTCTACTATTCTTAAGTACATATGGTGAAAAAAAATTGGTGCCGTTTCTGAGAAAATAATTCTTTATAAAATACCTAATTTTCATTCAAAATTTCGCAAAAATTACACACATTTTCCAAATTAGAACTTGGCCATATTTCAAGTAGTCTTTGAACAATAGATTTCATTAAGGAAAAAATCCATAACCTCAATTTTGTAGTTGTTGGAAGATGTCGAAAAAAACTTTTATTGCAAATATCAATAATTCAAAAATTTCAACATAAATAAGATCTGTGACTTGTTTAAGCGTTATTTACGCTATCCGAGAACAAATTTGAATTAAAAATATTGCAGCTATTTTTGAAAAAAATTTGAAAAGAGTGTTGAGGTTTCTTACAAGAATACAAAATGATTTACAATTACCTGTTAAAATATCAATATACAAACAGGAAAATGCACGACATTCTTTAGTGCATTGTACATATGCCCTTTTAAATGTTAATTATTTTTTAAATGAATACTAGTAGTAGGTGAATTCCTGGGGAATCACTAAAGGAAGAGCGGTCGAAGAGTTTCGTCCGAAAAGTAACAAGAAAATATACGGACTGTACGGCAAATTCAAAACAAAAAAGTTTTGGTTGAGTTAGCATTCAGCTGTTTACCATAACTAAATAAATTAAAGGTTTACAAATTTTGAAAAAATAAAATCACTATTTATTGTGAACACAACAGAAAACAAATTTTTGGAAATTTAATTTAAGTTTCAAACTTAAAACCCTTGATATCTTCGCTTCATTAACTATAACTCACACTCATACCATTTCTCTCGACAGATAACGAAAGGACTACATTTGACCGTAATTTAAGCGTCAAAAAAAGCAAGACCAACTACTGTAGTTGATATTTAATGCAGTAATAAAACAATAGCGACAGATAGCATTCATTGGATTAATTTTATGATAATTTAATATTTAGTATTTCTATTACAAAACCGGTAAATAAGAAATCACGAAAAATGGTTGACTAGAAAGCCGTAATTTCTTTCGAAATAGAAACTCTTAGTGTAAATTTAAAGATAGGCCGTATTTTCGTAGTTAGCATATTTTTGTTATTTACAAAAAGAAAGCAATTAATTTATCTGCAAAAACAAATCACTTGAACGATGAATTCTCTTTTATAATGCCTTTTTTGTTGAACAAAATTATCTTCACAGTTTCATTAGCTCAATCACTTATTGAAACAAATGTTTTACCGATCAAAAAGAGCAAACAAATGACATTTTATCTGGTGCAGTCAAAACAGAGACATAAATATCACCATGCAACCGAATCTGCCACCACCCTTTTTAAAAGAGAATGTTTTACGCTTTTGTACACATTCGTTTTGAAACACAGCAACACATTCCACGGTCAGCATAAAATGTAGCCAAACATTAAAAAATGTGTATTTCTTGAAGTAGTTCATCATTTTTGTAATAAGAACAATCTATATAATTACTGACAAAATATTTCATACATAAAACTAATTATAAATCAACTTTAAATTAAATGAAGTTTCCCTATCGTAAACGATGTGTACGATTTCTGCAGTCCGAAAATTTAAAAAGAAATCCCCGATTAACACATCTGTGATCAATTAAAATCCACGAAAGGTAATTATTTACAAAATATGATCTAGGTTTGAACTTGGACAATAAAGTTCTTGGAAAATAAAGTTCCAAAATTTCTTTTAGAAATTATTTAAAACCTACTTGAAATAAATTTAAAATACGAATTGCTAGCCTTCACTCGCCCCTTTCTAATTTAAGCAGTTGGATCCTACGTTAGGTAGAATTTATATGTAATTTTATTATTATTTATTATATATTTATGTTATTTCGTTTAAATCGCCTCCTTTAATTGTGTGAATGTGAAAACGAACAGATGAGCGGTCATTGTTGGTTGTTGTCACCCATTGTCGTTAAGCTGCGCCGCACTGATAATGACGGCTGGTTTAGTTCGCGGAAATAAAAACGAATACTTTTATATTTATGGAATGTAACAATACCATTGTGTTCAATAGTTAAGTATAACCTATAACTTTTAAATATTTCACTTTCTTGCCTTCTGCTTATTTTTAGCACCAAATGTTCTACGATTTCAAATGAGTTTACAAAAAATAATTCGGAGAGAAATAGTGGTATAAATAGTATTACATAACCATTACTAATGGCGAGAAGTACGTACTGTTTAAGCACCTCTAGTTTCTTATACTATCAAATATCATAACCAAAATAAAATACTTATATCTGATCTACTTTAGAACTAATTTACATCGTCTTCTCCCCAAATTAGCAACCAGTTATCGTCACAAATCCGCCATTTTTGGATTACAATTACATACCTGGATAATGTGTGTACACAAATATATTGATTATAAATATTAATCGACATAGTATACTAAATTGCAATGTTATCATGTTAGAACACAGACGAGAAAGAGATGAGTAGGATAAGTAACACAATCTTGACGAGCTGAAGAAGCAGAACGGAAGCGGAAGCCAGAGATGACGACAATGTGCAGCACTTGACACCTCTATCGTAATATTTAACACACGCAACGAACACAGCAACGAAATGTCACAATGCAAGAACGACTGATATGCGAAGATACTAAACCCCATCCACAAACAAGCGCCCTGGTTCAGAACCGGAGACCGCTTCAGCGAGGTTCTGACGTCGCGCAATGCCCGTAGAACATAAGCGTGCTGAACGGCGTCAGAACGGCGTGCTGGCGATGGAGAGGATACGGTGACAGAGTGACGACGGCAGCGGTGAGGAGGAACAATGGCGCACGAACGGAGCGACGGGTGAAGAAGTGAGGCGAGGAAGAAACCGAGTGGGGCAAAGCGGGGCGGGTGCGGCACGGGGGTGGCGCAGAGGCGGCAGAGGTAGCGTGGGGCAATCGGGAAGTGGGCGTGCGGGGGGCGACAGGTGGCCGAGGGCGACACGGGGGTGGCGGCGGGGCGGGTCGGGGAGCGGCGCGGGAGCGGCACGGGACCGCTACGTTGGGGTTGGGCCCGAGGGCGTGGAGTGGCGGAGAGGGTGGTGTGGGGACTGCGATTGGGGACGGTTCGGGGCGTGTCGCGGGAGCGACACGGAGGCGGCGAAGGGAGCGGGGCGGCTGACGGGCGGAGCGGTGTTTGGCCGGGCGGTGGCGTAGTGGTGGCAGGAGAGCGAATGCGGGGACTGCGCGGGGTCGGTGATGGGTGTCGGGGCGGCGGGGGACGCGCGAACGGTGAGGGTGAGGGGCGGCTCGGGGGCAGCGAGGGGCGGCGCGCGAGAGCGAAGCACGCTCTGTCGGATCCCCCAGCGGCGGCGCGGAGGCACGTCCCGTTGCGAGGCGAGGCGAGGCGACGCGAGGCACCCTCTCCAAGCGTCCCCGCTGTTTGCGTTGCGCTCCCCGCGCGCCTGCCCTCTGGCGACCGCGCGGAAACAAACACCGCCCGCGGTGCCGCGTCCCGCCCGCACCGCCACTCGCCGCCTGCGGCGACGCGCAGCCAATCTCAACCTGCCAGCGCAGTGCTCCGGGCGCCCAACTTAGGTGCGCTGGCATTTTAAATTAATCCCCCAGCATGCTCCCGCTGCTCACGTGCTGAAACACTTATTTTTTTAACTCGTAATAAACAGGTAAACAAACGTAAGTTCGTGTCATTTAAAGCGTCATTCTGACGTTCGTCCTTAAATAAATCTTACATATGCTACCAATATTTAATAATTTTACGACCTGCGTCTAAATTGTGTGTTACTCGGGGCTTTTACATCTTAAAATTGTCTTAAAGTAATAGCCTACTAGAAATCATGTGTTCAAATTCATCTGCTTATTAACATGAACATTTTTATACAATCTTACTTTTCATAATTTTTATCGAAGGTTTCTTTTTCAGCCCGAGTATATATACACACATATATATATATATATATATATATATATATATATATATATATATATGTATATATCGAAAGAGAGAGGGAGATAGATAGATACATATACTGAGGCTGTTTTTTGCTAGTACAAGGAGTTGGCACGAGTAGAAATAGCGCGAAGGAATGTAATGACTTCATTACTGCAGAATACAATAATATTGTTTGTCAATAAACACAGCGATTCTTCAATTTAATATATAGTCCATTTTGTATATATTTTTGTCACTGTTTACTTTTTTCTCCCAGTTGTGTTTGTCTAAAACAAATACATACATTTTAATCAAAGCTCGTGTTCTAATGGGTCACGCCGTCTTTTTTGTTCTCTTTGGGATTCCAACTTTTTCATTCACTCACTCACTTGAACTTTGCTTTTATCCTACACTTCGACACTCATTCCATTTTATTCAACTCGTCTTCTCTTCAACCCCTTCTACGTAATTCGTGTCTTTATATTTAGTTCTGAAACGAGAAACTTCCCCGTCGATAAGCTCAACAACTTACATTCTATCTGTCCATCGTTTACACAACTTCCATACCACCCGTCAGTTCCATTTACATTTTGCTGGAACCCTAGTCCAAACCTTCCACATGGCCTCCACCCAGCTCATCCCGCCATCTCGACGGTTCTTACCCCAAATCCACCACTCGCTTGCGTCATGAGAGCTATCGCACGCCTTTTCCAGCGCGAGCCGTTTTCAATTACCGAGGCATCTTCTGTCGCGGGCCAGATTTACTTTCATCTGCCGCCCTTCGAATGACAAACGATTTCAAGCTCCCCCGACTAAGTAGAAAAGATCTCCAAGAATTCGCGGGGAAAAGGAGATTACATAAGTTTGTCGAGAGCTGTATCAATCAGAAAGGGGGGATGCGCTTTTCTGTGGATAAACCCCTCGTTCAGAGCGGGAAAAGATGAAATTCGCAACGATCTCATTGCGAGTAGAAGCGCGCGCGAGAAAGATATTTCTCAGTTGAGGACTTCCTCAATTAACTCATCGACGGGGACGAGTTGTGACACGCCCAGTCCACCCGGACGAGAAAACTAGGTCAGCGTTTGGTGTAATGGTTATTTCAACTGACTATGAAGAGCCGATTCAATTCGTGACAGGCGCGCAACGACATGCAGGAGGCTATCAGAGCTGACAATTGGACGTGTCGTGTCCAACGACGCGCTGCCGGCATCATTTGTTTCTGCAAACTCGCATCCTGTCATCATAGGTTCCACTGCACTCACGGACGCTTGGATGCAACGAGATAACAGAAGCGGGAGTGCAGCGGCGCACATGAAACACCGCAAAATGAAATCAGATAGGTTGAGAATCGATGTGATTTAATGATGAAAGATGGCAGTAGAAAATTCGCAAAAAATTTGTTGTTGTGTCTAAACATACATTATATTTTCACATTTTTCATGAGAAACATTAATAAAATAATAATGGAGTGTATAGTTTAACGATAGTTTGATTGAAATACTGAAGACGAGTTTCCATATTGGGGACATGCGATCTCTGACACCGCTGAGAAAAAATAAACACATAGCTCCTTTTTCTGACACATCGCAGGTAGTTTTTGTTTGTATTGCTTTCATAACTCTCTCTAAACAACATTTGCACTCGGAACAGCGGATATAGTGACAGTGGTTCATCTTTGAGGGTCAGTTAAAGTTTCCTAGTGGTATTACAGACCCCACATCATTGGGGCTAAAACTTTCTTTACCACAGAGATATGGGTGAACGTCAATGACAATCCCGAAATGCTTCTCAGGGATCTTACTTCGATGGTACAGTGTATCAGTCAACAATGGTAATCTCTGATGGTATTGACAATGATGCAGACAGTGATTCTGCCTTTGGAAGCGAATACGTTACGAATACCGAAAAGGGAGGCCGTGAAGAACGAGATGATGGGAAGGGAAGTGGAAATATTAGAAAAAACAGGAGCAAAATAGAAGAAATAAGGATAAAATGCAATACCTTAAAAGCTTTCACGAGAGATGGTATTTCCAAGGATAAACAGACACAAATGTTTTACAAGAGTCTTCAATAATGCATTACAATTTTTAATGTATAATTTTCGGGTAACTATGCACTATCGAATTTAAATAAATATTTTTAACGTAGTGAATAACATTTCCAATCCATTTTATACGTTCTCAGATAATGAATCAAAAGAAAAAGTATGGAAGACATAAAAACTCTCGACATAAAAAGAAATTTACTCGACGAATAATAAATAAAAATATTATTTTCAATTTACATATTAATTACTAACCCTTTTATTTTCTAGTGTAGTATACCATTGTTAATGTGAAGAAACGTTTAAGTGAAAAAAGTTAACATGAAATGAAACACCAATAAATAATCGTCTAAAACTTCCGTGTTCTAACAGACCGTACATCACCGATAAGAGAAGTTTGAAGTCGCGTCACAGATTCACAGTTAAGACACTTCCCTTCATCATTTTGAAAACTTTAGAAGTCATTTTAGAATTAAGGTTTAGGGAGTATACATGTAAAAATATATTATTAATGTTATAACATATGTATTTGTTTATTATGTTTTAACTGACGATTAGTTACTTTAAAATGCCGTATATTGGTTCAACAAGCTAATAATAACACAGAATTCCTTCAATAAAATAGCAGAGGATCCACTCGTTCTCTCCAATAAAATATCTTCAACATTTACTTGACATACTCCAATTTCTTCTTTCTTCGCTCATTTCATGAAGGAGGAATCTCTGAACTCCTTTCAGTAGGTCAACAACTCCATGGAGGACAATAAACTTCGACTTTATTAACCAACGCTCTCCCTTTATTCTCGATTCCCTTTTCTCCGTTTTCCGCCTCCGTCGACTGTTCCATTTTCAGTTCCACTGCGACAGGTTCATTCGATATTCTTGCGGTGCTCGCTTTCAAATATTTGCCTCTTGCGACGTTTTTGCGAAAAATCACGTTCCTCTCAAGGAAAAAAAAGTGTCGACTCTGATTTTGTTCCTTTCAATATTAGATGAGAAGAAGCTCTGCTCATCAATGGAAAGCGTGCAGCCGGAATAAGGGAGAAATAGAAGGGCGAGCTTCCGGTCTTGGTACAGAAGGGGCCCCGGACTGAGTTTCAAACAAGGGAATATTCAACGACGCTGGAGACAGGATTATAGGCTGACCTCACCAGCGTCACTCGCCGCCCCATCCTGCCGGTCGAAGGGGAAGGGCCTGTGTTGGACCCTTGCATGCGGCCAGCTGCCCTCAAGCCAATACCGCAACCGAGACAACATTACGACCCCGGTGATTTAATTTTGTTTCCATGTACGTCGCTATTTAATTTTGAATCATTTCGTCGTTTCACTTAAGTTATTGTATTTCTAGATCAGTAATGCCTCTTATTTCTTCGAAAGGAAGCATTCTATACTTCATCACAAGTCGTAGTTCAGGTCTGTACGCATGAAGTTCTATTAGAATTCCACTTAATTCATTGTGTCATCCAATGGATGGTAAGAAGTCTACATCTTGCAACAACAGTGGCTCAATCAAATAGAAAAATGCAAGTAATTAAATACTTATTTCCGCAAAAATTAAGTAATTATAAGTGGAATTTCATCTTTATTAAATTTAAATAAACTTTAGATCTCGCACTCCCAAACAGAAAAGAAACATATTTTAAGGACTGAAATGGGAAATTGTAGAACAAGATAAATTTTAATAATGAATGTTTGGAAGTAAATTTCACTGCCAATAGCGTCCAATTTAACCCTAACTCTATTATTCATTCCAGTGGGCTGAACAAGAGACACTGATTCACAAATTTAGCAACACAATCTCGAATTAAATTTCTACCTCAATTAACCACCCTTCCGCTCGAAAAAGATCTCCTTCCCTCCTCCACTCCTCACTTCGTTCCATCGGCTCGCTGCCATAGGGCCGACGTGCCTGCGTTTCTCCCCCTCCCCCTTTCCCATCCCCTGGTCCAATCCCGCTCCTCCGAGGCCGGCGGAGGCCCTCTTCACCGCTCGCCCGAAAAGAACGACTCTCGCTTCTGTTTTCTTTCCGGGCGCGCCGGATCCTTTATATGCAGCCGTAGCCTACCTCCTGGCGCTGGCGTTTAGACGCCGCTAAGGGCTCGCTCTTGCCTCCACGCCGCGCCGCGTTTTATTAACGTCATTATTCCGATCCTCCCAGCCCCCTCGCAGGCGCTTTCACCCCGCACGAGGATCGACGGCGTGAGACAGTTCTCCTTTTTTTTTGCTTGAAGGGAATATCGCGTTTCTAGTAATGTAATTTCCAGCAACTCCTCCTCGCGCGTAGCACATTCAAACTTTTAGTTAGCGCGCTCGCTCGCTCGTTCGTTCTTCGAAGGGAGAAGGGCGAGAGAGCCGCTCTTCTTCGTGTGCAACTTGCGAGCTCGCGCTTCGTAACAATGCGCTCAGGCCGGGCGGGCGGCGAGGCGATCGATGGAGATGAGGGGTTCATTAACAAGGCGCCTCCGCCGATGTTATACGCTCGCGGGCGAGGGGCTGGGGGGGGGGGTGCGCTCGCGCGTAAAAACGCCAGTTGCTTCGCGTCGAAGCAGTCGGCACGGGAAGAGCATGTCGGTCTCAGCATGTGTTTGTTGGACTTCGGAGCAGGGAACAGCGGTAGAGAAAAATAAACTAGACATGAGGGGTCAGTATTTACAAAATCTTTTACGATTGACGTATACAGTAAGTGATTTTAATACTCCGTAAATTAGATACCAGCTGATTACCCGCCGCTTGTTGAAGGAGATTGCATTCAGAGAAAATGGAACTGCTCCGTTAAGATCTGATGCATTATCGTATTGATCTAATATAGAGATTGATCTAATATAGATACACAATAGAGGTAAAGAAGTTATCGCGTCAAAAAAAATCCTGATCACTGCGAGCAGTTCATAGGATCTGGTTAAAAATCAGGTAAGAAATATGTTCTCACCGGGTTCCGAAACGCATTCTTAGACTTACTGGCAGGTGGATCTCACTATATAAATAGCTACTTGATGCGTTACAGAAGAATTGCGTTATATGCGTTATAGATGAATGATAAATCATGACGATTAGGAACGCGATGAAGGCAACATTATACGCGCGAGCAAGGGTTTGGGAGGCGTAAACGAGGGTAGACGTCCATTTTATCCTGCGAAGTAAACGGTGAGCGCTCGAAATCAAGAATAGTGTATAACCAAAAATTAACGGTTGTAGATTGTTCATGTAGTAATCCCATGTTCTTGTAGTCGATTACCATTATCTGCACAGAAATTCTCAGAACGACGTTCCATTTGCGCGCTCGTACTTGCTCCAGCTTTTCGTACTCGTGGTCCCTCCGCTCGCTCCTGGCGGGCTGGTTCACACGTCAGAGCGTTCGCTGTGAGAACTTCGCTGCGCGAAATGAAGAAGGAATAGATTGTATGACATGTACAACAGCGTTGTAGAACTACGTATCAATATACAGGAGAAACTCTTCAGGCTAATATTTCATTAATTATAACTATATTAACTTTATAAGCGAACTGAATATTATACTTATTTCTTCTCAAAACTGTGGATCATAATAATATCAATAACTCTTTCCGAATCTATTTTCTTAAAATAAGACTGATCAGTTGCATTTAAGCTTTATTCATTTGCTGAATTTGCAGCGGGAAAATACAATATATCCCGATATTTACGTCAGCATTTCTATTTTATTTTACAATGTTTTCCATAAAAATTATATTCAAAAAATAGTTTTTACTTATTGTTTGGCTGTAAATCTCTCTGTTCAAATTAATCAGGTTATAACATTGGAGATGTTTATTCAATTATCTCATACAACATTTCAAATGATTTAAATCACAATGTTTACACCATGTTACTGATGTGAAAATAATACTAAATTTCCTACTCTCCAACACATTTTTCAACTTTTTGTTGAGTGAAACTAATGAAAGTAATTGTGATTTGCTGAATGCGATCGTTAATAACAATTCAGTAAACAACACTACTTAATAATAGTAATATTTAATGTTTATTTCTCAATTTTCTGAAGAGCTTAAAACGCATTAGAATTTAATACTTTCAATAGCAGCGAGGCAAAGAATATAAAAATGTTTAAGGCCTTAACACACCTTAAACAATTAATTTCAAATAAGATAATCGAATGATATTGAAAAATCGTGACGTCGACAGACGAAAATACGACTTTTTACACTTGTAGTTGAAAAAAGGTGGTGTAAAATTTAACTTTCTCTTAAATTGATTAATATTACCGGCCATGTGAACTTCTATCGTCATTAGTCCTGTTAGTATAGTGAATGTTTTGTCTCGAGAGATTGTGGAGTTCACCTGTTAGATGGTGAGATCTGGGTCCCACCTGGCTTGCGTAGGTCTTCCCCCATCACGATTCGTGATCAGCGGGGCATTCGTGATCACGATTCATGATCACCGCCTCAGTCCGGGCCAAGCTCCCAAACAGTCATCCGACATTTTCTTGCAGTGTGAGAACGAGAAGGGGCGAGGACAAGGAAGAGGAAATACATATCGTGCGCGGTCCGTGGCCGTTTGATTGCAGTAACCACGGAAACTAGTCATCAAAGCAGGCGGTCGCTAGAATTTGCCTCCTGACCACCGTTGAATTCGGCATAGAAGTATAGATAATGACGGAAATCCGCTTCCGTCGGGATTCGAACCTTGGACCTCTCGGTCAGAGTCGCTTCAGGAAGAGCGGCAGTGCTGTCTCTGATATAAACTTAGCAGGTAACGTTCTTGCAGAGATACTGATGAGTCAATAAACAGCACAAACTGTAAGCAAGAAGGGAAAGCAAGGCATGCTGTTGAGAAATATTTGTATTTTCGAATAAGAATAATACTTCAATAGGGAAGAGGAGATTTGTCACTGATTTGTCGATCAGAATTTTACTGCACTTTACGGGCGTTTCTGGAACGATATTTCAGTTGTAAGTTGACAGTCGTAAACAAAATAATCACGTTAAAGCGAAGGATTTCAGGAGGGAGGAATCAATATAAATTTAGCTGCCCGACGACGCGACCTAGGCATAATTGCCTGGTACCTAATCACATCCAAAAATTTGTGAAGAAAATAAAGGCAACTCACTAGGACAGATTCTTTAATGCTTATCAGAGGGAAAAATACGAGTAATGAAAATTGAAGTATCCATGTATTACGAACTACTTTTTTAGGCTTTACGGAATTTTTTTTAAATTCACTCACATGTAAATCTAAGGTAAATCAATGATCAGTATTGAAATAATTATCGTAGCGTACATCGTTTGGTAGCGTTTGAAGGATTCAAATCACTATCACCCACTGCATTGGGCTCGTCTGTGGGTTAGGCAATCTGCAGCACACAGCTGTATGAGGCGCTCCTGCGGCGCCCGCACCGCCCAGGGGCTGTGTCTTCCGCTCGTATAAGCGAGGAAACCGGCCCTTGAACTTCAGTCTGAGTCGATCGCGGGCGAACGAACAGCCATCCATCTCGCCCGCAAGGAGCCATCCCACTCCCCCACCCTCGCGCCCGAATCCCGTTCGGGATCAGGCCCATCGACCGGGGGAGAAAACGGAGGCGACGTCGGCGAGCGACGAAGGGGTGCAGACGACCGAGGCTGCAGACTTGACGGCAGCGGAGAAGAAAGCGTACGACGCAAAGGCACTAAGAAGATGACACGGAGTTTGGGAGACAGCGTGCACGATGGAAGTGCTCGGTTATTGAAAGAAAAGGAAAAAGAAATTCTCCAGGAGTCAAAGAAAATTGCGATTGAGGGTGAGACGACAGAAAATTATTGAAGCGAAAATGACAAAAAATACGTAAAGCATAAGCTCAAAAGTTACTAGGCCAGATTTGTTGACGTTTTCCTCATTTTAAGGTACTGATTTTTTGATCTATTTACTCTTGTCCTGATTTTTTACTCTTTCCGATCATACGCTTGGTTTTAAAATAGAGGTGCGGTGCTCATACGCTTGATTTTTTTAAATAGAATTAGATTAAACGAGGAAAGGAAAGAATGAGCATATGAGCGAATACAGAGAGCGTTAAGACGGCGAAGACAGCGGCGACTACGGATGAGTACAGAGGGGAGGTGGGGAGGTTCACGACGGAGACAGAACGGAGGGTCAAGACTGATGCGATGCTGATAATTTTTGGAGAAATGGCTACATCTTATGGATAAATGTACAAATATATATTGCACGTGTTTCAGTACAAAGAAATTATTTAATAGCAGGTTCAATGGGAGGAAACTAGATAAGCTGTTTTGGTACTTTGGAGTAAAATAAGTAGGACATTTTGCATTGTTTGGACTCAAGGATTGTTAGGTAATACCAGAATGATTCATTAAATATCAGATTAGTACATTATCACAAGGCAATTTTATTCATAATGCCACCTCTTTCTATAGAGAGTAAGCATTAGATAATGCTGTTATAACTTCCTGTGTTCATATACAAGAGTTCATTTCTCTTTTGGACAGTCACGTGTTAACATCGCTGTACACTTCCATTTCTGTTAACCATGTATTTGAATTACATTTTTTCTGATCACGACTTCTCATAAACATGTTCTATTGTAAACGAACGTAACAAGAGCTAGTAAAATAGTTATTGGTTGTATAATGTCAAGAATTGATTATTTTACTTAAATTCTGTACATCAAGAATAGGTTATTTACCCAGATGGTTCCTACATATATCAATCGTTCTGATCGGTCACAGTACTTTAAAACTGACAAACTCATACGCTGCCACATTATTTTAACTTTGTTGCTGAATGCTGCTCTCAACTAATAAACTGGATGGTGATTGACAAACTTTGTTCACATTATTGTCAATAACCACAAAGTTTTCGATTTATTGGTTAATTTATCATTTTATAATATTAACTAACTAATTTTGTTTGTATTTAAAATATAAATATTGTAATATTTTAGTACGGTTATCAACGTGTTATAAGCAAATATCATACAAGATACTGTTATATGTACTGACATGACAAACCAAATAATAATTTGTTGAACCACAAGTCATGTGTTCTTAATCAATATTTTTTCACGGATTATTTTCGGACTACCGTAAACCAAATGTGAAATCATTAATTACATAACTAGTTACAGTCCGTTAATTAATAAATACATGTAATTATACTTTCTCGTATAAGAATATTTAATGTTAATCGCGGATTCTGAAGCTTGGAGCCTCACCTTGGATTTAGAGATGCGCGAGCAAAGCGAGCCAAATCAAATTGGCTGTATCAAATTGTCAATTGTTTGCTAACTTAAGTACCTTAACACATACAACAGGTTGAATCACTACCGATTTGAACGTTATACCGACTGAGATGAGGACTGAGCGTCAACTGATGTCACCACATGGTCACACTGACCAGTAGATCCTAGAATTCAACGGTGGCACGGTGGCAGAATTTTTCATAGACACGTAGGCCGAATTCAATAGCTGTTACGAAGATAATTCTGATCAGTAGGTACACGTGTTTCTTCGATCAACACGAGGCGAATGCCGAAGCAGGACCCTAACAAAAGGTCCACGGAACGCCGACGATCTTTTCATTCTCTTACTTAAGCGTTCGTAGGCTTCCGAGGCCGGAGTCGATACATTCCTTGTACTTGTCCTATCCTCACCACTTACAAATAGGTATAAGCACCGTGCACGACGACCAACCGGGAGCTTAGAGAGTGTCCCGGCTGGGGCTGTGACTCACTTATGGGAGATATCTGAATAGGGAAAACATCGCAAGGCGATATGAAGGTCGGTGACAAATCTCACCATCCAACGATGGAAGAACACGGTCACTTCTTATGTGAATAATAATAATAATAATAATAATAATAATAATAATAATAATAATAGCATGTACTACGTTTACGAGACTAATGTTCTTAGTAGTTAGCGCGCCTGGAGCTACGAAGCAATCAATTATTATGTCGTCGACTCGTGCTCCATTTACCCGTTCGCTTCATCTGTTGGGACACGAGTTGGCGGAGAAGTGGAGTCCGTGGCTGCTGGGCAAGGCGGAGTCGCGAGCAAGGACGATGGGATGACGTCGTTCACCGAGGAATGCGCCCTCGCCGTTTAATTCAATTTGTCAGCGCGTTAAGGTCGCCTCAATAATAAATGGAGCGACGATGCGATCAGAGAGTCGCCGCGACAGCGGGGAGCGGAGACGCAGAGCACGGGCGCAAAGTGAGGCTGGAAGGATCACATTGGTCGGAAAGTCATTGAAAACACTAAAAGAAATCAATGCGTTATTTTATGTTACTAAAGCTATTAGTATATGCCGTGATGTTAAAGGATAGCCTACAAGGATTTTCATTCATCGTATGCGGCTATCCTAATGTGTAAGACATTCGTCCCCACACAAGATATGCTAAAAAATATACTTTGAGCATGTCCAGAATTTTGTTACATTCCATTAGACGGATTTCAATCAGTGTTGCTCAATGATACGAAACGTGGTTAAAAAATTAAAATTAAAATGCTTGATGTCATGATCAACTGTCATGATCCAGTTGACAATGTAACAGCAGAGAATATCAAATTTGTGTACGTGGTTGCGACCTGTTTACCACAGGTCTCACGAGTCCATGGACAACCGGCTGGAATGTTCATGACAAGGTCACAGTTTAACGAGGCTGTAGTGGAAGAGTACACACACACACACACACACACGCACAAATATGCTCTGGTAGGCGTATATTTTATGACTTTTTATAGGGCACACTCTTTGTTAAAAAAGACATTCGGATGAACAAGTTTCCTTCAAGCCCTCAGAAGGTTGTTCGATCCTTATATAATTAGCAGAGATAAGCAAATGAGCCACGCCAGACCATTTGGAGGAAGTGAGAAAGGTAACCACTTATTTACCCTTCCAGATGGTGATACGCATCATCCGGACCTATGAGGCTGTTTACTGAACGAATGCCATTATTACTACCATTCATACCTTTGGTACACTATTATTCCTATCACCAAGATTTCAACACTTTTGCAAATTGTGCTTGCACCAAGGAGACCAAAGCCGGACAAATTTATTATTTAGGCATGGAACTGAGTAATGAAAGTAAAGAGATCTTCAAATAAATAAATAATATTATTAAAATATGCGTTTTTTAAAACTGATTATAGGAAGATAATTTCTGGTTACGTTGTGTTTCTTTATTCGTGTTGAAAACTATTTCGCGAATTCATTCGTTTTAACATCAATCAATCGAACGAGAACTTCCTGATTTTTGATTGTTTGGTTTTAATCGATTATTATATTTTCTTTGTTTCTTTCGATTTCTGATATTATTTTTCTTTTATCCAACTAAAATGTCCTCTTGAAAACAATGCTAAATGCCCTTTTCGTTTGATTCCTGCCCACTGTGCGGCGTGGACTAGATTCCGGGCGTCCCCTTCGCTGCACCCGAGCTCCCAGATGTGACGACAGTTTGCGGGTAGCACTGCGGTCCTGGGGGAACAGAGGGGGAGTGTGCACTGCTCGATAGGACACGGCCACCGCCTGTACAAACGGCGGTATCGGATTTCACAGGAATGTCGACAGCTCTCTGGGGCCATTGCAAGAACACGGTAATTAGCATCTACTTACAAGCTTAAAACTGCGACAAGGAAAACTACTGTAAGGGGACCTGAGAAAAATTGCATGAGAAATGTCTTCATATAAGCATTAAATATTTAGGGTAAAATATAATTATAATTTGAACATAAAAAGAGAGGAATTTCAAGATCACAAACCAAAATTAACGCGTGAAATCGGAATGTTGAATTCGAAAATCAACTTCAAGCGAATACGTAAATATAAGTAAAACAATTTTATATGTGTTGCATGTTGTAAATGGTGTTGCTTGTCTTTCGTAGTTTGAGGTTGTATATAATTGTTTTATACAACAATCAGCATTAATAACACATGTTTTCCCCCCAACACCGACTATTTTTTTTTATCGAATACATCATGTAATAATTTTCATTTTTTCATTTATTTTAATTAACCTACAAAGTAGCCATTCAACGCCATTTAAACTTTTTTCATATTACACCATAATTTCCCCACAAATAAAACGAAATCAACACGAGGATGACCTTGTTTTGAAAAATCCAGCACGAATAAAAAACACGGGGCCGTGTCCAAAGAACGCAGCAACCCCCAAATGACAATGCGTTCCATAATTTGGGTCGTCAGCGGCGCGGAGCGAGGACCATACGTCATGCACGCTAGAATAATTCTGAATAAAAAGCGGCGTTTGGGCGTTCACGCGCCGAGCTCTCGTGTACAGCGCCCGTCAGTTGGGCGCAGTGCGCTCCGAGCGAAACCCGAGCGAGGCAGGAGGCTCGGCGGAATGTGGGGGATCGTGAGTGGCAGGAGGTTCGGTGGGAGGTGGGGAATCGTGAGGGGCAAGAGGCTCGGTGGGAGGTGGGGGATCGTGGGCGGGCAAGAGGCTCGGTGGGAGGTGGGGGGTCGTGAGGGACTGGCAGGGAGCGAGGCGGGTTGTCAAGAGGTGTGGCTGCGGAAGGAGGGCGGGGGAGGGTGGCTTGGGCACACGGGTGATGAGAGTGGTGGGGTCAGGGAAGGTGGTAGCGTAGGGAAAAGAGGAGGACGGTCGAGTGGAACTAGTGCGAAAGGGCAACGGTTGGAATTGTCGGTAGGTGGACGGACGGAGTGTAGTTCTTCCCGGGAAGCGCTCACGTTGGGGAACTTTTGCAGATCGGAACGGATCGAAAAGTTTTGAGAAGTACTACAGGAAACGTTTAAAGTAACAAAAAGGAGAATTGAGTATGGCGAGTTCGAACAAAAGTTTGATATAATGACATGAGAAATCAGCCGATGAAATGGCCAGTGAGAGTGAGCAACAAAAGCAGGCCAGCAAAAATCTTCGGCGTAAAAATGAGCTGGAGGAATACGATTGGATCGAGCGATGAAGAGTGCGATGAAGGGAACAAAAGTGAAACAATGAAAATAATGTACAAAAAGGAAAAGATCAATGAAGTATATGCTAATACGAGGAGGTACCAAATGATAGGTAAAAGCAATGGGAACAGAGAAGTAGAGAGTAGTAAAGATAGAGTACAGAGTAAGCATGTAAGGGATGGAAATTTGATACCAGGGAAGGTAAGGAAAAATTGGCGAAGGTTGCAGATAGCACAGTTGCAAGAGCAAGGTTAAAAGCAAGTGATACAGAAACATCAAAACGTCACAAAAGCAAATATACACGGGAGTGAGAAAACGAGAAAAGCATTAGGAAACAGCGGGAGAGCGTAGCAGGGCCAGAGAGCCCCCCTGCACAGTGGAGGCTGGTTTGGCCGGCAGTCTGAGCGGCGTCGGCTAGAGGGAGCCGACAGGCGAGCGAGGTGGCCAGCAATCACGTTCATCGACACAGCGCCTCCGCTGACGGCGGCGGGCTGGCCGCGTGATAACCCGTGTAATACACGCCTCGCCCCACGCTGAGCACGCCCCCGTGCTCCATCGTCCACCCAGCGTTCACCTCCTCGCTGCTCACATGTGTATGAGATACCCAAGCCAAAGGGAAAATTCGCGTCAAGGAGTCCATAGAATTTGAACTGCGCCTTTATGCATTACTACAGAAGAAATAAAGTATTGAAATGCTTACTCTCAGATATATTTAAATGTGTACGGCGTACATACTCAATAGGTTTTGTGCTACGGAATGAAGTAATTAAATTAACACTTTTTGTTTTTTAAAGTAATTATTACAGGACTAGAGATATAATAAATCAAAGAAAACATCCAAATGAAATTCTAAAATATAAAAATTTGTTCACTCTTACATGCGTATTAGTCCTAATTCCTTCTTACTGCAAAAATTATACATCAAAATTAATTTTATATTTTGAGAAAATTATGCCGTTTAAATCGTGTAAAAGCTATACTGTTGACAAGTGAAATGATGGAGAGTATACTGGTATGATTATGTAGTCTTTGGAGGTATTTTGCGCTGGACTTTTTGATTTGTTCTTTTACAGTTGGGATATGTAAGTTTTTATGAATCACTACGTAACACATAGCATTTAGAAAAATTCTCAAAGCTTTTGATTAGAAGCGTTGTAGTATTTCAGTGTTAGAATTTTCAGCTGTTCTCTATAATTCTGTGCCATATGATTAGGCGGGAAAACTCAGTGTTAAAGTAATATTTACAGGGCGGTAACTTGAAATATGTTATAGATCACAAGTCAATAAAGAAATATTCTATAAATGCTCCGATTGTCGTACATGAATCATAGTCGTACGAATTATATTGTTAATATGTTGAATTTACTAATCATATGGTAATTTGTAAAAGTAAAACCACAAATGTTTTAGAAATGAGTCCAACGCTACGGATATTCACGTATGAAATAACCCATAGAACACCTAATTCGGATAAGAATATAAACAGTTTTCGGAAAAATCTTAAGTAACGCCATTTTATTTCATCAAGCATGAACAGGCTCACAACAGATGAATTTGGAGCAACATGAAAAAAATATCACATTGAAAAAAATACGGAGTCAAACATCAACCACAGGCAATCGGTTTTTGTCTCAACAGATTTTTTTTAATCTATAGCAAAATTATGTAAGATGGTATGCTAATCATACAAAACAAATGCTAATCATCAAAACAAAAAAGAGCGCGTCACTAATAGAACTTTTAACTTATATGTAAATAATTAACTATGGATTTAGAAAGCGTCAGTTGTGAACTAGAACTACAACGGTTCATGTTGTAATAAAATATACTATTTAATAAAATATATTATCCTAAATGGTCAGAAGAGGTTATGTTTCAGAAGGTACATTCAACAAACAAGTGTTTCATTTTTAGAAAACTGCTTATTACATTAATGTTATCATCAGGAAATGTTTAAAAAAAGAACAAAATCAACAAGCACACCTTATAGTGACATAATCTATGGCAAATTACTATTTCCAATAATTTTCGATTTTAATACATGTAATAAAAACCGAACATGGACTTAATATATTAACTTTGAATATTTATTCAATATTTGACTATTATGTTTGCAATACGAGTATCCATATTAAGAATAACATGAAGTGCAGAAAGATCTCGAATGTTGTCCACAATTCATGGTAGCTCATTGTATTGGTAGACAAAGAAATGTTTGGATTATTTGATTTCTATATTCGCTTCCGCAATGCACTGTTTATTACTGTAGAGGTATTCCCAAACAAGAAATTGTGTTTGCTGGATCATTGTATCGTAAATTCATGTTTCGAATTCCAGAGAAAGATTAAAGCCAATGCGTTTAAATGCATTTCACGCTCTCGTGTACATTGTATGTCCTGCGATGTAAATCCGAAACCAAATCCAGCATTATGACACCAGCAAACATATTAACACAAAAATACGAATTAATCATTTTTTAAAAAACTAAAAAATGGTAATATTAGACAAAACTAAATAAGAAATACACTCGAAATTTACTTAAATATTTTCGTTTACATGTTCAGAATTAATATGTAATGATAAAATTAATTTTTCATGACTTTCATAATTTAATTCAATATAAAACAATATAATATAATATGGAACGTGTTTCCTTCTTCCAAATAAACATTTATATTTAGGAGCGAAATAATTTCAATTTCCTGCATGAAAGAAGAATATTTCAAATAAATTTCAGTTATAAGGCTACATTAGAAATAGCGTCCATTGGTTCGTATCGTATTGCATACATTGGTGGTTATAATGTTTAATCAAAGAACTAGCACCTACATTGAAATGATGCTTTGAAATTATAAAAGACCTAACGTTCCTTTCATTTGGCAGTCATCGTAAACAATTTGTAGTTTGTTAGAGGAAATGTCGCTTAAACATTTCCGAAAATGTGCCATTTTGAGTTCGCTTGCACTCAAAAACTTTTAAAATTTGGATAAACATCATAAGACATAATTTAAAGCATCTGTGTCAACAAAAGAATAAATATGTAAATTCAACTTAAAATATTAATATTAACGACGTGCGGTATATTAAAATATTACATATGTTTATATGTGAATAAAAAGATAAATTTTAACCAAAATGGGTTTACTCTAACTGATTCAGTGCATTCTGCTTTTCCCTACAAACACCCTTTCATAACAAAATTTTTTTTACAAATTTAAAGAACATTGCCATGATATTTTGAAAAAAATGTATATAAATAATCTAAAAACCTATCATGTAGATTAGGTAATAATAAGAAAGAAATGTCTTGATTCAGTAATGAGGGTGTTGAGCTGACTCGAAAAGGGTGAAATTTTGTAATTTAAAAATTCAAAGCCTTAAGTCAAATCATATCATTTATAAGTAGATTGTTCTATATGTGAGCAAACATTTAAATAATAAATTGGAGTAACTTTTTAGAAGCTTATGCATTTTCACAGAAAAACAACATACTTCACAAAATCATGTTATAAAAATTACAACAAATAAATTATAACTTATTAATTTACTAATACGCCAGTGAAATAAAAACGTTTGACTTTACATTAGAAAATAGCATTATAGTTTTGATTACATGCGACGACTTTAGTATACGATCATTCGAAAATCTAATTGAAGTTAACAGAGAATATCTGTACTACATTAACCATCAGACATTATTCTTATTCCTCCTTCCCTACATTTTATGCTCCTAGATAGTGCACCAAATAGTAACACAAAGGGATTCCGTGAACACTGTTCTCTTTTGTGTCTCTGACAAAAAGCCACAGACAGGAGAAGCACAAAACGGTTCACCTGGCGGACTGCGCAGCGCTCGACTCGTCGAGCCACCACGCCGCCTCTTCCCAAGAACTCAGGAGCATTCCTCCGCATCGCAATTCGTTAAGAAACTTATTTAAGAAACTTCTTCTCTCGTTGAATCATTAAATGTCTGTTCTCTGGAATGTGAGGGCGTGCCTTTTACCCGCTGGTACGGTGGCCTGCCGGAATTACGGTGGAGCTAGTTCAAAATTCAAACCCCTTCACGACAGTTTCCGCGGCAACTCGCCGCGGAGAAAATTCCCACATCTCTAAAACGGACGTGCGAACTTCGTCTAATTAGATTTTATGACTTGAGACCGCTCGAAACTTTTTATTTCGCTTTTTGTGAACTAACATCGGAGTCGCGATATAAAAAAACATTTTAAAGAACCTCTTTCAACTGAGAGTAAAGGACGGATTAAGATGATCATAACAAGCATTAAGAGTTCAATTTTAGTTTGAAGCTCTGTTCTCGAACAAACTTCTGCCGTCTCCTACAATAAATCTAGTAATTATTATTTTGTTAGATAAATATCCATTTTTACAATTACAGTACTTGTCAAACTGCCGTAATTTGTATAATAGTTTCAGGAAGCATTCTTACAAATAAATGAGTACAATTTTAGAATTTACGAAAACAAAATGAATTATTACACACGAAAAATATTTTAGAAGATATCTCACAATAATCCATTTTGATTTTATTTATTTGCACGACAAGATTTATTTCGAACAGCGTAACGAAAATTTAATGCAAGTTATATAGGAGCACAGAAACAAGAAAACATTACATTCAAATACCATAGTCACACATTACAAAAGTATAATTGAAAATAATCTATTTTAGATATTTAACACAATATTTCTGACAGTATAATCCAGTGTAATTATCATTTATAAAGTAAATGCATTTAGGCAAGAACTCATTTCATTAAATTAAAACTCACTTTATCGGTTTTCTATCACACCTCTAAAGAAATATTCGTGATTAAATAAAATAGCTCAAGTTCTTCGGTTGTGTCTTTATTTTGCTTGAAAACGAATATCCAATATTCAACAAAGAAGTTTTTAGGGTATATCAAATCAAGCGATGTTAAAATTCAAAATAGGAACGCAAAATCACTAACCAACTATACTCCTATTAATCAGTTTATTGCTTAAAACTCAAAATTCGTAGTAGATTCGTAGCTGAGAATTAAAGACTGAAAAGTTTGACATTAATAATTACGCAAAACAAAAAGTTCATTTTGTCGTATATAAACGCCTGGAAAGTATTTAAAAATTCGATCGGCCGGGATATATATCTACGAATATCATAATTGAGCTCGAAGCACGAATAATTCATTTCTTTTGCAACAGCGCCTGAATGCTTAAAACAACAATTGCATATAATACATTAGCCGATTTAATCGATGCTGACCGTGGGCGAGTCAGGGTAGAAACAGGCGTCGCGGTCCATCGGCTCGGATCAAAGGCTTTGCTACATTCGAACATGTCACTCAGAAGTATTGCCATTGGGAATTTCAACGAAAATACACAATGCAGCAGTGTGTCAGGCCAATTTTTCAAGCGAAAAAAACAAGCAGGACAACTCAATTACAAATATCTGTTTTTCTCTTGTAGCACGATTACAAAAAACAACGTACCCTTTTTACAACATTGACAGTATTTTCCTTGCAAAATTAATAGAAAAAAATATTTCTATATTCAATATTATCCAAACTTACAAAAGACAAAGGGTTTCTATTAATTCATCTAGAGGTAGAGAAATAAAGAACATTTATTATTATTATTATTATTATTATTATTATTATTATTATTATTATTATTGATTCTGAATATTTTCTATGCTTAGCACAAAGCAACATTTGAATTTAGCATGAATATTTGAAAACACGTTTATTTTTTCAATATGATTTTGCAGGATATTCATGTTATTTATTTCTATTAGCTTCTAATTAGTTCACACCACTGTACTAGCACCGCTAATAGTTTATTCTACTTGGTGTCAACTTTTGCAACAGTCAACTTTTACAAATATATTCTTACTTTTTTACAGTTCCGCCTTTTTCAAATAAGTACTAATTCGTATTTTAATCAGACTTGAATCACGAACGAGACTGCTACGCGCTCTAGCGATGGGTCGTGGTACTATCAGATGTTTCGGACAGCCCTCCGCGCCTGCCTCTCTCGGCAGCAATGTAAACTAAAAGCTCGTGCCTCGTGTCAACGCAACGAACCATTTTCATTTAGTCATTCACAATGCGTATGTTAAATTACTTGAGGTGTATTTCATATCAACTTATCAATTACGTGGATTATCGTGACAAAATCTTATTAGATTTATTTTATACCTATTTATAAAATAATTAATTACAGTGACACTTGTACTGCGCGTTTGTTTAAGTAAGCTCATGTGTGATGATTACAATAGTTTTGCCAGTATTAACACATTTTTGCAAACATTGCTTTACGTAAAAATAAAATCTTTACTGCAGAGTTTGGTTTCATGTTTCGCCGCTAGATACCTCACTCCGCGCCTTTGACTGCGGGTTTGCCCACCAGAGGGTGGAAACAACATGGCGCCACAAGCGCTAAGAAGGGTGCGAGGAACAGCCACCAGATCTCGCCGGTAGATGGCTCGTGCTCCACAGGCGCAATGCCCGCGGAAAACCGCGAAAGTACCACAATTCGAAAAGATGGTTCTTTTAGAGAGACTGAGACGTAACGGATCAAAGGATAAGCGATAACAACGTATAGTTTCTTTTTCAACTGACGGTGACTATCTTCCCACTGATACATACTAAAAGCAAAACATTAACATTCGAAAAAATACATCAGATGTTTTGCTTACTAAAATTTCTTACACAATTTTTTTTAAGAAAAGATTTGGTAAATGGTCTTTTACAAAAATGACAATCAAGTCACATGGAAATAGAAAATTAAATTTTGTGTTAAAGTGCATTACAAATTAAATAAAAACATACAGGTTCATGATACAAAATACAACTCAAATGTTTAATACTGAGGAGACAAAATTGAAGAATAACATTTTAATAACTTTGGTTGAACCTTGACCTGAATCATAACAACTGTATCTTTAATATATTTAAAAAATGTAATCATTTCGAAAGACATCTTAGGAGGAGTAGAGAAATAGCCAAAACCACAATGAATGAAACGTTAAAACTAATAGAATGGGTATTTTCTTTCAAAAGTTGATTATTTTCAACAGAAAAAATGATTACTTGGAAAATCTATTGAACTAATTAAGATGGTGAGGAAAAATTGGAAAGGCAAAAACAGGAAATGGGAAATCAATACTGAAAGAGAGGCAGCACAGAACACTGTATAGAGTTTTCGTTTCAATTTTTTTGTTGAAGAATATTTGTTCAGTCATTCATGTAGAATAATTTTTAATTAACAAAGCATGGATATTTGTTTGGTTTTGTGATTAATCACATGGATTAACAAATATTTAAACTATTGGTAACGAAAAATTCGTAGTAAATTACAAAGGAAATACAAAACAGTGGTGCTACAACTGCATAGGCTCTCTAGATATTATTACTAACAGTTGCCTAAAATTATTGTATTGAACTCACTTATCGTGTAACTCAATTATCGTATAAACATTTTAGCCATCACTACGAAAATGCAAATGATATAATGCAACATTCCGCGAATATTATTTATTTTTAAAACGTGTTCATAGAATATTTTTTCAGATCTACCATAGGATCATTAATAGCATTATGAAAGAAATTATAAAATATATTCACATAAATATTATTGAATAAATGCAACATATTACTGACTGCTTCTCCCACATAATTTTCTCAGTAGCGCTTGCCCCCTTGTTGTTCGGCTGCTCGCTTAAGTATTTTGCGATTTTCTTACCATTTAATGATAAACCTGCAATATACCTGCAATGATACGCGATGGAAATTGTTTAGTTATACAATAGTATTACTTCACATGAAAGGACAATTCGCAGGAACCGGCAGCTTCGGAAGAAAACGGCGCGAAAAAGAACCACGGATTTCCGTGGAACAAAGCCCAACAAAGGCTGAATGGGGAAACAAGGCAGGCAGAGAACCCTCACACGTCACGCAGTGTATGGCGCGGAGGCTCTCACGTGCCAACGCACGCCCTGACAAAGAGGCGCACAAGAGGCGGGGCACAAGAGGCGCACGCAGTATGAGGCAGCGGCAGCCGGCGGCAGCAAGCCGTGAGGGGCGTGGCGGGGCGGGGTGGGGCGGCGACAGCAATCCGAGCATCCGCGTGTTTAGTTTGCTTTCAATAGTTGTCAATTACGGGTGCGCCGGCACTGCCCCATTGACAGAGGGATATCGATTGTAAAGACGCGCCGCACACTGCAGCGGGAGGGCGGGGCGGGGCAGGGCTGGTGGGAGAATGAGACGCTGGTGTGGGACTGAACGCGGTGCGGGAGGATGATTGAGGATAGCACGCAGACACTGAGCGGAGAGGCGGGTCGCGGAGATAATGCAATAGGGACGCAGATCTAGCACAAATCAATACAACATGGATGTACGTTAGGGAAGACGTGGTATATCCTCGAAAATTTTAAAAAGAACGGATATAAAGAGAAAGCGTAATGTTAAGCATGGTTCATTTAATTAACCTATTAACTATCACATTAATTTTGTGCATATAGCACTCGCGCACTGTCGTTGCGTTCGTGCGCGCACAGTCATTATTGGAGCCCTCTGGAATCATGATTTTCTAACTTTTGTGCTAACCACAGCTGAGGTGAATTTTGAATAAATAATAAATTATCAAAGCAATGAAACGGGAAAAGTGTAACACGATAAGTTAAACGATGGATAACCGCCAATGAGACTAGAAGCAAAGACTCAAAGAATCGCATTTGTGATTCTGATTAGTCTGGCAAACAACAGTATCAACACAGCAGGGGTACATGCAATGGTGTAATTGTTTTTTTTTGTAAGGAATAGTTGTATATTTATATGGAACAAATAATACTTCAAGGAGAATGGGAATAGGAACTCGGAATATTCCCAAAGAATAGCAAGGGCTGTGATGAGTTCAAACACGGAGGGGTTGAAAAACAGGGAAAAGCATGGCACGATAGGTTTTGTGGGAGCTCCAAACACGGCGACTGAGCTATTGAAGATAACAAAAAATGCGATGAGAGACAGAGGATATACACGATCTAGACAGATATCCATTATCCATTAAACGAAAGAGAGAGAGAGAGGAGAGGAGAGAGAGAAGAGAGAGAGGGAGGGAGGGAGGGAGGGAGGGAAAGAGAGAGCTTATATTAAATGAAAGAGTCAAAAATATTTCAAATATAAGTAATCAGCGACAGTTTGTTGGAATTGATGGTATTAATACTTTGTATGAACGTATGTTGTTGCTGATGATGTCGGTAATGCTGATGAAGATAATTATAACTCCGCTAACATGACAACGATAATTCAAACAGCGTGGAAAAGAACACGAAAAGATTCTTGCCTTCGAATGAAAGGGATGGTTACGGATTAGGCACACTAAGGCCGAGTCTGAGGGCCTAAAAGAGGCAGTGCAGGCAATTGAGATGACATCAACAGCCTCGCCGTTCGGTAGCGCTTCTGACGGGGCGGGAAAGAAGAAGGCGGCGGAAGCGTAGATGACAACGGCGGCGGAGGAATGAGGTCAGATGGCAAGGGATGAGGAGGATAGGAAGGGGAAGATGCGGCGAAGACAACGGCGGAAGGAAGCGACGAAGACGACAGTGGCAGTGCCGGGGGCGACAGTAGAGACGTTTTTCGGAGGGAGCGGAGAGTGCGGCGGTGACGATCAAGACAGAGCAGATGACAGAGAAAGTGGAGCAAGCGGTGGAGACGATGTCGGCGGTGGACAAGACTGCTATGGATTGACTGATTAGTGATTCCAGGCACGTCAACTGCTGTCGTACGTATAGCGCATGTTGTATCACAGGGGCGGCTGCATTCTTCCCCAGCTGGATCCGGCGAGATCCGGTGCCAACCTAGTCGTCTGCAAACGGGATTTTCCACAACCAGGTATCTACCATCTTCGTCAAAGACGGGACAAGCTCCAAGCTCATGTCTGATCTTCCGATCTTCCGTCTGGTAGGATAGTGCTCGTAAGTGTGCGTAAGTAAGGGGTGAGGATAGAAACAGGAAGGTGAAGGGAAGATCGCGTGCGGTCCGTCGTCCGTTTGTTAGGGTATTGCTCCGGCGTTCGCCTGGTGTTAATCGGAGAAACCACGGAAAACTACCGATCATAGCAGCCGGCCGCTAGAAGTCATCCAGCCAGAAGCTAATTCGATCTGCCTATAACTAGTGTCAAAAATCCCCTTCACCGTCGGGGTTCACTAGTTCCTGATGATCATAGGCACTGCAGTGACATCAATTGATGGTCTGAGCCACCTAAGGATGACAGCAGTGGTGGAGGGAGTGGCGCGCAATGGAGGCGGCTGGAGTGGTGACGGCGCAGGTGGCAGCGGGAGCGGCAGGGGCGGGCGCGGCAGAATCGGCGGCAGTGTTTGCGGCGGCGGCAGTGGCGGCGACATGCGGCTGGCGCGCGACCAAGGCCCGCTCGCCGATTTCTATTAATGCCGCATCCGCCTATCCCACCGCCTCTGACCGCTCCGTTCTGCTCCCTGCGGTCGCCTCCGCGGATGCAACAGTCGGCGGCGCGAGCGGCGGGGGAGGCGCTGGCACACGCGCCGCCCGCAGATGACTCCGCGCCTCCTTCGCCGAGTCAATGAACTCGGTGGGAATGGAGCCTCACAAATGGACACCTTGAAGCGAATGGACCGGCGCTGTAAAAATGGTGGTTAAAAATATCCAGATTACGCCATTCTGTAAATGTCTCCGCTAGACATTTGCTGGTAATAAATTACTTAAATGTAATTTTAAAATAATATAAATAAATTTATTTTTCATTGTTAACATTGTAAAGAATTTTATTACATTAATTTCTGTCTTGCAAAACACATTTTATTTTATGATCTGATCGTATATTTTCTTGCGTGTTTGGTTAATGATGTAAAGAACATACAGAGTTAAAGTAATATCTGAGGTGTTTACGAAAAATGATGAAGCATTTTCAATAAGATGTCATAAAAATATATTCTTACAATCGAAAATAACACAAATGATTATAAATAGTAACCAATTAAAAGACAAACCTCTGTGAATACAGGAGGAAACGTTTATCGAGTAAAAATTTTTCAGCAATTCTTGTCCAAAGGCTGGCCAAAGCTAGGTAAGTTATTTACGGTACAAAACTAGCATAGCTTATCCACCTTCCGATGAAGATAGTCAATACCATAAATCATTCTATTTCCTACTAAAACCAGTAGATAAGCTCGCCGTTACGTCTTCCTTCGACACAGCTGTTACCATTCTCACAACTGACCTAGTAACGAAAGGCAAGTTTTCCGACGTCAATAAATCACGCTGTCACATCATCCCTTTAACATCCTGCCGCCTCTAGTTTGTTTTCCGCCTTCTCCGCGGCCTATATCTCCCAGCTGTCACTGCGCCTCCTACGCGAAAGGTCCCCAGAAGGTGAAGAGAAGCACGCAAATACCACGAGCGGTGGCCGCCGCCGTGGAGACCACCCTCTGGCATGTTTAGCGGCGCAGTTAACAATAGGCACTCTCCACTGGGAGCCGTAAATTTCTCTCCCCGCCTCCACCCTCACCCACGCTCGCGCCGCCCTCGGACGACCGCTGCAACGGCCGACGGGGACCCGGCGCGCGCGCGGTAGAAAAAAAAACGCGGCCAACTTACGACGAGACGAAAACACTGGCGATTCCAGCGTTATTTGTTTACGAGAGCGTAAGAAATTAATTAGAAGTCGCCAGCCACCGGCGGGAGAGGGGGCGTTTTATTTAAAAAACGCACGCCGGCCCATATATAAATTGTACCGGGCGTAACTAGCGGGCTTATGAGAACATTTATCACGCATTCAGTCGGGGGTTGTGCCGACGCTCGCCCGGGTGAGATGGTGGGGAGGGGGAGAGGAAGTCGGTCGGAGCGTCCGTCGCGCCGCCAGCCGACGCTGGAGCGCCGCGCCGCGCCATCTCATTTTAATAACAAATACGGGATTACCATGCCAGAAGTACGACGCGGTTTAAAGTCCGCAAAACTTTTACATGCTTGTAGCCACGCGAGCGAGGTTGGAGAGGCCCTTCGTAATGACGGGGCGGTGATTCGCCGGCGCCAGCGCTGGGACACCGCAATGGAGGCGGTGGTGGACTCGGAGGCGTCGGTGGTGGAAGCCAGAGTGGGTGCCTGGGGAGAAATAGAGCAAGGGAGAGAGGGGTAGAGAGGGAGAGAGAGGAGTAGAGAGAAGGGGAAGAGAGTGGGAGAGAAAGGGAGAGAGAGGGAAAGAGAAGGAGAGAGAGAGAGAGTGATGGAGGGAGCGGGAGATAAAGAGGTGGGAGAAAGAGGTGGAGAGAAAGAGGTGGAGAGAGGTGGAGAGAAAGAGGGGGAGAGAGAGGGAGAGAGAGAGGGAGAGAGAGAGGGGGGGGGGAGAACGGTGGGCGTGGAGGCGGGCGCGGGAACATGGACGATGGGGTATGTCGGGGATTGATTCGGGGTGGCGAGGGTGCAAAGGGTGCCGAGCGGAATGGACTGTGCTGAAGAGCGGGGGGTGGGCGGGCCGGCGCAGAGGAATGAGAGTCGATGCAGCTATAAATATTAGAGGATACACGGGCGAGACACTTGCTTGACACTCAGTGCTGTATAAAACGAGCAAGGCCCGCGTTGCCCGCCTCTGGTTGGAGAACATGACATCGAATGTTGAAATTATTCTCGAGTCAACGGCGAACTGCGACTGATGTTTTATCCATGTTAGACTGCTGGTCGTTTATGGAAGTTTTAAAATCACGTTGCGAGGAGGAAGTGAATGAAGTATGTTTGGTGTGCAAACCAGCAACGAAGTTCATGTAGTTCTGCGCTTAGCTTGTGCGTTGATTTTCTTTATGAATGAGAAACAGTTAAAATACGGTCCATATTTCGAGAGTCTAATGTGTTCACCCTACAAAACTCGTCCTTGTGTCGAGTAAAAAATGTGCTCCATGCGAGATATGATAATATAATAACTATAATATGATAATAATAATAATAATAATAATAATAATAAAAACGTTTGTTATGTTCGTTTAATTTTCGTAAAATAAATTGGATAAAACGCGTTTTGGTGATACTAACCGTGGTGTAATAGTAACATAGTAGGGTGTAACATTCCGCAGGTAGCAAATTAAGGCCGTAGAAAATTATGAATGTACCGAACAGAAGATATAGAAAAACCTTAAATACTTCAATTAGCCGCCTAAACTTGAACCAGAGTTAATTTCATTTTGTTTAAAATAACAATCTTTTGAATTGGTAAAATTTTGACATAAGAAGCAATAAAATTGCTTAAAATATATATTAATTTAATCATAATTCAACAATAAATATAAAAAAGAGTTGATATAATTACGAAAATCAACTTCAAAACCCAATCCCACCCTCCACTAAAAAGGCGACCCAAATAAAAACAACTCCAGGTGAAGAGCGCATCGCTCGCAGCATATGTGTAATTCCGAGAGAGTTGGAGAGCCCCGAAAAGAGGGAAGGAACCTGCGCCGCCTTTGGCTGAAGTCCAGGGCAGCGAAGTGCGGGAGGCGCCGCGTCGCGGAGGCCTGGGGGTCACTTGCGAGTGACCTTTGCGCGCGACAGCGGCACGGGATGCCCGGCCCGGCGTTGAACGGGTCGCGAGCAGGTGTGGGAGTAGGGGCGGAGCGAGTGTAGGGGCCGCGGTGGAAGATGAAGCGAGGAGGTATGAAATGAGTCGGGAAGGGGTGACGTGAGACGAAGCGGCGTGGTGACGGAGTCGGAAGCCGCGGCGCGAGAAAGGCCCATTTGGATGAATTGGCTAGAGACGGGTTGGCGCAGTGCGGAGGAGGCATGTCAGTTGGGCACATACGAGGAGTGGCGAAGCGGGGTTGGGCTGGGCTGGGTGACGCTTGCGGTGCGATGTTCTGTCATGTGAGGCATGGGGCATTGTGAGACGGAAAGAAACTGTGTGGGATGGTGCGGAACGGAAAGTGAGGGTCGGTGAGGTGCGGCGTGGAGCGATGAGAGGTGGGGTATGGGCGAGGAGCGGGAGGGGTTTAAGTATTTTTGAGCGGTGTTAGGTGATGCTGGGCGGTGCCGGGTGGTGAGGGCGACGGGGAGGGGCGATATGGGGGGTTGGAAGATGGGGAGGGGCGATATAGGGAGATGGGCATCAGGGCCAGTTTCGCGCATGGGGGCGACGGGAACGTTGGGGGCTGATAGATGCAGTGGTGGCGGGGGAAGCGGCGATACCGTAGAGTGTGTGCGGGGGGGAGGAAGGGCAGGGCGGAAGTGCGGGGTAAATTATACCGGGCGGAGCGGCACTGTGACGTCATAGCATGCCACTCAGTTAAGAGGGCAGCAGTCAACTTCTCTTGACAGAAAGTACACCGAATTTTCATAAGAAAGTGTTTCTTCTTAATGGAGAGCATTGGAGTAAGTCATTATTATATCTATTTGTAACTTATCAGTATCACTTTTAATTTAGGGGAAATTTAAAAAAATCTTTCTTACACGAGTGAATAAAAGTTTGAAAATATTATTATGAATATGTAAAACATTTTGTACAAATTTGCAAGTCCTTAATTATTATTTTTCTATACACGTAGGAAAATATATACTATTGTGTTAATGGCAGACCTCAGAATACATTGATACATTGCTATAAAAAAGTATAAAAACAGTTTACTCTCTAAAAATCATTCGCCAAAACTGGCATTACAACTAATTAACATTAATGTGATGGTAATTGGCATCATTGAAATACAACGTTACCATTGTGACACGACTGTAGAACACCAGAAACACGTACTCGTCGCTAATCACAAAAAGTAAAAAAAAAAAAGCTCAAAGAAATGCAACGTATTTTTATCATATACGCTGAATATCTCAAAGAAGCTATGAATCAGTCCGCTGAGCACAGTCTACAGTCCACATTTTCGCCGAGTTGCCTCCTGTGAAATACCTCTCGAGATTACACACTCGACCCTTCTGCGCAGTCGGAAGCGCGACCGACGCCAGCACGGAGCAGAACTGCGAGGGGTCTTCTCTCCCTCTCTCTCTCTCTCTCTCTCTCTCTCTCTCTCTCTCGGGCGCCATGCCCCCACCCCGACTCCCCGCCCGCCTAAAACGCCCGCCGCCTTTTTCCGCGCCTCCTCAAAGCGTCGCGGCGGGCGATTCTCGCCTTTTCTACGAAAGAACACTCCAAGGTATCGGCATAGTTCTCGCTTTTTGACAGCGCACAATTTAAAGGCTCATTATAAAGAGACGAAGGGGTGAGGCATGAGCGCACGTTAGTCGTGGGAGTATGAGAGAGAGAGAGAGAGAGAGAGAGGAGAGAAGCGACGAGGAGACGAAGCGAGCGAGGAGAGAGAGCGAGAGCGAGAGAGAGAGAAGAGAGAGGAGCAGAAAGAAGAGCGAGAAGAAGAAGAGAAGAGAGAGAGATGGAGTGAGAGAAACGGTCAGACGCGAATGACGCACGCGCTCACACGCGCTCCGATGATCAACCTGCTGCACGCACACAAAGGTCACCGTCGGGCAAAAGGACGATATTGGCTTCAGAATTGTTGCATATTTAAATTGCATGTTTAATTGCGTCTCTAAAATAGATTAGCATAGTAAATGAAGCGTTTGAAAGCATCAGCAGGATAAACGTTTCTCAAAAGGGAAAAAGTGTACATTTTAAGAAAGAGAATTATAAGGAGTAAATCCAGAATGCCGTTAATGTTGAAAATTACTCGTTTAAACTTCACAGTTTTATGTTTGAGTAATTTAACAATCGTATTACAATTTCACCATTCATTTATTTTGTTTGTCGAATACTATTTTTCTGCCAGGCAAATATTTTAACGCTTAAATTAATTATTTCCGATATTATTATAATGCAGAAAATGATGTTGAGCATATTAGTAATTTATTACGAATTCACTATTTGGTTATTTAACACTTTATTGAGTGTAATAAACTGTTTACTAATCAACAAACTCTAAACGAAAGTACGTTAGGAATAATTATAACTATTCCGAAACTCGCAATAATATGTTCATTCAGGGATATTTAATAATTGGACATTTACACTGGAATTCCAGGAATGTAATTTAATTCAAAAATTAATAGCGACAATCAAAGATCCAGCGGAGTGAATTTGATTTTGGTAACATATAGATGACAATTACTGTTTTATTTAATATATTAGAGTAAGACAAGTTTCATTTTAACTTGTTCTTTCTTGACACATTCAATAGTATAAAACTGTGTTCAAAGGCAAAGCAAAATGAAGTCAAAAGGAAGTACATGATCTACAGTGATGGTTAAAGCATCATGATCTTCATTTCCAAAACAAGTATAATAACTTTTCCTCTGGTCAGTGAAAATTTTCATTCTTGTATCCCCTTGAGCGACCAGACACATGTAAATACCTACATCTAAAACATTTTACAAACGTACACATGAGTGCTCGTACGCAATACACACGCGCAAAAACTAATATTTCAGTAAACCCGAGTGGCTCTTTCTGCTCTAAGGACATGCGGTCAACCCGTGAGTCGGTGTCTGAAGAATCCTAGTAGCTGGCTGATCTAAACGGTAGTTTCCCGTGGTTTCTCCGATAAATACCAGGCGTACTCATGAGCAAATGGGTAAGGCCCGCGCGCAATCTTTCCTTCTTCTTCCTTTTTATATCCCCATCCTTTTCTTACAAACACATACACGCACTACACATGTCGGGGCACCAGATCGGAGCTTAGAGTTTGGCCCGAATGGGGCGGTGTCCCGCTGATGGGAGATACCTGGATTGGGAAAAAACTTACTGGCCGACGTGTATGTCGGCGCCGGATTTCGTCATTTGTGCGTGTGTGGAGGTCTCTGTCACTTCCCGCGGTATAAAAATGCCTACAGTACACTCACAGGACTAATGATCTTCGGAGTTGACGCGCTCGGAAACACTAATCAATCAATCAACCCTTCCAATCATGCTTTGTGCCGCCGGGGGTGAGAGAGGCAGAATCGGCGCTTGAACAGCAGCGGGGTGGCGGCGGCGGCGGCGGCGATGACGCCCGCGCACCAGCGCGATCATTACGAGCCCATTCCTGCGGTCTCGCCGCGCGACTCATAAGCGGATTCCGCTGTAGCGGAGCACGAACACTGCCTGGAGAGCGGGGAAGAAGAGGCGGGCAAAATGGCGGTGGATGGGATGGGGGGCACGGAGACCAAAGGGGATGCAGCGCATGAGAGAGCTTTGACGGTGAGGTTGATGCGAGTTCGGGAACGAGGATGGTGGTGGCAAAGGACACGAGTGGGTATCTGTAACGATGCCACAGACAATATCTAGAATTCGCTTTCGTACAAACATGAATGCGGTTTGTGTCAGTTACACATTAAGTTACAAAATCAATGAATGGTACTTATGAAACGTACATGCAGGATGCTGAATATGGATTTTGAAAATCCGGAGTTGTAGTTATCACGGACTTCAGAAACATTCAAATTTCAAATAAATTAATTACATTTCGACAGCGCATATGAGAAATAAAGGAAAGAAAATCTTAAAAGAATGCCTTTCGATTGTTTGACATTTATTGTCTCCTCACAGCAGCTATTCATTAATTGTTTTTGCTATTTCAGAAGAAATATTGTCTTTTCTGGGGTGGAGCAATATATTTTTTCGATCTGCAAAATATTCAAAATTATAAATCCATGTTTTTTTTACTACTAAACATGTGGAATAAGAATATCTCCTCATTTCTTTCACACAATTGAATTTTTACCATCAGTGCCGTTCTCAGAGGTATTACAAAGTCATTTATGGTGCTGAAAATTATAATGCCCTTCAATAATTGCATGCAAATTATAGTGCTAAAAATAGCAATGAAGTTGTTAATATTGTAGCATATTGACTAAAAGTGCACAAATTCTGAGATTATGGGTGTTTGTAAAAAATATTTTTGAAGATACTACCGATGTTAGGAAACGCTTCTGCTTCATAATGCAACCCCACTGTTATCATTCTTATTCAAGACTTTCGGACACCTCATGCATCCACATTTGATCGTTTTAGATAAGGAGCCTTCAAATTTCATTACAGATTTTCTGCTCAAAAGAGTATAATTCATAATGTTGTTTTACACAAGTTTGTGTTGATAAACATGGACACACGTCCTTGAAAACTATTTTTTAATTCCTCGTTTACTTAAATTGTGAAACACATATATACATTATATCATATATACTCTGAAGAAATAGTTTACAAAGCTAGAGAAAATTATTTACAGGAAACACTGGCCTACAAATACATATGAACTCTTGTTTCAAGTCATTTTCTATGGTATAATAGGTGAGCGTACTATTTTAAGTTACAAACAAAACAATATGTACTAAATATTTAACTACAACACCAAGGTTGTTCGGAGCGACAACTTGAGTTCTAGTCTACCATACTTTAATGAAATAGATGTAAAGAGGCATTTGAGAGACTCCCACGCCACCCTTGCGCACGGCCACCCTCCTTCTCTCATCTCTCGCTCAAGCCTTGTCTATTCAGTAGTTCTCGCAAGGCCCCGTCGCAATCCGCTTCCGGCCATCTGCTCAGACCTCCTCTCTTCGCAGCCCTCAAGGACTCTCTACGTCTTCACTGTGGCCGCCACCACAAATTCCACAGAACACTGCTTGCTCTGCTTCTGCTCAGATCTTTTGCGCACTATGTTGCCCACATACTCTACGAACCAACAACTCGGTGGTCACATTCACTGAATCCGCGGGATACGCTCAAGAGTCGCAATGCTTTTACTTCCCGCGTTCTAGCTCATTTTTTTGATGGCGTACAGCCTCAGGTCACACCGTTACCACATTTATTTATTCAGGCCACCACCGTTGCCTCACGGACTATACATTTGTTGCAGCCAGAATTTTCGTGTTTCGTAAACTTATTGTAGAAACCTCTTTATTTCTTCTTCACTTTCATCGCAAACACCCTTGACTCAGGGTATACATTTCCTTTTTTCTTTCCCAAAATTCAAATTCTTTAAGTATTTCTATGAGCTATTTGTGGTAGGCAATCTTGACAAAGGACGAATAGTCGTTGACTTTCCAATTCATTACTGTATTCGCACCGCATCAATTTTCACTATTCTCTGCTTTTCATCTTATTCTTCACATTTAGTGCCACATTCTTCGCGAGCAGAAGTGCATGCAGCATGCATATGGCATGTTTAAAACCCCGCCATATCGGTACCCTTGATAATTTTTTAATTAATTTTTATATTACTGAAACTTTTGTATTAGCTCATCAATATTAAAAAAATTATATTACTTTTAAGTGCAAAAGTTATGCATTTTTATATTACTTGTACGTAAGTTAGGGGCCATTCCTTGGGTTATTTTGTTTGTGTATGTACATGCATAAAGATTTCTCTTCAGTATGTACAACGATATTTCTTAAGTTATTATTAGTTGTCAATTAAGCTTTTAATTAATTTTATATTTTTAACAATCGAACTAGCACTTAAGTCATTCTTAGGCTCTCTTAAAATACTAATTTTATCTTCTCCATAATGCCATGGAATTGCCAAATTCGGTGAACAAAGGAGCTGGTTTCAAAGGATAAAAACATTCGTCACGCCAAACATAAATAAAAGCACTTCTACAACCACAGATAATTCTTAATGTCGCCAGAACCACTGTTGCCTATGCCGTGCACTCACCGCTTCTCCCGTTGTCTTTACGTCCACTCTGACAACTGCGGACTCTCCACCAGCCGTCGTTTGTCAATATCCTCTCGGCATGGCTCACGAATCTACTTCCACATTCATATCACCGTCTTCACCTACTTTTGTTTCCCCACCCATCTTCTTGTTCTCGTGACGTTTCCGCGCCCTGTGTCTTCTCCGCTGTCGCCACCCTAGTTTCCAACACTCTCCCCCCCCTGTGCCCCCGCCCATGACGTCTTCTCGCGGCCGCAACTCCAGGCAGCGTGGGAAGCTGCGCACTCGCCAAGGGAAGGCGTACTCTGTCTGCCGCGCAGCGCCCCGAGCCTCGTCTCCCGTTTCAAATCTCTGACGTTCCACGTGTAATCCGCGCCCGTGCACTGCAGCCCACGCGTCGTTATGGAGGTCTTAGAGGCTAATGTTTTCTTTAATCTGGAGAATCTTTCTTTTTGAATCTTGTTATTGCGCTCTTTTGTTAGGATTACCTGGAACACTGGATAATAGGAAACTTCATGACTGCTCGTTTTGTGAGGTGAAACATGAAGCTCAACGAGCAAATGTCGTTTTCGTTCCGACGTCATCTAAGGTGTGTGAAATTATTTTACTGTGATGGGTTGAAGAAATTTTAAAAATTAACAGAAAACGATCATCATACTTAAAAATTGAATATTAACTTCAAAGAATAATGAGTTAATGCAAACAAATTTTATTATGTCAGACAAAGTCTTCGTGAATATACAAGCCAGTTTTCCATTTTCGTTACTGTTACTGAAAAGGAAAAAACTAATCAGCAATCGCACTCTACCATTACGACAATTTCAACATTATTGCTAACATATTTCCGTTCAAATTAGTTTAATTGATAATTTGCAAAAAATATTCTGCAAACAACAACTCTCGTAATCGTAATGTAAAGAGCTCTCTATTCGCTTTACAAAAGTTCATATCAACACGTCTTTTTGTTGACATTTTTACAAGTACGTTCTTGTATTATTTACCCATTCATAATCTCCATATTTCACACTTTCCCACGTACACAGTTAAATATACAGAAACACGAGTGAGAACAAGGGGCTATTAATATGAAGCGCTGTCAGAGGCGGCTCACTATATCTCGAAGAGTGACAAACACGCCTCTCCGCGCCGCCCACGCGCCCGCGGAGATGCAAATAAACAGCGCGTCACGTCGGCCGTTCGCAGCAAGAAACAGCGCGCCTCGAGGCGTCTCGCGCGAACAAAACGCATTTATTTGAGGATCAGCGCTCCGCGGGGGCGGCTCGGCGGCGACGCGGCGGCGCCGGGTGAGGCAGCAAAAACGCGTCAACAGCGCAATATCTGGGATGAGCCGCGCTGATGGGCTCACCACTGCCGTAGTATCCGTCCCCGCAGCCGGCCATCCGTCCCCGGCGCCGGACCGCCCTGGCACCGAGCTGCCGTTGCCTGCGTCACTGCCACCATCGCGCTGATTATACAGTGGACTCCGCAGATGCCCTCTCAAACGTCGCAGTCGCTTCCACTGCCGTAACCGCAGTCGCGCAGATAGGTAGTACAGTTCTGCTTCCGAAACCATCACAAAAAAATATTATTATTAATTATTGATATTAATTAACTTCTCTCTTGTAATTTATTGTTAGTCAACGTAAGCTTAATTCATGCACAGTTAAGATATTCTGCCACCAAGTTGCGATACTTAATTGCAGAATTAATAATAAATCCAATCCGAAAACGACCTCTCAACCCCCCCGGACGTCACACCCACTAACCACTATCCTCATCGCGCAGCCACCCTCGCACTCGCGCCCGCCACCCCGCAGCCTCCAAACCTACTGTTGTCTGCGTAACATTACAACTATCGTCAAGGCCAACGTCACTCTCATACTCTTGCTGTCCACACAGCCTACTGCACCCTCCCCCTGTCCATTCCCTCGTCGATGGGTAGATTCCCACTCACAACACCGCCGTTTCGTTCCGACCCAGCTGAAGAAAGCTCAGTGTCTCGATCACAGATCTTCTCTTTTTCATGCACCTCCACTCCTCCAACCTCCACCGACCCCAATGCTATTCTGAAGTCTCCTCCCGTGTTTTCCTCGTCTCCACCACGACACCTTTGACATACGAGTATGTCAACTTCTAACATCGATAGCGCGACTGTCGAGACTTCTCTACCACCGTCTCTGTCCTTTGAGTGGCGACACAGTGGACTGGCGTTCCCTCATGTGGACCGCTCTCGCTACACCGAAATGTCACCGTCTCCACCGCCCTTCCCAAAGCAAACGCCATCTCCGCCGACACTGCCGTTTCCACGACGTTGGTGATTGAATAAGTTCCGGGGACACTTCTCGGCCGTCATCGCCAAGACGAAAAAGCGATCGGACGTGCCCAGGCGCAGCTGAGAAGCGAAGGGTAAAAAAAGGCTTCGAGAAAGGCGAAGGATCACGAGAAGAAACTTCTCAGTTAGGTTTTAGTTACAGACAAGTGTGATGAGATATAATAAGGTAAATAGATGGAGGTATATCAAACTCAACATTCGAATTACGAAATGTTTTGTAAGTTTTGAACTTCTCCTTAAAAACGTCATCAATAAAAGTTTATAGTTGGCGTCCTCGACGAGTGTCCTCCTTGGGAAGCAATCTCAATAAATATTTAACCAGAATTTAACCACCGCACAAAATTAGAATCATATATTTATTTTCTAAAAGAAATTGCATCAATTATTTGATGAGACTTTCAGAAACTAATCGCAAACTATAAAAGAGATCAAATAACATCAATTAATGATGTAGAACTTTGAATCATTATTTCAATGTACTTTAACCCGTTAACAATAACAAATACATACTACTTACATTGTATATTTGAATTAAGTTTTTGTTAAATTTTTGTTCCATGCTCATCGATCGTTCAAAATACACGTTTCTACTAATCAAAATTATAAATTTTATTTTCGTTAGTACTCCCGCTCTACTACTAATGCACGAATCGAGATTCGTAAAATCGAGATTGGGACGATCCTTTGTAATATCTCTCTAAATCTGTCATTTAAGAAGGTAAAAATCAGTGATATTTAAAAGTCGCAAGAGAATATTGCGTCTAAAATCATGTCTAGAAATAAAAGTATGATTCGCAGAATAATATTTGTTACACAATAAAGTATACACAGGTTGTCTAAAATCGCTTTTAGAGTGAATAACAAATCGCAAATCCCATTTAGAGGGAACATATAAATGACGAACGGGAATGATGTCGATCCACGTCCAGCTCTTATTGAAACGCAGCCCAGCCCTTAGCAACCCAAACACGAAAGCAGCGGGGCAGAAATCAATGTGACGGACTGCGCGGGCGGCGCCGTGTGGGCGCACGCAGTGACTGGTATTGGACGGCGGGCAGCGCGACGCGGCGGCGGGACGCGCAGGGCGGGGCGCGAGGCGGGTGGCGATGCGGACTGATCGCCGCGCTGCGTGATCCGGATGCTGAGCAACGTAGTGTCGGCCTTCGCCCGCTCTACTCTAGGTACTGCCCGGGCCCGCCCGCCCCACCCGCCCCGCCCCCCTCCGCCCCGTCTCATCCCGCCCCTCCCCGTCCAGCCCCCTGTCCCGTCCTGTCCCCTCCCGCCCCTCCCTTGCCTCTCCCCACCCTACCCCCTCCGTCCCGCCTCGCCCCGCTCACCCGATCTTCGGTCTTTGCCGGCCCTATGACGCGCTCCTCCCACCGGCTGAAGTGGCTCAGGGCATCAACGGATGTCACTGCTGCACCCCTGACTGGAAGGGCCAAGAGTTCGAGTGCCGACGTTCGCACAATTTCCGACATTAGGTACATAGCTAGGTTGAATTCAACGCTACCTGCAGGAGAATTCTACCGGTCGGTTGTTCTGATCGATAGTTTTACGTGGTTTCTCCGAACAACATTAGGCGCCTGCCGGAGAATCCTACAAAAGGACTGCGCACCAGGCGCCCGAAATTTCGACATTCCTATATTAGTTTGAGAGCGACCAATCCCCTCTTACCGCAACAATTTACACACGACAAAACAGGGACAATTTCGAGGAATGTCGAGGACTTTGCGGTAACAACTTCATAGAGGCAACGCGCCGAGGTGACCCTTTTGTGAGCTGTGCACACACACAATGAATTGTTGTCTCAGCTAACGCATGTGGCTGGGATGCGTTGGAATTGAGTCGCTCTACACGAATGCGCGTTGACAAATCTGCTCTCCAGCACACACTGTTAATGAGAACGTTTGAATAAAAAAGCTGCAATTTCCAACATCGTTATTTATTATAAGTGCATATTTCTTTCGCTTCGCTGTCATTATCAGATTTTTGTTGTCTGGAAGCCATAATTACGATGTTTTAAAAACAGTTGCCAATGACTGAGTTGCTACCTATAATTCAATTATCAAGAACATGTCATCTAAAATACTTTAAATTTCGCAGTCTCGAAATTGCCATTTATACTAATCCTCCATCTACTACAACACGTACTATAATTAAACAGTTTATCACTATATTCAACTTCATCACATGCGACTTTTCTTTGATTCATGTCCATAATCAAAACGTTTTTCCAGCGGAGAAACTGTTTGATGAATGCCTGTAGATATTCATACACAGACATACGTACAATAGTAACAAGGGCTAATTTCTTGGCAATAATTGAGTTTGTCCCTACCACGAATACTAACACGCCTCAGTAGTCTATTTGTGCCAAACATACCACTACTCCCGCCGTATATTGTGACCACTTGTCATATTCAACTCCGCCTCCCACAACTTTTCTTTTATTCATATCGATACATGGAATGCTTTTCATTCTTAAACAACCAAAACCAAGCTCCAACTCTGATTTACTATGAAATCCTTGGGTTATATTTTATACTGAAGTAAGCTTCCCATTGCTAATTCAAGAAACTAGCTTCACAAGAAACACAATTACACAGTTCGGTAGTTTCTCACTGCAATTGAATCGAGTTAAAATCCAAGCCTAATAACTTTCATTGACTACTCATGTCAGACAGTCGTCAGAAATTGTTCGTCCCAACAATAGTTTAAAGACCACGAAAATTTGCAATGGAAACCTAAGCTCCAACTTGAAATACACACAGAAAGGATCGGTTCCTTCCCATCCCTGGAAATCGTCCAAAACCTACCGCTCCAGTTGGCTACTTCCACTGCGCTTAGGGCCCATCCATAACCTACAATCCCCACCACGCCACGTCTCCCCGCTCGCACCGTCCACGCACGCGCTCTAGCCATCGACAGCCCCCGGAAGCCTCCGCGGACGACATAAAAAATGGTCGTGACGTACATGGAAGCGGCGGCTCCGAAACAAAAGACAGGCGCCCCTCTCCCCTTTTTTTCGGACGCTGCTCTCTGCGTCTCCGGGCGACTCACTGCCGCGCCGGTCTGCCGGACTGTCCGCCTGCCTGCTGGACCCCGGGGGGTGGCAGAATGCGCGTGCGCGCCGTTGTCCCTTTGGAGACGAATCGCTGCCCCCCCCCCCGCCCTCGGATTCAATTCCCATCCGACTCCCGGGGGAAGTTCCGTGGACTGCGTGCGAACGCTGGACTGCAACTGCCCCGAAAACTACGAGGACAATGCGGGTGCGAGCTGCTGGGGTTCATCACGTTTCGGTGACGGTGCCGAGAGAGGGAATACCTAATTGGATTTCTTTGGAACTGAAAAAGCTAAATATGCTTTTTATGCTTCACAAAACTATTTGTGGTAAAAATTCTACAAATATTTTAAAGCGTTCGGCACAAGATGTCAAAAATATTTGTCGAAATATTTGCGAAAATATTTGTGCTTGCGTCTTTAGTGCAATATCTTTGGTTATGCACACAGCGTTGTACATTTTTCCACATAGGATTGTAAATTAACGAAATATTATGGAAGAATGATGTATTTAGATATTGTAGAAAAGAGTATATTATTAAGGTTCCAATGATGTTTAAATATTTGAGAATTGCGGTCAAACCAAAAGAAGTTTGTAATTTATCCAAGTTCATTTATCCAAGAATGATCGATTAGTGATTCCGGAGGCGTCAACTGCTAAGATCATTAGTCTGTAAGTTTAGTGCATAGTGTATCGCGGGAGGAGACGGTGATATTCCCCCGCTAGATGGTGAGATCCGGTGCCGACCCACTTGGTAGCTAGAATGTTTTCCCCAACCAGGTATCTCCCAAAAAGCCGGGCATCGCCCCCGCCGGAACAATAACGAAGCTCCCGACTGGTGTCCTGACATGTGTGGTAGTGTAGTTTCTGTAAGAGTATGTGTGTATGAATAAGTAAGGGGTGAGGATAGGTCAAAGATGAGAAAGGAAAGATTGCGCGCGGTCAGTAGCCCGTTCGTTTGTGTACTGCTCCGCAATTCGCCTGGTGTTGATCGGAGAAAGACCGGTCAGAGCAGCTGGCCGCTAGAATTCTTCTTCAGACAACGGAAGAATTCGACCTAGCTATCTATCTAGTGTAGAAAATGCTGCCACCGTCGGGACTCGAACCCTAGGACCTCCGGGTCAGAGGCACTGCAGTGACATCATTTGATGCCCTGAGTCACCCTTCACGGTCCCTTAGTTCGGAAAGAGTTTGAAGACTGCTGATGTAAGTTAAGGAAGCAGAGGTGGTCCATAGTTAGGGAAGCCTAGGTAAGGTTGTGTGAATAATAGTTTTGTGTAATAGCACTGAAAATGGTAAATTTACTGTAGAGTTTCAGTTTAGCAAAGGGTAAAAACAATGACAGTTTCATGCCACTCCTTCCACCGATAGGCTCGGGACTTGACTTGGTATTATGAGACGTGGACGAGGACAATTCGTGTCATATAGTCATTCACATTTTATCTTTCTTTAGTCATTGCATAAATATGCATTCACACATTCAATTTCTGGTAAAAAAAATTAAAAGTACGTTGGAACGTATACAATAAGAGAATGTCCACACAGGGGAAATATTTAATTTTTTTAGCACAAGACCTCATATTTGCACGGGCAAACAAGCAAAAATTAATTTGTCATGTATGCAAGGGCAACTTTTACTAAGCATATTCTCTTGAAGAAGCAGAAATGCAGAAATTGCCCGTTAGCAAAACACAAGCAAAACATGGGCGCGCAGCCGGAGGCAGAGTTAATTTTCGCAAATGCGCAGCGAATATTGATCTGGCGCGAAACTGTGCGAAAGTTTCGTGTGAGCAAATGCAATGGCCAGGACGAGGGCGGTGATGATAGTCGTTAAAACGTCTCTGTTCTACGAAATACAGTAAATGAAAGTATACGAGCGTCGAAAGCAACTTTTTTTGTTACTGCATTGTTTTCCTATATTTTTGCGGTGTATTTAGGTACTTTATAAATTGTGCTTTTCCGATAGTCTCTCATCCAACATGCCGTGCAACTTGCACAAATTTCATTGCAGGGGAATAGCGAAGCGAAATGAAGGGTAATAAAAAACTTTAGAAATAGATGGTAAATGGTTCGGTCGTATTATATCCCACTGCAAACAATATCATCAAATCAATATTTTTTTGGCGACCTCGATTGTTTTGACTTCTTTAAGAGTAGTATCTTTTTGTAATTGATTTACATGAACTGTTTGAATAAAATCGTTCACGTGTTAGTAAAAAAAATAGTGTAAAATTTAGCGCATGTGCTGTTATACTGCTGTGTCAAGACCCATTATCTAAATTAGTTCTTGACGACAAACTTCAATTGGTATTTGAGGTGTAAGAAAAGCTTGTTAAATTCTTCACACTACTAAATGGACATTTCCACGTTTGTTTACAACATAAGACTCGCAAAGTACTTTCCTTACACTTCTTTTCTCCAATACGTCGGAACGCGCAGTGATATAGACAGTTTCGAGCCGCGAAAAACCTCGACTGTAGAGAAATTTGAAATTGTAACATTCAGCTTGCGAAGCCAATTCGGTGTCTGTCGAGACGTCCAACGACGTCTTGGGTTTGTTCCCAGTTTAGTGCCCGCACAAGCGCGTATATGAGCGCGTGTTTCGTCCCTTCCGCGCGCGGTATCTGCCCCTCGCCGGGTCCCGCGAGCCTCGGCCTAGCGATAGCGCGCCGAGAAGCTTTGAAGAGGGAGTTGTCTTCAACTGATGCGATCTCAGCTGAGTCGGCGAAGTCGTGCTCGCGCGCTCGTTCGCCGGAGTGGCACGCCTGGCACAGCGTAGGGCGACCCCGCCGTGCCTCCGCAACGACCGAGCGAAAGGATAAAGCACAATGCAATCGTAAACATAAGCATAGACATAAACATTAACATAAGTGATAGACTGAAGTATTTACAATGTCTAACTTATACGCAAGCAAAATGAGAGTTTCTATTGGCTGTGAGACATTCTGGTTTACTATTGGTTGGATTGGAGAATCGATTTCAAGGTATGGACTGTGTCCATGGCCCATATGGCGTTAGTGCATTTATCGACTTCGCTCTAATTTCGATTCTCGATTTAGAGTTACCGTTCTGTGATTGGTTCATTTCGTATATCTTACTTATGCATAAGCACAGAAGCTTGCAGCTTGTAAGCTTTTAAGTTAATGTCTTATGTGTTATACTTATGATAACGCATTGTAAATGAGTCCGCTTAAGGACGTAGTCCTAACTTTTATGTTAATGCCACGCTTATGTTTATGTTTGCATTCTGAATGGGTCTTTAAGCTGCAAGATCATGTACTACGTTCCCAGCAATAGGATCACGGACATTCTTTGGCAGAAGTGATACATACGTCTTTTTACTTCGACATTTTTACTTCGACGTCTTTAAATTGAAGAAGTGAAATAATGGAATGCAAAATTTGATATCGGATTATTTAATTAACAATTATCAAATAGCAATAACAAACTTGTCTTGAAAAAATGAAACTAGTTTTTTTAGATATCACTATATTCATATTTAACTTCAATGCCAACATTTATTTCCTACTCCAAGTACACCCATTGGAATTGAAGCCCTTCTACAGCAAAATAATTATTTAAATAGTGTTTTAAAGATACAAATGTCTTCATTGTTAAGCGTCAAGTGTTTCGCTTTGAATCTTTGTTGCACTTTAAACCCTGGCAAATTTGATGAAGGGCAGATGTCGATAAAACACAAATAAAAACATACGTATGGTCTACAATTTGAGTGTAATGATAGAATTCATTTTAAGAGAATTATTCGTATGAATTATTAATATTTTCATATTAATATAATGTAACTTCTATTCTATTAACAGGATATAGAACTTTCATGCAACAAAATGTTTCATTGAAATTCTTTTGGCTCTTACACGTTGGGTGTAAATGAAAATTTTACGAACGAGAACACCAACTCTCTTCATGCAAGACCATAAAACCGCTAAAACAGCATATCAAGTAACCTGGGTATTCAATATTCTCACTCTGCCTGGTGCAGTGAACATCTGCGTAGAGATTTAATGACAACGTAACGCAAACCTTGGAATCCTGGCATACGCCTCATTTCAATGCAAATAGTTTGCTATATGCGCGTTTTATGGAGGTTTTACTGCAGGAACAAGAAGCGAGTGTGTATTTCCGGCCTGGAAGCACTGTAAACTCTCGCCGTAAACATCACCCTACGCTGTAAAGGGCTGCAGAAAGGCCTTGCAGGCCGTGCCCCCGAGTCGCCCCCTGCCCCGTGCCTACCGCCGCCTCCCCACCTGACACTTCCCGCTTCCCAAACTTGCGCTGTCTAATTCTGCAAGCAAGAACTATCACCTGCTATCTTGCGCGTCTTCAGAGGCGTGTTACATGATATAAAAAATTCAATGATTTTAACGGATTTGTCTGTCTGTTTGTTTATCGATCTGTCTGTGCGAGCTAATCTCGAGAACTGCAAAACAGATGGGGGTTTTACTCAAAGATAATTCTATTTTTTAGGCTATTTGTTTTAGATAATTATTTTCTATTGTATACACAAGAATGATTGTTTGTTTCATCTTTTACATAAATGTACAGTTTTATTATGATCTTAATGAAATGTGCACGAGACACATCAAATCGAGATTCAAATCGAGAGGAAAGTTAGTTTTCAAGAGGTTTCGTAAAAAAATCATTTTTTCTTAAACAAAATATGTGAGTGCAATATTGCAGTTTTTCGCAAATATTTTGACAACAGTAAAAAAAAACTAAAATGATTCAATCATTTCTTAAAGTCTGTACTTTTTCCTACTGAATGCTTTCGATTCATTTCTTTAGCTTAATTATTTTTTAATAATTCAATGTCACACAAATTTCTGGTAGTTTGCCGGGAATAAGCAATAATGCATTGGTTTACAGCAGCCCATGGCAACGATGGTGATAGCAACGATAATAGTAGCAATCGTGACTGGGTGGTGAAGGAACGGGTGTCAAAAACGTAAGAGGGAATGTAAGGGTACGTATGGGTGAGGGGGCGTAAGGGGACGTAAGGGTGACGGAATGTAAGGGTGACGGGCCGTAAGGGAAAGTAAGGATTGAGAGACGTAAGGTTACGTAAGGGTGAAGGGACGTAAGCTTACGTAAGGGTTAGGGGACGTAAGGGTACGTAAGATTACGTAAGGGTGAGGGGAACACGGAATACCTTAGGGGCTGGGAGAGGCAAGTCTGAGATCAGCTGGGATCATTTGGGGGGGGGGATGACGCAGAGCGTAACAAGTTCGGTTATGGTGAGGCAAGACAGGATAGGACAGGGATGCTCCAAACAGAATTCATTCCTTTTTCTGCCTACCAAACGAATGTGATGAAGAAAAATTCGGGCAACTCAGGGATCTTCAACAAATAACAAATTCTAGTAACCTATAGCAGCAATATGGTTTTCCAAAAAGTTGCACCAAACGTTTACCCACAGAATTTTTTTTTCCAAAAGTAGGACGCACGCTTCTTGAGATCTTCATCCATTAGCCGGATGAAGTAGGAATTGATTTACCATGAACTTTATCAACACCGTCTGAATAATGTGCGAATTAATCGAATACTCCTAACACTAGACATATTTCGGATTTAATCCGTGACACCTCATCAACGAAATGAATGTTGCATTATTAAACAGAATCATATTCAACAAGATTACATGAATATCGCATGGCGATTATTTTACGGTTTAAGCCATAAAAGAATAGGAAAGAATATCATGTTATTTCGCTTTCAAAAAGGGTAGCCGCGTTCTCTTTAACACTCTCGATTTTTGTTGGCGGGCGAGAATCAAAATTCAGTTGCGCCATCTAGCGCCTTAAGAGTTAGGCGCGAAGCGTGTTAAAAAGAAGAATATGAGGGATGGTTTCACAGAGTAACAATCCCTCTGTTGGCTCACTTACCGCTCTTCTTTGTGACTTAATTTTCATCAACTCGCTTACCTGAAACAAAAGAATCACAAATCAATATTTGCTTATTTTCTGTGTTCATGTAGAAAAATATATGAAATGCTAAAATATTGTATTAGAAACTACACAGTTTCCCCACAAATCAATAGCACTTTCTAACAAAGGGAACTATTGTCATCTACTGAACGTTACATTTATACAGTGAATATATTTGACTAATGAAAAAAAAGCATGTGCATAAAACGTGAATTACACTGATTAAGAAATGTTTATGATTTTTGCTGATAGAGTGCTGGGAAATTTGAATATATTCTTTCTTACCATGAGACACAAATAAATGTAATAGAAAACCATTTGAAACTCAGTACATTAGAAAATTGTCAGACAAATATAATGTCTCAAACTGAATTAAGTTTTGATTAAATACTTTGTGTGCTTATTAATTGTTAAAGGAAGCAAACATAAAAATATTCAACAAAACTATGAGTAGTCTTCCCTACCGTGTTCTCTCCTATTTCCAAGCTCCGAGGGAGAATTAAACGGTGAGCAATTTGAAGCAAGAGAGCACCGGAGCATTTAATTTGGGCAATGTCTTTTGATGCGTTATGCAAGGCTTGTTAACCGAAGTGGAAATACTTGCAAGGAGTCGCTAAGTGCAATTAGTCAGCCGGGCAGTGACGGCGAGGCGCGGAGGTGGGCTCGGCCGGAGCGGCCAGCCGCAGTCTGAGGGCAGCCGCCTCCGACAGAGGGCGTGGACGCGGCGCAGCGCGCAGAAAAAGGAGAAAGATCAAACACCCTGACCCCGCGCGCTGGCGGAGATAAAGGGCTGTAGTCGGCTAGCTCCTCGCCGCGCTGCCGCTTCCCGGCCGTCTCCGCCGCCGTCACTTTCAACCTCACTGCTACTACTGCAGCGCCGCTGCTGCCAACCTCCTCTGTCGCCCTCCACCTCCTACTGCTACGTCCGTATTTCCGAGACACTGCCACCACCACTATTGTTAACGTTATTGTTAACCACCAATAAATATCAACCACCTGTTACACCAGGTACCACCTCCTACTTCTTCTGGACGAGAATTCTAGCGGCCGGCATCTCCGATCGGTAATTTTCCGTGGTTTATTATTTTCAGAGCTATTGGGTTAATAACAAATCAAACGATTCATTTCGCAAAGGAAATAGCTCTCTCGCAACTTAATTCCATTGCCGGAATTAAAGCATAAATTCAAAATATGCCTCGGTTTCTTTTAGTGTAAACATTTTAACCATTAATATACTGAATTTGTAGAAAGTTGCAGTTGAATAATACGCAATCAAATTTACTATCGAATAGGGGCTTTACTACGTCTTTGCGGCAACCGTCGTCACCTCATTCAAAGCCATTCACATCTCTCCCACTGCAGCTGCCGCCTCGAAGCTTACAGCTCATAGCCTTTTGTTTCCTCCGCTCCCTTCAGCTACGGTTATGTCGGGTCGAAGTGGAAGTGTGGGCAGTGAAACGGAGCGAGAGCTTCGGAAGCTAGACAGGTGGCAAGTTGGGCGAAGTTTGAACGGCGTATTGGGAGTAGATGGCTGAAGACTGCTGCAGGAGTGGCAACGATTCTTGCGACGATAATGTGACGATAATGTATGATAAAGGAAATATAGTTAAATGAATCGAAGTCATGACCACTTTCGAAATTCTAAATAATAGAAATTATTCAGAGTATTCCTTTAATATAAAATTAAGAACTTTATACGCAGTACTGACATTGACTCTACTTGAGTTTTTATGTACATAGGTTTATTCATGTAAAGAACAACGATGGAACATCACAAGATGTTCCATTCCACTCGTCTGACGTGAACAATAATCTCCTTCCCCACTATGAGTAACTCAAGACAAGATCAATGAACTTGTATGTTTTGATCATGAATACACTCACCCATGGGTGAGGATTTTCAGAGATAACCTTGGTAAATGTACCATGACTTGAGCCACCCAAAGGATGTTTAAATTGACGTCTTGTGGTGTGGAAGCTTAATGAAAATTGGCGTGTGTTTAACGGGCTATTGACGTCATTCGCTGTCCTTTAATCCCCATCACGCCCGTCCGTTAATAAACACAATTCACCGACCACAGTCAACGAGCCCATTAGAAACGGAGAAGTTATTGTCCATCAGCTTAATTTGAAATGCGCTTGGCAAGCAATAATGTCTCTAGTTCAATTTTAACAATTATTTGGTTTGTATATAAAATACGTGCAGTTCACTTACGGTTATGAACAAAAGTTGTACTCAAAAGTTGCTCGATACATTTTTAAAGAAAATCAAATCAAAGTTTAAGTTTAAAACAATTTGACACAGTGTACTCGGAATTGAGAGTATTAGTTAACGTTGAAATGGTGTTTACATTTTTGATTAAATATGGCTTATCGGCACACTCTAGATCCCGACGATTAAGAAAAGATAAAGTGAAAACAAACCAAACCAAAATCACTTATTTCTTCGGAAGACTGACATTTTCATGCCACATTTCTAAAAGTAACCACCTAAACTTCCATAAAATTCAACAGCCTGTCCCTTATCTTCATAACAAATTGGTTAGGTGCCAGAACAGACCTCAAGGACCAACTTGCACTTGGGTTTAAAAAAGCCAATTTTATTTATCCACATTCATTTGGAAATTTCCCCTAGTGCGGCCAAATACGCACTGTCGTCGAGTCACACACACTTAGTCCGTGACCAGTAGAGAGCCCTTGGCGCGTGCTCCATTACTCGCATAAATGGCCGAGGGCGGGGAAGGGGTGGAGGCGCTCATCTAGGTCGAGCCGCACGCAACGAGCCTCTCGCGACGGCGGGCGGGGGGAGGGGGGGCGGCGTGTGCGCCTTGATTCAATTAGTTTTAATGACGATGTTAAGTGAAGCCCCCAACTTTCCGCAGGGGACACTGCTCATCGACCGACACGCAGCGGCGACACCCGGGGCTCTTCAACGCTGCTTTCAATCGCTGCGGAGACCCGCGACTACGATTGACTGATTACTTTGTTGTTTGTGGATGCGTCAACTGATAGGATCATTAGTGTCGGAAGTGTAGCGCTTGTTTATCGCGGTGTTGACGGTGTTACCTCCCTTACTAGAACGTGAGATCCGGAAACGCCCCACATGTCGGCCTGCGGGGTCTTCGCCATTATCCCCCCGTGAGGCATTGTCCCAGCAGGGGCAACCACTAAGCTCCAAACTTGTGTGGCGTTGTAGTGCATGTGTCGTGTAAGTGAATTTGTGAAGAGGAGAGGATACGAAAAGAAGAAAGGAAGATCGCGTGCAGTCCGTGGCTTGTTTGATTAGGTACTGCACAGATATTCGCCTGAGAGTGATCGGAGAAACCATGGAAAACTTCCGATAGGAACAGCCGGCCACTAAAATCCTCACCCAGACGATGGTTGTATTCCAGCTATTTAGCTATTCTTTTTTTTTAGCAAAATTCTCTTTCGAATCTCCAGAATCCAAACAGTTTTTACATTTTTGGAGTTCTGAAATCACATGATATTAACGTTTATAAAGAGGGTAATACATAATTTAAATTAGAAATGGCTGACACTATTGACATGACAGACATGTACTTTTGGTTCATTCGTGATAATTTTAAGAAAAATTGATATTCTAGATTATCTGTCAAATAAACCCAAGTTTAGTTAGTTCTTTAACTTTGAAAATTGTTTTGGGTGCTTCGTAATGAAATGAGCTCTAATAAGTAAAACTAGCATCCATTATTAGAACTTATTCTCACAAGAAATATCTTTTTAGACCAAAATATTAGTGGGTGAGACTCAATAAGTTTGTTTTTGTAAGTCAACATCACAGTTAATTTTCAGATAATACTTCACCTAACGTTAGAAAACCTACGAACACTGCAATTCTTTTTCTATCATGGGGGTGCAAAATAAGTATCAGTAAATTGGGAGAAAAATTGTATTTTAGAAAGAGATATGGAGTATGAAATGAAATTACGATGTCATAAGAAACGTTTTAATACAAAGAAAACTATTGCTGTATTTTTAATAAAAACATCTACTTCGAAAGAGCAGAAGTAGAGGCAAGAATATAAAAGCCTAATGCAAAAACTTGAGACTAATAAATATTTTTATTTTAACAGAAATATTGTGTTTAAATCCCTACTCAATTTTTCAAATTCGTGGCGGATATTTTATTTTTAATAATAAACATTTTAAATATAAACATTCTTAACTAAAATAATATTTAGTAAATGAACACTGTAATTCACATCCGTATTGTTTTAAAATCTGAGGAGGAATATCACAAATTTAAATAAATGTATTGCTGTACCATATTTGTTATTTTTTGCCTCTTGGAAAAGTAAATTGGCTTACTTTATGGCAAATATATTTTCAGATTTGTAAGTTTATGTGTCTAAAAATATATTTTAAAAATTGTTTTTAATTTCTGTTCCAAATCTTGATATTTGTTGAAAGAGTTTACGTGTAAATGTTAGTGCACAAGTTGTGTTTGAACAAGTTGTACGTGCATTTACGTACACACGCATTCTAGAAAAGCATTAATTTTAATGTTATACACATTCATACTGAAAATAAACTAATAACCACTACGATACATACATTTAAAATGTGTGTTGCACTAAAACAGAAGTACACTAATTGGTGTACATTGCGCGTATGAAATTAGAAGTCATAAGCGAGAGTATTTCACATTAAACACATTAAACTAATGTATTTATATAGTTTCATTCAGTGTATCAAACTTATCTATTTAACTACACAAACAAGTAATAATATAAAAACAGTATGCATGTCAACTTATTACAATACGCTATTGGGTGGTTATCAAACTAGACTGTTAATCCGAACAAAGCCTTTCAAGTATTATAATACGATATTAGGAATAACGTACAACATTTTATTCTATCCTTTGGTTCGACATCCCGATACGGGCCTTGGCCCACCAGCGGTGGCCCAGCCTCACGGCCATGGGATAAGAGGTTCGTGTGGTTATCACTGTACATGGTAGTCTTCATAATATTAGGATTAATTTTTCATCTTCACACAGCAATAGATACTGGGGTATTTGTAAGGAACGCGCACAGTTATAATTTTGTCCCGGCTGGGAATCGAACACGGGCATGCGGCGTGGAAAGCGAGCACGCTAACCAACAAGTCACCGAGAGCAGACCACATTTTATCCTCTTCATTAAAATTCTAAAGAATTATAATATTTACTCGTATTTAACTTTAATCGTCCTTCGACTGATGTTGTTAGCAATTAATAGGAGGCCATGGATTAATTATCAATACACTTGTCTGGGCTTTTTTTTTGTCGTTACAGAACTAACAATTGTTGTTAATTGTTGGCCATGGATTATTAGAACCTTAAGTTCCAATAATCTTAATTACAAAACAATTCTTGATTTTATGTAGTTGGACTTCAGACAACTACAATGGATAAGTTAATTCATTGAAACTTTTTACCACAAAATGTTTCACTTAACAATAATAATAATAATAATAATAAAAATGATATACATAAAGGCAAATGCTATTGTCTGCATCATGTTGTATATATAGGGTATGTGTTTCTTTTTAAGCTGTTATAATCAAAGCTCACGTTGTTGAATGACTTTCACTAAATTTTCCGGGAAACACAAACCATTCACTCGCATTCTTCACAATGGGAAAGGATTTTCATAAACCTTTTATTATTTCATTTCTTAATAAATGGTAGTAGAGAATCTTGAGGTACAGAAGTAATAAAAACAAAGCGAGAAGATGAGCAATGAATTTTAACAGGAAATGAAATTGCTTGATTAAAATGTAGACAATCAAAAGCAACTGGTTATCTTTAGCCGCAAACTTCTGCTGAACAAAAAACACATAAAATGGTTTTCCAAAAATTATCACGAACATCGCTCAAGAACAAGAAATAAATAATCTCGGATAACATAGCAATAAATTATACAATTATGGAGATGTTGCATGTGAAACGCAATGCTGATATTTCACATTAAAACAGCCTATTACTACATAATATACAAAAAAGGAGGAATAACATTTTTTGCAATTTTAATTATTGTACTTTAAATATTAATATTTTTAAGTAGTTGTAATGAAGCATTTAAAAAGCATCATAAATGTTTCAAATTGATGATCAACGTTATATGTTATGTGCATTTCTTTGTATCCGTGGTGTCTTAATTGCACGATATTCCCCCCTTTTCCGAGTTTTGATTGGTAATTGTGAAGTTTTCACTGCACACGTGCAATTAATATAGTAATAATCAACGATATTTCGTGAAATTAATGTGTGAATTTATTTTACTAAACGAAAAAAATATTTTGAGCACTTTTTTCACAAGAGCACTCAAACACGAATTACCACTCAATACATGGCCGCCGCCGGCCAGGAAACCATTTCAATGGTGAATGGAAGGACGGCTTCATTCTTGTAGTACGGCGCTGCATTGAGCGGCCGCTGCCTCGTAAACGCGAGCTCTCGCGAAGCCGAGGAAGTGTACGGACGGCGCTCCAGGG
>BOPP01000022.1:2523719-2540830 GCA_017312745.1 Gryllus bimaculatus
GCGCGGCGCGGCGTGGAGCCCGACCTTGGCCTAGGTCGCGGACGCGCACCCCCGCGAACGCACGCCGCCACCGCCACCGCCGCCAACGCTGCTGCTGCCGCCGCCTACGGTCGATAACTCGCGGCGCCACTGCCGACCCCGTTACGCGGCGTCCCAGAAACACGTGGGTCGCTCGCTGCCCACGTGCTGAGCGGCGCGCCTGGGCTAGCAAGGTTCGCAACGCTTAGACGAGTCCATTCGTTTTATTTCTTTTTTTCTTTTCTTCTGCGTCTGTTCGGTTTCGTACGTAATAAATTCAGACGAGTAAGTAGCACAGTTACAGAGTGAGAGTGATGTACTAGAAAGAAACGAAATAAAGCCTTAGAATAGTAATGATCAATGCGTGTGAAATAGTATTGCATGCTTAGGATAAATTTATTTAGATTATATATTATTTAGATTATATTTCTGAGAAATCGAAAACGCAAAAAAATTAACTTCTTATAATAATCAAGACGACACCAATGTATGCAATACCACTAACCAACCTCACAAGAATGGTTATCAAACCTCTGCAGGATAAAATCATGTTAGTATTAGCTCGCAACTCGCTCACAGTGGCAGTGACATTTGCGCGCTGCCCCCAGGTGCAGGCTTTTACCCAACCACCAATTAATTATTATGTAATGAACGTTTATAGTTTCCAAGTGAAAGGTTTCGTCATCATGTTTTCTTTCTCATGAGTTACATTCGCGACGTTCATCGGGTACCGGGAGGTTGGCAGAACCCGCAGACAGATTTCGTGCTTCTGGGTCAGACTAGTCCCGCTTGTGATTATATATGATTGGTGGATTATATAATTTTACCGGAAGCGACAACTCGTATGAACAGTACACAAGTGTAACTCTGTGTAAGAAGAGAGGAAGAGGCAAGGAAAAGGAAAGAAAAATCGTGCGTGGTCCCTGGCCAGTATACTAAGGCATTGTTCCGGCATTCGCTTGATACTTATCGAAAAAACACATAGAAAAGTACTGATTAGAGCAGTCGGCTGCCAAAATTCTTCTCAAGAAAGTGGCTATATTCAACCTATCTATGTATCTAGTGTCGAAAATCCGATACCGTCGGAACTCCATCCCTCTGACCTCATAATGAGGGATGTGATAACATGTGCTTCCCTGCGCAATGTCAGCCGATAGCAGCGTCACGCAGTGCAGCATTAGTTTGGTACTGATCGGAGAAACCACGGAAAAACTACCGATCGGAACAGCTCGCCGCTAGAATTCTTCTCCAGACAGTCGACCTATCTATGTATCTGATGTCGAAAATCCGCCACCGGCAGGACTCAAACCCCAAGGAATACGCGGTGGCAACATATGTTTGCATGAGCTATATTAGCCGAAAGAAGCATTACGTAGTACAACATTCGCTTAGTATTGCTCGGGGGAACCACGAACAAGTACTGATCAGAACAGTCGGCCGCCAGAATTATCCTCCAGACAGCGGCTATATTCGACGTAACCATTTATCGGATATCGAAAATCGGCCACCGTCTGGATACAAATCATAGGACCTCCCAATCATGGCTACCGCAGTAGCAACAGTTGTTGCTCTGGGCTACGTCAGCCGGTGGCAGCGTCTCGCATCGTAGCACCGCTGGCGGGGCTGCGCGTGGCGTCGAGGCGCGCCCGGGCGCTGTGTAAATGAAAGCGCTCGTCCTCCCGGCGGAGCAGCGGCCGACCTAGCGCGCACGCTACAGCGCAGCACGACGCGACGCAGCGCGACCAGCGTTTGTGTAAATACTGTGCAGCTCGGGCTGACGAGGCACCAACGCGGCGATGCGACGCGGCGGCGAAAATCTGGTCGCGCTGGTAGCGGTCGCGTGGGAACGAGTGGGAGGTTGTCAGGCTGGAACACCGGGATGAAGATGGAAGGACAATCTTTGTACGTTGTTTGAGCTCCTTAACCCCCTTTTAAGAGGTGCGCTGGGAAAGGCGGCTCAGGTAATCAGCTGATGTCACTGCAGTGCCTCCGACCTGAAGGTTCTAGGTTCGAGCCCCGACAGTGACAGGAGTTTTGACACTAGCTTGTCAGCTAGGACGAATTCAGTCGCTGTCTGGAGCAGAATTACAGCGACCGGCTTCTCATCGGTAGTTTTACTTGTTTCACCGCCACCTCCCAAGGAAAATCATGCACTAGAGTTACGGAATTAATTACCTTAGCTGTTGACGCGCCCGGAATCAATAAGAATCAATCAATCAGACAAGGTCGTCAAGAAAAAGAAAACGATTTCTTGTTAAACGTTTACTATAGTGCATATAGCTCATGTTGCACTATTTTTCTACATAATCACCTCCAGAATTGAAATTGTTGTCATACCGTGGGATCATCATGTGTATCCCTGGGTCATACTCTTACAAGTTTAAGGCCTGGAATAGGTGGCACTGTTTGAGAACCACATGCAACTGCTGTGATACGCGTGAAGCTGACCGGACAGGAGTTTCTTGAGGTGTAAGGAAAGATTGAAATCGCTGGGGCGAGATCCGGACTAAAAGGTGGATGGTAAAACTTCCCACAGGAATTGCTACGGAAGGTCTTTTGCAGCCGAGTCATGTGTGGCCAAACGTACGACCATCCACTTTATAGACTGGATCTCACCCCCAGCAATTTCCATCTCCCATAATGACGCAGTCGCAAACACTGTCGATGTACCTACACAGGCGGCGGATATCCATGACACACGGATACAAATGTTGATCTCACGGCATGAAAAGTCTCAATTATGTTGATGACTGTGTAGTAATATAGTGCAGCATGTGCAGATATGCTACAATAAAGTATTTCAATGTGTTTTCTTTTCATTGGCGACTAATGAAAACATTTCCTGGATGTGCTACAAATTTGCAGTATGTATGTGTACAAAATAGGTTTTCAATACACATATTACATTGTGTAGTTCATATAGTAATACGAAGTGTAGTAGGTGTAGTTGCAATAATTTGGAGTATTGAATGAATAATGTGGATAATATAGTACAAATTTGAACTACGTTGAATTGCACATTTCGAATAATCGTTAGCCTTTTGGTAAGAGAAAGATCTGCTTAAAAATGTATATCAATGGTATTATTGATTTATTATTAATGAGACAGAAGTGTAGCCAATTAATTTATTAGGTGTGATATGATTTATTGTTTTTATTCTGTATTAAAGTTCAATAATATTACATTATGAACATCTCACTTTATATATTTTACTTTTATAACAAAAAATATTCGCTGACAATATAACTGAACTTCTCACTCCTCTTGCATTGATCAAAATGAGAACTAATAAAGGTGCGTAGTGTTTGTTTCTATAAAATCGATAGGTTCTGAACATAGTGATACCATAGGCGATGAGTAATATAAAAAACAAAATCATTGTTAGGGATGCACTGACGATTTGTGATTCATTCGTGAGGCTAGTTGCAATGTTGATGGTGACAAGTATTGTTCCCTAGATGAGATGTTGGTCTAAATTATTGCGATGTCATTGTTTGGGATGTGTGTCAATAGACGAAGTATGTGAGTTTGTGAATGTCTGTGAGAGTACTCGAAATCTTGCTTGGTAATGTTGCACATGGCACCAATAATACTAAGGAGAGTTTTTGATAGCTTAAAGCAGTGGAGGTTCTGATGGATCTCAATTGATAAGCATCCCAAACTGAGTTGTTGGTGGACAGTAGCAGTGACACTACGGAAGGTTCGTTTGTTAGACAGAGACGCGAGTAAGAGCGACTAAGGTATTGACGATTGCACAGCCGGCTTTGACTGCGAAGTGTTAGCAATGCGAGACATAGAGGGGGAGAGAGATGACGCAATCCAGGAACAACTACTTATTCCCTTAGATTATTGCACGAGATTGCCCATTCACTTTTCATCAAAATTCAAAATAAATTATTTCGGTATTTTTGTATCTGCCATTTGTACAAAGACCCTTCAAATTTATGTGGTACAGTTTATAAAATATTGTCTCTTAATTTAAAAAAATACACAGGCAATGAAAGTCAAAGACGCAAAAAGAAGACTAATTAGACCAAAATTCAATTGTTGTTGAATGTTTCTGGTGTTGTAAGTTGAAAATACGTGCACATTAGATTGTGTACCAATTTACCTAAATGATGTCGATCATAATGTAGTTGTTTCACAGGAACATTTTTCTATTAAAAACAGTTGAAGATAAGAAGTATTTTAATACATCATAAGTTTATTGTAATTGAAAACTGATACATAACTTTACGTTCTAGCAATATACGTTCAACTCACTAGAGATGCAGATAATTGTACATCAAAAACGTATCCTAACCGTTGCTTAACATGCCCTTAACATCTGCTGTTTAGTTCATAAACGACTATCATGAATATCATTTAAGGAAGTGAAGCGATTATGAAAATATATTCGAAAATAAAAATTCTCACAGATAGGAATGTACCGGTTTCGGAAACAGAAGAAAGATAGTAAAATGAAGAAAAATAAAATTATGATAACAGGATTTTATGAATCGAAAATAATTAGTTCACAGAAATAAATAAGGGTAGACATTTTCGGAGGAACAATATTTTTGAAATGTTTATACAATGAAAAACATAATTCGTTTGAGTGTATGCGAATAATTTTGCAGCACATTTTAACATATTTCACGTACATCAGTATAATTCTTGTTGAACACGATAATTAACACAACTACAAAATTTAAACAATGTACCTAATTTTAATCCTAAATAGATGCATATAATATTCTTTCAAACGTACCCGAAACTGAATTTAACCCGGAAAAACAAAACCCCCAGACAAATTCCCCTCTGTTATTCCCAATCCGAACATCCCACTCTCAACCGCAATTCACAGTACAATTGCCCGAATATCTCACTGCAAGCACCCGAACCACATCCATTGAAGGACATGCAGTCTCTCTCACTAACTCACTCCGCCCCTTCCCTTTCCTTCCCCTGCAGCAGCCGCGCAGCGCGCGTGGCAACAGATCACCCACAACCGACTCATCGACACCGCCCCACACGTCACGGGCCTATCGCTTTCATCAGCGCGCTATTCCTGCAGGACGTAAAGTTGATTTACGCGGTGGCGGCGGCTGCAGTAGAGACAACAGTGACGGTAGCGGCGGTGACTGCAACGATGGCGGCAGCGACGGTGGCGGCACAGGCGGCGGTGATGGAGAACACTGTGAAGGCGGCAGCGGGGGCGACAATTGCTGGGTAGGAATGGGGTGACGGTAGGTGGCGGGGACTGGGCAGGAGAGGGGGAGGGTGGTAGCTGCGGAGGCCGCGTTGGCTGCGAGGGTGGAAGTGGGGGGTGACGGGGGAAATACACAGAGCGCGCGCGAGCGAGGAACCCGTTCCGCTGTCCTCGCTTCCAAACACGACCCCGAAAAAAGAACCCCGTCGTATTTCAGCCGCAAACCGACCAGCGCTGGCTGTATTATCGCCGCCGCATTAGACTACGAGTGCCTCGTGACATTTGGAAACACGGCCCGCGGGAGGAGAGAGGCGTCAGGAAATTCTAACGCACGAGGGAGAGGTGAATTAAGGGAGGGATGTAGAAAAGTAGTTTCGGAAAATTGGTATGTCCAGTAAATAAGTACATGGGTAAAAATAGGAAATAAAATGTACTCTCGAAATGAAATGAGAATCCGAATAATATACGTGGAAAAGCTTAATGCAGATTGGACAGGATAGATAAAATGTCAAGGTGCGATATGGATAATATAATTTAACTTGATAGGATAGTGGGTACAAAAGGTAGATTGATGAAGAGCGTAAAATAATTGTATATGAAAAGTAAAGATAATAAAACGTTTTAAAATTAACGAAAGGTTGCACAAGGCTGACGACAATTGATATAATAAGGCAGTGTAGTTGGGCTTGAAAATATTCAGAAATATAAGAATGATATGCAATTTTAGATCCGCAAATGTGGAAAGGGCGGCAAATCTCCTTTGAAAATGGTATGAAAAAGTCAAACGAATTGGATTGAAATATAAAACTTAAAATAGTTCTAAATCAAACCAATCCAATAGTTCTAAATAAGTTGTATAAAGAGAATAAGGATGTAGGGATGAACCAAGGGATTAACTGACAAAAAACGAGAAACGAGCGATTAGACGAAAGGCGACATGAGAGAGACAGAGTCAGCTTGACAGAACCTCCGCAAAATTACACAAGAGAACGACGAGGACGAATTCCACGCGAGGAGGTGGCGGCGGTGGGCGCTGCGGTGCGGTGGAACGGCGAGAGGGACAGCGCGCGAGGAGGATAAAAAGCTTCTGACGGGGCGGACCGCTCGTCACCCGCCCGCTCTAATGATGTTGGGCGCACACTTCGTTAGAGAGCGGGGCATCGACCGGCAGGCCGCTCGCTGTGTGCGAGGCCCTGCGCTGCGGCGGGCGATCGGCCGCCCACGCCCACGTCGCTCCTGAACGCATCGACTTCATTAAACTGAACATGAGCTGAATTAAACTGAAACGCACGCGGAAATGGTAGGGTGGCAAGTGAAAAGGTGATTTGAAAGCTTCGCCAAGTCTTGGAACGAAACTTTTTTCAGGAGAGAAAAATCTAAATGTTTTCTAAAAAATAGTATTGTAGGTCAGACTTGCTTAAGTTCTGTCAATAAATTTTCGTTAGAGCATTATTCGTTGCAGTTGTAAATTACACAAAAGTCATTGCTGACAGCTGAGGGTTGCATAAAATATGTGGCCTTGGGACACTTTCGTAATCACAAAGTATCATGCACACACCCACGGCGCTCCAGAACACATCGGCTTCATTAAATTGAACTTAAATTGAAATAAACTGAAACTGAATAATATGATTTGCTTCCAAGCTGTATTCAGGAACTTTTGCATTATTCATTTTACTCAATCTTCATACATCAATGATTTCACTCAATGAACTTCCATGAATATCTTTTCAATCGTGACAAAATGTTGTTCTAAGGAAACAAGGAATTTCCTCTGATTGGGCATTTTTTCATAGAGTACAGTTGTTATGCTACAGCAACACAGGTGGTGGTTTCAAGAATGTCCTAGACTTGGGATTCTTTTGAAATCACTGCAACAACCAGTTGCCATTAATCATGGAAGTGAATTGTCGAGTAGGGTATTTCTTGGTCACACTAGAATAAAATACTGCGCATGTGCTCCATTTTAATTAAAGCAATTACAACCGTCTATGAAAACGCGTAGAGTACGAGAGAGCGTAGAGTACGAAATAAGTTATTTCGACCCATAGTGTTCATTTTTGAAAGCCAGATACAGATACAAAAAGAAAAAAATCAATATGTGACAAGTGAGTTTCGTTTTTGTATTTCATTCAAAATTTTAAGTTCGTATTTCTGCACATTTATGGAAAAAACTGTTTTTATGTTATAAATAATATTGGTCTTCTTAGTTACTGAGATTGTTTCACGCGAAAAGATAAACTAGCATCGTTTTCTCTTATGTGATATATTGCAATTTATCGGACTTTCGAATACATTTCCCCAAAAGATATAAAAAATGCCTATGTCTCACATACGTTGTAAATATAAAGCAAACCCATACATTCTTTCATTCATTAACATAAATATGCTAGGGTAAAACAGTACCTATTTCACTTTTTTCCTGAGAGCAATGTGGTGTGAAACCGATGCATGATTTAATGACGTATATTAAATTAAATTTTATCTTATGAAATTTGCTTTTAATAATATAGTGTTTCAGCAAAACTCTTAAGTTTTGAATATTTAAAGAAACAAAACAATCGCACTTGTACTACCAAAACACGGCTGGCTCTGATCCATAAATGACTCTGATGAAGTTGCCAACATCTACCATGTTTGTCCGCGTGTAACGCAAACCTTATTTGTCTGAGAGAAGTAACTCCTTCCTCATTATGAAAGCGCCTGACAACCTCAGATTAAAACACCAGAGGGATGTGACGTAGCCTGGTGAACAATGGTTGGAAACTTCTCTAGTTACATTATTTGGAAGAGCAATGTGAAGGAGGCAAGAGCGGAAACGTTGGGGAGAACAGTGACGGGGGCAGCAGCAGAGCTGAAGGTGATGTAACTGATTGTAACGTGAAAGCAGAATGATAGTTGTGGAAAACAGTCGTTATTTAGAAGGTGGGTTCAAGGTGTAACAGACACTAAAAAAAGGCCTTTAAAAATTGTAAACACAGAAACAGCGCCGTGTAGCCAATCACAGTCAAGCAGGATGCACAATGTAAAGTATTGCGAGTTGTGAGTGGTTGGGAAATAAAACGACACAGAGCCAAGTATGAAAAGTAAACAGAATGTTAGGAAGAAAAGGGTTGTATATTAAGAAATGAGACAACCACCACGAGACATTTATATCATAAATTCATACCTCTAAACAATCAATATATTAAAGATTGTGAAAGCGATTGATGTAGCGGTGATCGCAGCGGAGTTTGTGGAGAGAAGGTAATGGATGGGAGATGACAAAATAAAGAGCGAAAGCGAGTCAGAATCTTACTCAAATTTCCTCGCTTTCAAACACGACTAAACAAAGAGCTTCCAAAATGGGCGGGACGTTTATCGGTGATCCACTACGTAACAAGATAACACAACGTAAACAAACAGATTAAAATCGAAAAAAAGAATCGAATGTCCGCTCAAAAGAAGGGGTACAATATCACGCTTGATAAAATGATGTTTTCAACACAAAAAGCGGTCACGTGACAGAAAGAAAAGAACGGCGCAGGAGAGTACTGAGTTTCAGGAAACGGAATACACGTCGTAGGGGAGGTGACTGGCCCAGCACCGAGTGTCCACGAGGGTGACACATCGGGGGCTGGTATAGGCAGCAGCGGCAGCGCCACACCGGAAGCCCCGAGCGCGGGGGCCGGGTGGGGGAGGAGGAGGGACGGCGAGGGGCAAAGCGAGCGCCGCTGATGGGGCGGCAGGGAGCAACACTTTCATGCAGTAATCCAATTACGCGCCGGGGAGAGCAACGGCACGCCTGAAAGCGAATCATTGTTAGGTATGCACTGACGTTTTGTGATTGTTCATAGGCTTAGTAACATTTTAGATAACTATTTGGGAGTGTTGCAATGTTGATTAGTGCACGTATTGTTCCCTAATGTGATATTGATCTAAAATTATGCGGTGTCATTGTTTGGGATGTCAATGTCAATAGACGAGTTTATGAGTTGTGTGAATGTCTGTGAGAGGACCTTCGAAGTATTGCTGGTAATGTTGCACATGGCCCAATAATACTAAAAGAGGGTTCTTGATAGCTTAAGTAGTGGAGGTTCTGATGTGGATCTCATTTGATAAAGCCATCCCAAACTGGTTGTTGGTGGTTTACGTAGGCAGTTGACACTACGGAGGTCGTTGTTGAGGACGCGGTAAGAGCGATAGCTGATTGACGATTGCATAGCCGGCGTGGATTGGTGAAGTGTTAGCAATGCGGAAAAACTCATAGATGAGAGGACATAGAGAGGAACAGAGAGAAATGACAACATTCCAGGAACAACTACATATTGCTCTCAGATTATTGCACGAGATTGTTCCATTCAAAACTTTTAGACATTAAAATTCAAAATAAATTATTTCTGTATCTTTGTTCCTGCGACTTGTACCAGACCCCCCCACCCCCCCACCCCCCCCCCCCCCATTCAAATTTATTTTTGTTGATACAATTTATAAAATATTGCCTCTTATTTAAAAAAAATGCACTGTCAATGAAAGTCAAAGACGCAAAAAGTAGACTATAGACAAAAATGCAATTGTTGTTGAATGTTTGTTGCCTTGGAAGTTTGAAATTCGTGCATATTAGATTGTACCAATTTACTAAATGATGTCGATCATTAATGTAGTTGTTTCACAAGAAAATTTTTCTATTAAAAACTGCCGTAGATAAGAAGTTCTTTAAATACATCATAAGTTTATTGTAATTGAAAATTGATACATAACTTTACGTATAGCAATATCGTTCAACTCATAGACAGCAGATAATTTGTACCATCAAAAACGTATCCTAAACCGTGCTGACATGTCCTTAAAATCTGGTGTTTAGCGTTCAAAACGGACCTATCATGAATATCAGGTTTTAAAGCAGTGAAGCGATTATTGAAAATATATTCCGAAATAAAGAATTCTGCATAGATAGGAATTTACTGGTTTTCGGAAACAGGAAAAGATAGTATAATTGAAGAAAATGAAATTATGAAACAGGATTTTATGATTCGAGAAATAATTAGTTCACAGAAATAAATAAGGGTAGACATTTTCGGAGGAACATATTTTTGAAATGTTTATTACAATGTAAACCATAATTCGTTGTGAGTGTATGCGAATAATTTTGCAGCACATTTACAACATATTTACACGTACATCAGTATAATTTTTGATTGAACACGATAATTAACACAACTACAAAATTTAAACAATGTACCTAATTTTATCCTAAATAGATGCATATAATATTCTTTCAAACGTACCCGAAACTGAATTTAACCGCGGAAAAACAAAACCCCCCAGACAAATTCCCCTCTGTTATTCCCAATCCGAACAGTCCCACTCTCAAACCGCAATTCACAGTACATTGGCCCGAATATCTCACTGCAAGCACCCGAACCACATCCATTGAAGGACATGCAGTCCTCTCACTAACTTCAGCTCCGCCCCTTCCCTTTCTTCCCCTGCAGCAGCCGCCAGGCGGCGCGTGGCAAACCGATCACCCACAACCGACTCAATGCACACCGCCCTACACGTCACGGGCTATCGCTTTCATCAGCGCGCTATTCCTGCAGGACGTTAAAGTGATTTACGCGGGTGGCGGCGGCTGCAGTAGAGACAAGTGACGGTAGCGGCGGCTGACTGCAACGATGGCGGCAGCGACCGGTGGCGGCACAGCGCGGTGATGAAGGACACTGTGAAGGCGGCAAGCGCGGGGCGGCAAGTTGCTGGGTAGGAATGGGGTGACGGTAGGGCGGTGACTGCAACGAATGGCGCAGCGACGGTGGCGGCACAGCGGGCGGTGATGATGAAGGACACTGTGAAGGCGGGCAGCGGGGCGACAACTTGCTGGGTAGGATGGGGAGACGTTAAGCGGCGGTGACTGCAACGATGGCGGCAGGCGACGGTGGCGGCACAGGCGCGTGATGGAGGACACTGTGAAGGCGGCAGCGGGGGCGACAATTGCTGGGTAGGAATGGGGTGACGGTAGCGGCGGTGACTGCAACCGATGCGGCACGACGTGGCCGGGCACAGGCGCGGTGATGAAGAACATGTGAAGGCGGCAGCGGGGGGCGGGCAATTGCTGGGTAGGAATGGGGTGACGGTAGCTGGGCGGTGACTGCAAACGATGGCGGCAGCGACGGTGGCGGCACAGGCGACGGTGATGGAGGACACAGGATGGGCGGCAGCGGGGGCGGCCAATGCTGGGTAGGAATGGGGTGACGGTACGCGGCGCGTGACTGCAACGATAGGCGGCAAGCGACCGGTGGCGGCACAGGCGGCGGTGACTGAAGGACACTTGTGAAGGGCGGCAGCGGGGGCGACAATTGCTGGGTAGGGAATGGGTGACGGTAGCGCGGTGACTGCAACGATGGCGGGCAGCGACGGTGGCGGACAGGCGCGCGGTGATGAAGAACACTGTTAAGGGCGGCAGCGGGGCGGCAATTGCTGGGTAGGAATGGGTGACGGTAGCGGCGGTGACGGCAACGATGGCGGCAGCGACGGTGGGCGGCACGGCCGGCGTGATGGAGGACAACAGTGAAGGCGGCAGGCGGGGCGGACAATTGCTGGGTAGGAATGGGGAGATCGGTACGCGGCGGTGACTGCAACGATGGCGCAAGCGACGGTGGCGGCCACCGGCGGCGGTGATGAAGAACACTGTTGAAGGCGGCAGCGGGGGCGGCAATTGCTGGGTAGGAATGGGGTGACGGTTAGCGGCGGTGACTGCAACGCATGGCGGCAGCGACAGGTGGCGGCACAGGCGACGGTGATGGAGGACACAGTGGATGGCGGCAGCGGGGGCCGGGCAATTGCTGGGTAGATGGGTGACGGGTAGCGGCGGTGACTGCAAACGGATGGCAGGACGGTGGCGGCAACAGGCGGCGGTGTATGGAAGGACACTGTAAGGCGGCCAGCGGGGCGACAAATGCTGGGTAGGAATGGGGTGACGGTGAGCGGCGGGTGACTGGCAAACGATGGCGCAGCGACGGTGGCGGGCACAGCGCGGTGATGAAGAACATGTGAAGGCGGCACGGGGGGCGGCAATTGCTGGGTAGGAATGGGGTGACGGTTAGCGGCGGTTTGACTAGCAACGATGGCCGGCAGCGACGGTGGCGGGACGGCGGCGGTAATGGAGGGCACTGTCGAAGGCGGCGCGCGGGGGCGGCAATTTGCTGGGCAGGAATGGGCGAGACGGTAGCGGCGGTGACTGCAACGATGCGGCAGCGCGGTGGCGGCAGAGGCGGCGGTGGTGATGAAGGGACACTGTGAAGGCGGCAGCGGGGGGCGACAATTGGCTGGGTAGGAAGTGGGGTGAACGGTAGCGGCGGTGACTGCAACGATGGCGGCAGCGACGGTGGCGGCAACAGGCGGGCGGTGATGGATGGACAACAGTGAGGCGGCAAGCGGGGCGACAATTGCTGGGTAGGAATGGGGAGACGGTCAGCGCGTGACTGCAACGATGGCGGCAGCGGAGGTGGCGGCACAGGCGGCTGGTGATGAAGGAACACTGTGAAGCGGCAGCGGAGGGCGACAATTTGCGTGGGTAGGAATGGGGTGACGGTAGCGGGCGGTGACTGCAACGATGGCGGCAGCGGACGGTGGCGGCAACAGGCGACGGTGATGGAGGACACAGTGATGGCGGCAGCGGGGGGCGACAATGGCTGGGTAGGAATGGGGTGACGGTAGCGGCGGTGACTGCAACGATGGCGGAGCGCGACGGTGCTGCACAGGCGGCGGTGATGGAGGCACAGTGAGGGGCAGGCGGGGGCGACCAATTTGATGGGTAGGAATGGGGTTATTGTACGGTGCGGGGGGGGGGACGCGTGACTGCAACGTTGCGGCAGCGACGGGGCGGCAAGGCGGCGGTGATGAAGGAACTGTGAAGGCGGCAGCGGGGGCGACAATTGGCTGGGCAGGAATGGGGTGACGGTAGGTGGCGGGGAACTGGGCAGGTTGAGGGGGTGAGGGTGGTAGCTGCGGAGGCGCGTTGGCTTGCGAGGTGGGAGTGGGGGGACGGGAGAAATTGCACAGAGCGCGCGCGAGCCAGGACCCGTTGCCGCTGTCCTCGCTTCAAACACGACGCCCGAAAAAGAACCCGTCGGTATTTCAGTCGCAAACGACCAGCGCTGGCCTCTATTATCGCCGCCGCATTAGACTACGAGTGCCTCGTGACATTTGGAAACACCCGCGCCCGCCGCGGGAAGGAGAGAGGCGTCAGGAATTCTAACGCACGAGGGAGAGTGGAATTAAGGAGGGATGTAGAAAGTAGTTTTTCGGAAAATTGTATGTCCAGTAAATAAGACAATGGGTAAAATAGGAAATAAAAATGTACTCTCGAATGAAATGAGCATCGAATATATACGTGGAAAAAGCTTAATGCCAGATTGGACAAGATAGATAAAATGTCAAGTGGCGATATGGATATATAATTTAATTGATAAGATAGTGGTACAAAAGGTAGATTGATGAAGAGCGTATATAATTATATATTGAAAAGTACAGGATAATAAAACGTTTTAAAAATTAACGAAAGATTGCACAAGGGCTGACGACAATTGATATAATAAGCAGTGTAGTTGGCTTGGAAAAATTGGTTTCAGACATATAAGAATGATAGGCAAATTTAGATCCGCAAATGTGGAAAAGGCGGCAAATCTCCTTAGAAAATGGTATGAAAAGTCAAACGAATTGGATTGATTTAGACTTAAAATAGTTCTGAATCATCCAATCCAATAGTTCTATAATATACGTTTGTATAAAGGGAATAAGGATGTAGGGTGAACCAAGGGATTAAACTGACAAAAAAACGAGAAACGAGCGATTAGACGAAAGGCGACATGAGAGAGACAGAGTCATCTTGACAGAACCTCCGCAAATTACAAAGAGAACGACGAGGACGAATTTCACGCGAAGGAAGGTGGCGGCGGTGGGCGCTGCGGTCGGTGGAAGCGGCGGAGGGACAGCGCGCGAGGAGGAATAAAAAGCTTCTGACGGGGCGGACCCGTTCACTCCGCCCTCTAATGATGGTTGGGCGCACACTTCGTTGAGAGCGGGGCATCGACCGGCAGGCGCTCGGCTGTGTGCGAGGCCCTGCGCTGCGGCCGGGCGATCGGCCGCCCACGCCACGCCCCGTCGCTCCTGCCGCATCGACTTCATTAAACTTGAACTTGACGGCTGAATTAACTGAAACGCACGCGGAAATGGTAGGGTGGCAAGTGAAAAGGTGATTTGAAAGTCTTGGAACACAAACGTTTTTTCAGGAGAAAAAACAAATAAAATGTGTTTCAAAAAATAGTTGTTTTAGCGTCGATTTTATTGCTTAAGTTCTGTCAATAAATTTTCGTTAAGAGCATTATTTCCTTGCAGTTGTAAATTACATAAAAGTCATTGCTGGCAGCTGAGGGTTGCATAAAATTGTGGCCTTGGGACCACTTTCGTAATCACAAGATCATGCTCACACCCACGGCGGTCCAAAACACATCGGCCTTCATTAAATCGAACTTAAGAATTGAAAAAACTGAACTGAATAATATGTTTGCTTTCCAAAGCTGTATTCAGGAACTTTTGCATTATCATATTTACTCAATCTTCATACATCTCATGATTTTCACTCAATGAACTTCCACATGAAAATCTTTTCAATCGTGCCAAAATGTTTGTTTCTAAGAAACAAGGAATTTTCCTCTGATTGGGCATGTTTTTCACAGAGTAACAGTTGTTATGCTACAGCAACCACAGGTGGTGGTTCAAGATGTCCTAAGACTTGGGATTCTTTTTGAAATCACTGCAACAACCAGTTGGCCATTAATTCATGGAAGTGAAATTGTCGAGTAGGCGTATTCTTGGTCACACTAGAATAAAATACTGCGCATGTGCCCATTTAAATTAAAGCAATTACAAACCGTCTCATGAAAACGCGTAGAGTACGAGAAGAGCGTAGAGTAGAAATAAGTTATTTCGACCCATGATTCATTTTGAAAGCCAGATACAGATACAAAAAGAAAAAAATCACAGTGATGTGACAAGTGAGTTTTCGTTTTGTATTTCATTCAAAATTTTAAGTTCGTATTTTCTGCACATTTATGGAAAAAACTGTTTTATGTTATAAATAATATTGGTCTTCTTAGTTACTGAGATTGTGTTTCCGCGAAAGATAAAACTAGCATCGTTTTCTCTTATGTGATATATGTGCAATTTATCGGACTTTCGAATACATGTTCCCAAAAGATATAAAAAATGCCTAGTCTCACATACGTTGTAAAATATAGCAAACCCATACATTCTTTTCATTCATTAACATAAATATGGCTAGGGTAAACGTACCTATTTCACTTTTCCTGGAGAGCAATGTTGGTGTGAAACCGATGCATGATTTAATGACGTATAATTAAATTAAATTTTATCTTATGAAATTGCTTTTAATAATATAGTGTTTTCAGCAAACCTTAAGTTTGAATATTTAAAGAAACAAAACTCGCACTTGTACTACCAAAACCGGAAGCGCTGGCTCTGATCCATAAATTGACTCTGAATGAAGTTGCCAACATTCTACCATGTTTTTCCGCGTGTAACGCCAAACCTTATTTGTTCTGAGAGAAGTAACTCCTTCCTCATTATGAAAGCGCCTGGACACACTCAGATTAAAAACCCCAGAAGGGATGTGGACGTAGCCTGGTGAACAATGGTTGGAAACTTCTCTAGTTACAATTATTTGAAAGACAATGTGAAGGAGGCAAGAGCGAACGTTGGGGAGAACGGTGACGGGGGGGCAGCAGCAGAGCTGAAGGTGATGATTAACTGATTTGTAACGTGAAAGCAGAATGATGTTGTGGAAAACAGTCGTTATTTGAAGGTGGGTTCAGGTGTAACAGACCACTAAAAAAAGCCTTTAAAATGAAACACAGAACAGCGCCGTGTAGCAATCACAGTCGAACGGGATGCAAACAATGTAAAGTATTGCGAGTTGTGAGTGTGGGAAATTAAAACGACACAGAGCCAAGTATGAAAAGTAAACAGAATGTTTCAGGAAGAAAGTGTTGTAATATTAAGAAATGAGACAACCACCACGACACATTTATATCAATAAATTCATACCTCTAAACAATACATATATTAAAGATGTTGAAAAGCGTTTGATGTAGCGGTGATCGCAGGGAGTTTGAGGAGAGAAGTAATGGATGGGAGATGACAAAATAAAGAGCGAAAGGCGAGTCAGAATCTTACTCAAATTTCCTCCGCTTTCAAACACGACTAAAACAAAAAGAAGTGCTTTTTCTCCCCAAAAATGGGGGGCCGGGACGTTTATCGGTGATCCACTACGTAACAGATAACCACAACGTAACAAACAGGATTAAACATCGAAAAAAAGAATCAAAGGTCCGGGTCTCAAAAGAAGGGGTACAATATCCGCTGCGTATAAATGAGTTTTCAACTTCAAAAAGCGGTCACGTTGACAGAAAGAAAAGAACGGGCGCAGGAGAGTACTGAGTTTTCAGGAAACGGAATACACGTCGTAGGGGGGTGGACTGGCCCAGCACCCGGTGTCCACGAGGGTGACACACCGGGGGCTGGTATAGCAGCAGCGGCAGCGCCACACCGAAGCCCCGAGCGCGGGGCCGGGTGGGGGAGGAGGAGGGCCGGCGAGGGCAAAGCGAGCGCCGCTGATGGGGCGCAGGGCAGCAACACTTTCATGCAGTAATCGCAATAACGCGCTCGGGGAGAGCACGGGCACCTCGCTGAAAGCGTTGGCTGTCGCCCTCCGCCACCGCACCGGGCCTGTCACCGCGGCTCTCACAACTTCAACCCACACCCGCCACCACATGTTCTGCGACGGCTTTGCTTACGCCTCAACTGGCCGCCTCAGACTCATCGCGTCTCCTATGTGCGTGTGTGTGT
>BOPP01000022.1:2540855-2553108 GCA_017312745.1 Gryllus bimaculatus
GGGGGGGGGCGGCATGTCTCGTTGGGAGCAAGTGTTCGAAACAAAAGCAAGGAGGAGTTAGAGAAGGGATTGGAGATGGTGTCCATGTCGCAAGGAGTATTATGGAGAGAATGGAGGGAAAAGTAAAGCATATGGGGCAGTGAAGGACCAGTAACAGCGGGACGAAAAGGAACGTCGCCCATACGATCTTCTCCCCCATACGTCACATACAGTTTTTAATCGGGCCATCAGGTCCGCTCATCCGTCTGACTACGCAAATTTCGCTACGCACCTTTAAACATCTAGCGAAGGGAGAAAATATTGCTCGGGGGACAAAACAGACGATTTTAAATTTAGCTCAGAGGCTTCTTTTAGGCTTCAGTTTTTTTAGATGCAGTGAATCTACAGCATGGCTCGGACGGCTTTACTTCCCCTTAGAAAGAAGACGAACTAAGGAATTTTTCGCCCTTAAAAATTCACGGTTTCTATCGAGTTTGAACCTGCAAATTTCGGTACAACATCCCGATATGCTAACCAATATACCACCGAACCCGTCACATACTATATAACTGATGTCTCTCACAGAGCTGACCCGAGATATAGCGATCTGATTGAATGATTATTTTCCTATATTCATGGATCGGGAGCTGGAGGTGCTCTTCCCACACTAAAACGTTAATTACGGAGCCGATCTACACGTCCAGCTGCCGGGTTTCTCACTAAGCACTACACCGCTCCAGCCGGCATAAGCTCTAAGCTTCATCTTGCATTATGATCTTCAGACGTGTGACAGTGTAGTACTTAAACATGGTGTGTGTGTGCGTGCTTGTGTGTGTGTGTGTGTGTGTGTGTAAAAGGAGAGAAGACAAAGTTGAAGAAAGAAAGATTGCACACGGGTTGTGGCCCTGGTGGTAAGGTACTGTTCTGAAATTCGCCTGATATTGAATACACAAAAATACGGAAAACTATACTACTGATCAGCAAACCAATGGCTCGACTTCTCAAACCTATAGCGGCAGAACCCGACTTAGCTATCTTGCTAGTGTCAAAAATCCGCTACTGTTGGGACTCGAACCCTTGGAAACTATCCCGGTCATAGACACTATTTCGGTAACAGTTGTTGCCCCAAGCCATCTTAGCTGCTGTTCTACAGTTTAGACCATTCGCATTCCATCATTCGGTTGGGAGTTGAAATTCCAGTCGATTACTATCGAGAACAAAATGGCAGGAGGTGGATTGATGTCAATTTCTCGGAAATCACCCGTTTCCTCAGCCAACATAAGCATTCATATCATATATCCATAAATACTTATTAATTAAAATTACTCATCCATTTCAGGTATGTCCATAAGGTGTTGGTAGAATAATCAAAATGCAAGTCAGAAGTCATTAATGGCGAGTGTGACACCAACATGCGTAAAGAGTTTATTTTACTTCTCATCATTATTACTGTCATGGAATTCCCCCGTAGTATTGCATAATATTAAGCATTGATTGTTTTCTTGTATTATCTGTACAGAAGAAATTGTAAGAAGTGAGTTCTTGTATTAACTATTATTATGTCTTCAAAGAAGCTCTAGATTTCTTCTACAGTCAACGCAGCGCTTCATTTAAATATATCATGACTCAAGTGAGTACGCCAAGCGTTGAACAAATATAGGAAAGTTGTTCATATGAGAAAATATTCGGAGAATAGAATTTAAGATATTTCACGGTTTGGGGTGGGAACGACTAACACAGTAGTTGATGGATTCCGAGGATGTGGACGAAACAGAGATGCACATGATGAAGATCTAAGGAGAGTGTAAGAGGCAAGTGAAACAGGTTATGTGGCTTGTCTGGCTGAACTGCGGGTGTATTAGAGATAACTGAGATGTAACTTTTCTGTCTGGATAAATGATATTGATCATGTCATGTCATGATCATTATGCTTTGATCATCCCTCTCGGTTTTGAAAATTCCTTGAGCTGCCACAACTTGATACCTGTCAGTTTTCAATGCCTCTGCTGTTTTCCTCGGCGTCGCCGATGTATCACGCTTGTTTTGTCTCAAACTCGAGTCATTTTTACTGGCCTTTTTTCAGTAGATTATTTTCTGTACAATGGTCCCCTGATGCAAATCAAAATTGACGTCTCTACGTCTGTAGTAGAAGGCAACGTCAAAATACAATTATTTCTTCGCAGTTAAAACTATTTCACTATTAAAGAATTGTATTATTAAAATGTTAATTTTGATTACCATTGTTTTAACTCAAGGAAACACTGTGCTGAAAAAATATAAAATTCATTTATTTCATCAAATTCATTAAAAATGTCCATATCACGAACTGTTTTCATTCTAATTTATACTGCACCAGTGGCACTTAAAATATTTTAGTTTTCTTATGAGTCACAAACTGCAATAACAGTAGGTGACCGAACGGGAGACAGCAAAAATATACTCATATGATACATCAAACATCCTTTGATATGATAATATACAATTCATTTTTAGTGATTAACACAATCACTTAGCGATTAATAATTACGAATGTTTAAAATAAGTATCTCTTTATGTAACTCTTCTACTTCGGCTGATTGGGACTGCTCTTGTGCTGTTCTCAGGCATATCACTTCTCTCCGTTGTTCAGTATTCGGACACTTGTCAAAACTGACTGAGGAATTCCCTTGGAGTGAAAAGACAAATTTTCCTTCTTAAATGATGTAGAAATTCCTCATCATTTTGTTTCCTGCCTCCTCAGTGTTAGGTTGCGACCCTATTTCGCCACCTGACCATTTCACTGTCTTCCAGTCTTCATATACATCAGCACCGTTCACTCATTATCAATGGACACACCTCACTTCCAAGTCTCGCCCCTGCTCGATGCCTCCATTTTTCCTCTCACTTTCACCGTTACGGCAATCCAGGCTCCCCTCTTCGCCTGCCGTCGCTGACAATCCGACAACCGTTCTCCAACAGGGAACCTCGGCTCCAAAATATCCTCTTCTAGCATCATCACGGGTTCCATGATCGTCTTTCCCACTAAAGCGAGTGCCTCATCTAAGCCCCGCTCACCGTCACCCCTTCTGGCCCGAGTTTCATCTTCCCTTAGCGCGGCCGCTCTCGTAGCCCCCGCCATCATCGCCGCCACAAAGGCGCGTGCCGGGAAAGACTATGACGACGCTTCTAAAGGGAACAAAGGCGCGGACTAAAGCGATGGCGCGACCCGCACCCCGCGTTCCGCTCCATCCCGTGCCGTCCCGTCTCATCCCGACCCGTCCTGCCCGCCGACAATTACGCGCCTCTCGCGAAAAGTCTGCGCCTCCGTGCCCGGCGCTCTCTCCCGGTGGCAGCTCGCGAGCTCTGTTCTCTCCCCGACAGCCGCCCGCAGCTCGAAAACTCTAAAGCCAGCTCTAGGGTCCGATGTCTCCTGGTCCCTTCCCGCCATTGGACATCTGCGGTCCCTGATTCCTGTGATTCAACTCTCCTCGAAAATTATGCTTTACGTAGTGGATGACAGAAAGTACGTGAGATATGTTTCAGTCATAATGAAAGTGGTAAATTGGTATCATCGGGTTTCACTTCTACGTCCTAGTATAGTCTAGTATGCTCATCATCATCATTTGAGTTATGCGAGGCAAATATTTTCAACACTGAGTATCTATATTCCTTCATGTTCCTCTTAGTTGACTAAAACATGTGTTAACAGTGCAACTCATTGGGATGCAAATATCATTAACTATACATCAAACACTTGAACCAACATAACCTCTCCCTATTCATATAAGATATTTTAAAAGTTCTTTATTAGCATGTCTTTCTTTCGCAATGTTCCAAATCTCGTTATCGTTTTCAATTCTTGTATCCGTCCTTTGCTCTGGTCTGGACTGTTCCTTGCATTGGCCATGATTTCCTACTATTCTTGATACTCTTCAAGTGCGGTGTCTTTCTTCCCAATCCCTCCCTTTCCAAATGGTTAAATCTGTTTTAATTTCTCAGCCGCTTTTTGTATAAATAATTACAAATCTCGAAATCTGATATCTGATAATCAATTAATTTCGTTACTTGAATTCAGAGATGGAGAACACATACGACTGTCCAGGAATATTAGTACAAAAATATGCATCAAGAGAGGCCTTGACGAACATAGGGTAACTTAAAATGAGAAGCTAAAACATTCATCTCCCAATCAATTATTGATGTAAATCTTTCGTATATTTTACTTTATTTGCCAAATTGATTGATTGTTTACTTCGTATTTCGCCAAATGCTATGGTCTTTAGTCCCGAAAGTGTAGTGCATTCTTTCATCACTGGTTGGCAATGATCCTTCCCCTGCTGGTTAATGAGAACCAGCGCCGATATTCACGACGGCTTGTGTGGTTTTTCCAAAGCAGGTGACTCCCAACAGCGGGGCCCTAGCTGTGACAAGCTCTAAGTTCTCGGCCAGTGTGGAAGTGTGTAATGTATGTCTGTAAGTAAGGAGTGAGGATAGGTCACGGGAGAGGAAGTAAATATCGCGCGCGGTCCTTTGCCCGTTTGTTAGGACTACTTTAGCATTCGCATGGTGTGGAGCATGGTAATGGGAGAAACCACGGAAAACTTCAGATGAGAGAAGTGGGCTGTAAGAATTCTCCCCCAGACATTCAACCTAGCCTTTTAGATAGTGTAAAAAATCCGTCGTTTATTTTGCAATATAATATTTAATGATCCATTGTTTTTTTTGTTTTTGTTTTGACATTTATTTAAAATCACATCGACATCTGAGGTCATTAGCGACTCAGAACTGGTACATTGATTTAACAATAGGTAATACTTACTATTAATAGTTAATACTTACTATTAATAGTTAGTAATTAATATTAATTATTAAGAATATTAATATCGCCATTGTTAAAGCAAAGTTTTTATACTAATTTAATAGCCTCCTGGATTTCTAGCTCCCTCGCTATGACAACTGTAACCTTTCTCGAAATTAATTAGCCATGTTTAACTTTCCTTCGAATTTTATCCGCCTCTTCCTCTCTTCCTTCCTCTGTCCTTCTTCCTTCAACTTCCACACTCACTCCCCTCCCCCTCTCTCCCTTATACCCTCACTATCTCTCCCGTCTTCTCGTCTCCTCTTTCTCTTTACATTTAACACCTGCCATCCTTTCCTGGCACTCCAGTTAGGACGAGGCGGTTTAACAGTGCACCGACGTTTCCCGTCCTCCAGAGGGTGTGAGCGGCCGTGCGCCAGTTTCACCCGGGCTCTCCCGGGCACGCGGGCCCCAGCGCCCGCAGCCTCGCACTTGTTCCCTTTTCCCTCCCGCGGGCCGCTCCCCGCGCGCTCGCCGCGCCGCGCCGCTGCTTTGTGCGTAATGAGACGGGCGCGGTCGGCGGGCGGCCGGGCGGCTTTGCGGCACTCAAATTGCCCGATTCGCAGAGAAGCGCCCGCCCGCGCCAGCTCTTCCCGCTCGAGACTTTCCTTTCATCGAGACTGCGCACGACCGCGGACCGAGCTGCGGGAACAGGCGTAGGGAAACGGACAGCAGACAGCGGGGCAAGTGGCGCCAGAACAGTGGGTGCCGATTTGGAGGAAAATTACAAGTAAGGTAAAAGAAGAGAGAGTGGTGATCATTTTCTCATAATACAGTTACATGGACGTAACGCAATCTGAAAAATGAAAAGCCACAAATGACGATCTGCAGTCGTTGTATATTTTAGTTCGTCGACCGTTAAAATTAAAACAAATGATTTGTAGCTAAAGCTCGCGGCTGGGTACACCTACTCCAGGAAATCATATAGTTTTTTATGTATTACTGTTGTTTTAAGACGGTGGTATTCCCAAAAAAATATTGAACGACATACGGTCGTTCGGACTGGCATAAGCCTCGGTTTAAAATTTTCAACCTCATCAGGTTTTTACTTGATATCTATGAAGTTACTCTGTACCGCGCACGGCCGCCAGTCGAGCTCCGACAACAACGCAGGGAAGTGGAGGAGACAGCAGAGCAAGTGCCACCAGAACAGTGGGCGACGGTTGCGGAGCGAAAATAAGGTAAGAGAAAACACAGTGATGAACATTATCTTCTGTCAATAATTACTTCGACTTAACGCAATCAAACAGAGGAACGAAAAGTCACTCTTAATGGCCCGCAACCGTCATGGATTTTAGTTCGCCGTCCGTTTAAGGACAATCAAAGCAAGTAAGTTGTAGCTAAAGATCACGGATGGGCACTCCTACTCCACGAAATCATAATTCTCTTTTAAGAAGGGGCTATTATAAAAAGTATTGAACAGTATATGGTCGCTGTTACAAATAACAAACTAGGTTTATTATAAACCTCGGCTAACGCCTCCGTTTAGAAAGTTCAACCCCATCAGATATTTATTCTATATCTGTGGACTCTCTAACAATTTCTCTCTCAAGTTCACCGAACAAAAATATTAACTGCAAGGACACGATCATCATTATGTTTATTGTAACTTAGAAAAGCTCATTTTGTTCTCTTCTGGTGCAATTCGTTGACATACTGTATTTTAAATATTCCCTACAAAATGAAACAAAAAACTAAAAACACACTAGTATTATTTTCAGTATTTTTCAAGTGTCTAACGGTAATTAATTTCTACTTTAAATAATTACTAAACCAAAAAACTAGCTAAAAATAAAGTTCATTATCTTTAAGTCAGAAAGTATTCAACATCGGAGGGATGCTGCATTTATCATCAAAAAACAATGAGAGTCCTTTTAAAATTCAAGGAAAGATGGCGGTTGAGGGTAAATAAACAGTAAATTAACGTGTGGTTTCACAGAATGAAAAATAGAGCAAACTCTAGTAATATTTACAATTAATAACGCTTTCAAACGTAATTCGCATTATTTATGAGGAAAAGGAAAGGAATTAGGAAATGAGGGAAGGGTAGCGGAAGTACCAAAACAACGGAGACTGCGAAGGATATATGGATGACGTAGGTTTATCGCGAAACGCGAAATGTAGCATTTCATATAGAGGCGGCATACGGTGAAAGCGAGTATCTCAAGAGAGATTAAGACACAGCGCCTGCTAACAGCGAAGTTGTTAGAGGAGGGGTTAACAGAAGTGGCGGCTGCGTTGGAGCTGCAAGCAGAATTGGAAATTAAGGGTGGGATTGAGGGAAACAGGTAATAGATGGAAAGACACTGGAGACAGACGAGCTATGATAGAAGAATTGGTACCTGGAATGTTGTTGTAAACGATATTAGGGTGTGGTAGTAGTTAAACCCTTAGAGCCCATTTTTTCAAAAATGTAACACATGTTAATTTCAAAGATCTTGTTTTCTTATCCGAAATATTCTATTGCACATTTTACCTCTTCAATAGACGAAAAGATCCTAAATTAAACACATAACCAACTTTTCGCATTCCCGATTGCTTGATGTCGATTTAAACGTGATCGCTAAAGCATTTTGTTTTCTGGCCAGGGCTTATTCATGATTTGCGTCGGTTAGAATCTTCACCTAAAATTGTGCTTATCTTCTGTATGCTAAGAACACAAAGTTATATTGGGCGATAATGTGCTAAGCAGAGACGAAAGCCGTAGAAAAAGTAGAAAAGCTAAAACAAACATTCTTAATTCGCTACAGGGAACCGGTAAACCGACAGTGACGTATATGTTGAACAGAGAAGCAGCGGAGACAGCCCTGAGGTGTGGGCTATATATAGGGTTGGGTAGAAGAGGTAGTAGAAGCAGTTGGAAGCTGTGGGACCGGCGGCAGCTGGAGTGAGGGCTCCAGCAGCGGGGGTTGTTCGTATCAGCTCCTCTTGAACTTCCCAACTGGAACATTGTGCCCCGAAGGCTCGATTGTCAGCGACTACCGTTGTTCGGAAAGTTTCCGGGACGCTGTTTTGAGTCGGATCACCATATGCTACGAACACACACGAGATGAACTCCGCCATTTCGAACGCGGTGGGAAAAGCAGCCGAGACACACCTGCGATACTTGCGGCAATCATATCCGAGGGAAATGTGTGGGATGAGAACTGGTCGAATATCTTATCCGACACGAGTCGGACACAGGAAAATGACTTTCTACGGTATTCACGTAACGTATTAGGTGATTACCGGTGGGGATGGTGTAACGGTTAGCATATCTAACTGTTATACTCAAGTTTGCCCGTTCAAAGTCGACCGAAGCCGTAGATTGTTACGATCGAAAATATCACAAGAAGACATCAAGTGACAAATCACTTGAATTCTCTGTTTATAACCTAATCCGCACGAGATATAACGAAAAATATATTTATTTTAAGAATATTATTTCTCTTAGTTTTAGTTGTGATTAGTTTTTTTGTAATACTATATTGTTACACTTATCTTCAATATTTTTATAAATGAGATCGATTGATTTATATTGACATTGAGTAGTTTTATTTTCTCATTTGCGCAACTAACATTTAACACAAACAAGTATGTCTTTTTGTTTCCCATAATAACTAAAACTGCCTTGTGCGTACTCGTAAAAAGTTCAAAACACAGTTTTATAAATCCACAGGTACACTGCCAAAAGCGGTCATTATTATGTTGACATAACAGGAACAACTGTAGGATATACTTAAACTGTTTAACTGTCTGACACATCCATAATGATGTTATTCGTAACACACAGTAATAACATCTGAATAATTTGATTCTATTAACTTCTTTCAATATTTTGGATGCACTTTCTTTGATTTTCTATTATAGTGGGGAAAAATATAGTACGAACACTGAAAACAAAATGGTGTGAATAAAGTGAATGCAACACTTAGGTCCTTATTAACTCTAAAAATACGTTTTGACAGAAGAAATAAATCACAAAATAGTACTTAAGGACAACTATCTGTGCGTTTAAACGAACACTTTTATTATTTTTTTTCACAGACCTTCAGTCGCTTCGTACTTCTGTTCAAGCCGTACGGATGTGAGCGAATGGACGAAATCCAATCCTGGTGGAGAGTACGCATTGCGTTGTGAGGAGCGGATCCATTATTCAAATTCCCGCCCGGCCATAAATAATAAGAGGGACAGGTGGTGGGCGGGGCGGGGGACGGGGTATTGGCAGACGCGAGCGCGCTCTGGGAGGCCGTGGGGCGGCGCGCATCACAGGAGCAGGTGCGCACGTGGCGAAAGCCGAGGGGAGGCATGGGCTCTGAATGACTCGGGAAGGCAGTGCCGCATCCATTATGATTCCACTACCTTTGCGCTATAACCTTTTCTGGATGTGTCAGAGCTATATTCGATACAGGATGATCAGTGGCGGCTAGTATCTTTAATTAATGGGGGGGTGCCTGCAGCAAAAATAGAAAATGAATTGAGATGTGTTCAGAGCCGGTGTAGGTATAACGCGCACATTTATATCACCTCTTGAATAATTAGCTTCTAAATTTCACAGTTTTTAACTATTGAACAGAATTACTCTTCCTACCTTCGTACGTTCACGCAAAATAGGCCCAAACTCTAAGCTGCACTGTCCTAAAATAATATTTGGAATGTGTTAATTGAGATATGGGGAAGAAAAAAACAATACTCACTCACAACTCGTGTTGTTTTTGGTTTCCAATATTACCTTTCTTAGCGGAAGGATTTGAAACAAGCACTGGGGAGAGTCTCAGTTTGTTATGTACAGAGTGTTTTATGGAAAGAACAAGCAATTTCAAAGAATCATTCGTACGTTCTGTGTTTAATTTGTAGATATTTTTAGTAACCATAATAATGTGCATTTTAATACGTTCTTCCACAAATATGTATGTAAATTATTTTCCTGATTCTCTCAATATTATTCGTGAGTTACTAAATACGAAAGTTCCAACAACTGGCTAATTCTTATTAGAAAACCTATATGAAAAGCGGCGCAGATGTTACGAGGTGTTTATTAAAATATAATTCTATCTAATATAGGCTATTTATCTTTTAACTTGAAAATTTATTTGAAATAGTGTTGACACACATTACCATTGTGTACCCGTATTCCAACACATGACTGACAATAATATTGCGTGATAGTATCAATTATTACTATCCATTCTCAGCCCAACGAACATGACGCCCTATGTCGCCATAGCTTAGAAATAGATATGCGTATTCAAAGTAAGATGATATAATTCCTGTCCAGAATGTACGGATACACTGGAGTTTATTCATAATATGGCTGTGTTGACAAATGCAATGCTACGATGGTTGATAGTTTCTTACCAACAGTTTGTGTGAGATAATTGACTAATATTACTTTGTAGCACAAAATGTTGGCGCATTACTCAGTGAATATCACAGTATCGTAAACAGTGTCGAAATCCAATGATGAGTACTATAAAGGGAGCTGTGCAGTTTCATGGACCGAACGGATCAATAGGCGGGTTAGCCATTCCATCAGACTAGAACGGTCGGTTCACCGATAACTCAGTTGGCCATTTCGTTAGGCAGTTAGGTGTCGACTGTTTGGCTAGACAATGAACCAATTGGTTTAAGGATCAATATACTGAGCATTTAGTCCAGTAGTACTTCAAATTTGTTTAGTGGTACTTCAGAATCTACAGAATATTCAATGAAATACTATAGTACCTATATTATAAATATTCTTTTAAAAATAATACTTATTTAAACAAAGGTTAATAATATTTTAAAACTTTGGTATTTTCGTAAAACATTTGTAATCACTGACTTGACAATATCGTGATAAAAGAAAATTCCATAAATGTAAGTTATACAACAAATACTGGAATGCGGAAACAGAGCGAATATCACGATTTATTGCAGAAGTAATACAGTAAAATTGGGGAGGCTTGTGTTCAAGCTGACGAGGGCGACAAATATGACACGAGCGAATCGTCTAGCAGCAGCGAATTAAAATGGAATACACGAAACAGAAGAGAGACAAAAGCAAACGCGCGGGCGGACTTAATAAAGAGGAAAACATTAAACAGGAATGGATCTGGGGACAACAAGAAGTCCCTAGGGAAAAAAAATCGGAGCCGGGGCGAAATGAACAAACACATTTTAATGCGTTGAGAGGGACGAGCTACGCTCCTTGAATATATATTTTCGGGAGGCGGATGCGGACGTTTATTTATTCAAGGCTGCGCCCCACGAAGGGCTCCGAAGGAGGGAACGAAGGCGTAAACAATGCTTGAGCGGCTCTGCTTCCGAGTAATTTGATAAAATAAAAGGAAGCCCCTTCGCAAGTCGCAGGTACTAGTGCGGAGAAGTCCAGATGTCTTTGTCCCGAGAGGATGTGAAGTAACCTGCTATTTCGCCAGTCCGGATCACAGAGTTCCTATGATAATAAACAACATAATCAATGGGTTTTGTTGACAATAAATTGGTCACTGTATCTTCTTCTTTTGTCGTCCACACACTCGATACAATTAACAGATTATGTGGGCACAGGATTTAACATTTTTCTGTATTCATTACGCAATACTCAACTTTGCTATTGCTCATTTTCAATAATAATACATAATTTATAACTTAATTATCAGATAATTTATATAGATCATTTTAAAACAATTTTTTTGATAGATGTATCGACGTGGAATATTTGATTTTTAATTTCTAATTCACAGGAAACTAGAAACAAAAAATGTTTTAATAAGTACTTTAAATAATAAATAATACACATCAGGCAAATGTCAATCAGATGGCATGCCATTCTGTTCGTAGTAATGCCAATGGAATTATCGCAAATATGTTTACTGTTATCTTTTGAAACGATAGTTATCTGTGATAGGAAGCCACATATTTAAGCGAAGTGAAGTTAATATTTTTCCAAAGGATAAAAAACATGTGCATATTTTGGAGAAAGTCATACAGAAAGGAAGAAGAATGCATTGACAGTACGGTGTTTTACTCCCGTGCCCACATAGAAATTTGCGAGGCAATAAACCATTTGTATTTCTGGCAATAACAGACGCAGCATCCTTCTCTCACACAATACCCCAGGAAGATAAATGTCACAGAATATCGCACCGCATCGACATTGCCACCACGACCACCGAATCCCCAACTGCGGGGAACGTCAAATACCTTTTATTCGCAATCACCGAAATCACGACGTGGGCCGAGCGACACGAATCGAAAAGGCCTTGCGGCGGGCGGAGGGGGAGGGCGGCGCGCGACCTGTCGGGGAAATTATTTGGCAGCGGTCACCAACAAATAGGCGCTGCTCCTCGGCTGTCCTCCGCTATTACGCGCGCCCATCCATCACAAGACCCGCGCGGGACGGCGATGAAGCGAAGTGGGGGTCCGGGAAGACGAGCACGAGGGCGAGAGGGAGGGCACGTGGGAGGGCGGGCGAGA
>BOPP01000022.1:2555888-2569308 GCA_017312745.1 Gryllus bimaculatus
GGCGGCGGCGGCGGGCACGCCACAATCAAGGGCGCTCAATTATTCATGTGGCGCCGCCCGGGCGCGTTCGCGAGCCGGTGCCACCGGCCGCCGCGGCAGGGTCGCACGGCAAACAAGAGGTGGACGCACGGGGGAAGAGAGTGAGCAGGAGAACGCGAAGGCCGGGACGGACGATAGCAAAAGGACAGACATGCAGAAAGATGTTGTTAAAAAAAGGAATAAATGGGGAAAGGAAAAGGTTTAATGGAAGTGGACAAAATGTTAAAAGGAAATTAAATTTGTGACGTGAACTTACGATGAATTTACTTAAAAACGGAATATGGTAAACTGCACGGAAAATGGTACAAAACGTACTGTCAAGTTACGCACATGTAGTCATTGCGTTTAGTTACGATGTAAACTACGATGTCCGCTTGGTAAAGTGAGTAAACATTACTGAGACGAAATTGGTTGTTTAAATTAGAAATAGTTTATGTACAAGTAAGAAAAAATACACCAGTGTACACGTCAACATCATATTATGCGCTCCCAACAGCGACTAGAACCACAGTAACGATAACGAGAAACTGAATTTCTGTTGAATGATGTAAGTGAAGCGAATTTATGTATGCTGAATTTATGATTGGCATTATGAACATGACTCCTATCACAGGGAAGGAGCAGAATAGCGATAAAGTATAGTACGGTTAGCAAATGTTTGACGAGAGTCATCGGCGAGTAAGAGCAAGGGGAGTGCGGGGAAGTCGAAGGCGGCGCGGCGGTGGCGCCGGCGGCGGCACCCTGGCGAACCGCTGCTCGGTCCCCGAGCTCTAATTCCCGCGCCAGAGATTGGCCCATACTTTAGCTCCGTGTCGATTTAGCCATGCAGAACTGCTCCCGCGGGCGCCTCGGGCTTACATAAAACAGGCAAGGTGCGCCGACGGCGATTTACAGCTTTCTAGAGAGAGGCGGCGGGTCTCCCACGCTTCGGCTCCGCCGCCGCCGCCGCCTCCGCCACCTGCGCCTCCGCTTCGGCCTCCGCCTGCGGCCCACCTGCTACCCCACCGTCCCTTCACGCGTTTATACACCCTCCCGGCCCCCCGCGCCCTTCCTTACGTTCCAGTGCGCGATTTCCTTCCTCGCTCCTCTTTCTACTTGCTTTCTGACCCACCTTTTTACTCCCCACCTTCTCTCCCTGTTTAGTACGTGGACCCCGTCTTCAACCAAAGAACACGCAACGCACCCTCGAGCTGGGCCCTGCAGCTGCTACACTGTTGTGCTTGGTATGCAGGCGTTTCATGCCTTTAAGCAAAAGCATAAGGCTCCAAGAGTGGGAGAATACGGGAAAACGAGGACGGTACACAATGTTATAACTCACAGTAGGTAGAATTTTGATCGAACTGGTATATGATGTTCTAAAATGAGACTAAAGAAAACTAAGTAAATGACGAGTAGAAATACTGGATGATAAATATGAGCACCCCGATTAAACTTGAGAAGATAAGCGCAAATGAGTTAGAAGTCATTTACGAAAATTTAAAATAAAAAAAATCGCTTAATTTATCTTAATTAAAGCGATGAATACTTTTGTATTTCAATATAGTACAGTATGCAGTTCACATTCGATGCAACAGCATTTAGTAAAGTGTTAAAATGTGATTCTTCTCTTAATTTGTAAATTGAAAATTTTATATTTTGTAACCTTTTCTTTCCTTTAACTATGAAAACTGTTAACGACAGTGGATTAAAAAGGCATTTGAAAATAATTACTGGTTATCTTCTTGGGATTATTCTCAAATGAATCTCAAAGAACTTCGTAAATTCAAATCAAAGCGGCTGTGCGAGTACGTCCAAAATCTCGTGGATGCACTATTCTGACCTTCCCGGGTGCTTGTTTGCGAACGGATTCAATGGGCTATGAAGCGCATTGCGCAAAATCCGCTTGATGGGCCGCGCATAATAACGGAGGGAACGGTCGTTGAGCGACATTTAGGGGCTCGGAGCGGACTAGCATTATTCCTTCTAAAACGAATTTATTGAGTTATTAATAATTCGAAAAGCCGCAATTAATTACTTTCCCAAGCGTTCGGGTTCAGCCACAGCATGCCGCTATCGGGAGAACGGAGAGGGAGAGGGTAGAGGTAGAGAATGCTTGGAGGAGATGGCGAAAGAAGACGAACCAAGAGGATGGGGGAAGGAGAATATGTAGAGAAGGAGAAATTCTGCGTAGCTGAAGTTGATGGAATCAGTGGTAGAGAAGGCGGTGGCAATGGAGGTAGGGGTCGAGGTGGCGGTGAAGTTGGCGACGTAAGTGGCGGCGGAGCTGGCGACGGAGGGGGCGACGGAGGTGGCGGCGGAGGTGTCGACGGAGGTGTCGACGGAGGTGTCGACGGAGGAGGCGACGGAGGTGGCGACGGAGGTGGCAGCAGAGGTGGCAGCGAAGGTGGCGGCGGAATTGGTGTTGGAGATAGCGGCGAAAGTGGCGGTTGAGGTGGCGGAGGTGCTGTAGGAGGTGGCGGGGTAAGTGGCGGAAGAGGTGGCGAAGGAGGTGGCGGTGTAAGTGGTGGCGGGGACGGCGACGGAGGTGGAAACGGAGGTGGCAGCTGAACTGACGGCGGAGGTGGCAACGAAGGACGGTGAGGACGCAGAAGGGTGGGCGACGCCCCCGGAGGATGGAATATAGCGCGTGCGGGTGTGAGAGACTTCGTGGTTTGGCTGGCTGAACAAGCTACGTGCCTCGCCCGCAGGCGGACCGAGCGCCTGCCTTTGGACGCAAGGCGAACAGCTTTCATTCACAATGAAGCCTGCGCGGCACTCGCAGAGGGACGGCTCTCCCTTCTCAGGACGCTTCCGAATGAAAGGATAAAGCACGCTCACACGAAGCTAATGAGCTAATATTTGCTGATAGAGTGCTCGCAAGCGAAGATTTCACTCCTGATTTTGATTTGTATACGAAAGGAGATTAACGTTCTGTCCTCACTCTCTTTCTCAAAAAACATGTTGATTAGTTGAATGAATGATTAGTGAGACTTTCCATTGCTCAAATAAGGTAAACAAAACACCTTTCAAGCTCTTTACTAAAAGCGTGAGAATTTATTTTAACAACATTAGGTTCTTACAACGTTTGATCAACAATTTTCTCCCTACTCACTTTCAGTTAACTCAAAGCGAATATAACTGACTCAATAGAGAACATTGGTATTTTAAGAGACAGTTTGTCCTTGATGTTTCTATTTGATAAGGGGATCTTACAATATGTAGTGGGATTACAATGTGTGGGATTAAAGTATTGAATATCAAAACGAATAGAGTACCACATTTTTGTTTTGTGTCTGCATTTTGCATATACCTGCATTTTGGTATGATAGACTTTCGTTGGATTTAAATTAAATAAAAATACTGGGGAATAACTGCATATGATGCACAGACCATAAAACATTTTCTCTGGAAATCTATTTAAACGCACATAAATTTAATATTGTAGAGAAATACTACGTAATACACGGTTAATTAAATTTAGAATGAGAAAAATACTAAACAAACGGTTAATATCCGGCAGAACAGTCACATTCTTTAAAATTTTGTTTTGTGAGAACTACTTCTGCTATTACTGACGTCCCAATTTAATTATTCAATGAATTAAACTCTTGTATAGTCGTTAGACATTATTAAAGTTTTTATTGAATTTACATTTTTTAAACCAAGTCATACTTTCCCCGACTTTTGTCTTATGAATACGTCACTGTAATTCTATATATCGTATTGAAATGATTATATGTAAGTATAATAACATTTTGTGATAATATACAATTTTACGGTAATTCGATAAAGACAAACACTGTACTTTTTTTTAATAATTTTAGCTTTCACAAATTTAAAAGCTTCTTAGAAATTCTTTCCAAAGATTAAATGTTGTCTAGTAATTTTATCAATGGCAATTTAAAGAAACTTTCATACATTGCACATTTACAGTTATCGTAGAAATTAAAAAAAAGTATCAATCAAAAACCTCGAATTTATTCCAGACCGTTTGAGTAATGTAACATTTATTCATTTTTTGAATAATTTACTCATAAATGTGACAAAATCAATGACACATGAAACCACCTTATGGTCCGTAAATCAAAAATATTACAGAAAAAGCCCGTTAATAATTTTATTTACGGCATTCGAAATATAATGATCTGTAAATGAATTTTCCATGACACTGCAAAACGAAAATTTGATAAAAATGCTCAAATCTCTAATGCTTATTTAATTATACATGTTCAAGGTAAAACATTAGCATACACACAAACGACATATAACGTAATTTTGCGTTAGTAGTGAATATCACGTGCAACTGCTCGGTACACACGATGCAGACGCATAAATGTTAGCGATATGCATTTCCGCCACTGCCTGAAGCGTGCGGAGATTGGCTGTGACCCATTTAGGAAATTATCGACAGCCACGTTTCGCGTGAGTGTAATTTGAATTCGGCCTTTTTAAAGCTATCCCTTCATTTCCATCAAAAAGCAAAATGCAACTTTTAATTAACTCAATGCAATTTTCTTCTTAGGGAGTAGATAATACATTTCTCGACGCCACACAAATACGCATGAGTTGGTAAGTGCCGAAGAACCCTTAGCTCATTCTCTTTCACAGTTGTTTCGCTACTCGTTAAAATAGTTTCAAAATCCGTCGAAAACGCCCATTAAACATTGAGAGGCAGTAGGTCATCATATTCGCAGTGTTGTCAGCCACCATCTGACTGTTGCAAGTATAATGGAAAAAGTGACTGTTGCAAGCATAGTAAAAATTGAGTGTTTTGTTATGGCTCCTTTTCTTAATTTCTCGAATTCTCGTTTTGTGGCCACCACGCCAACTGGCAGAGTTAGATGTACACACAAACTTAATATAACGCTCTGTGTTTGCCTGTGTTTATTTATTTACGTCAAAACCAGTTAAAAACTGTGTGTGACGTGCTATAGAGAGAAGTTAATTTGAAGTTACATTTATGTCCAGAAGGAAAACGAGGGATCATCTCAGCATTTGCTTGAAGATCACGGAAACTGAACGAAAACCTGATTGAGATGGGGTTCATTGACACAGAAGCTGAAGTACAATACTTGCTACAGGTTCTTTACAATTATTTAATACAAACGATATATAATACATTAATTGCCATTGTTAAAATTAATATTACTTTCCTTTTGGATTCTCGGTATAGTCTTTGGTGTTATGGAATTGATGCTTAGATGCGATAAATCTTATTTCATGAGCCCGTCTTCTAAAAGAAATTGAATATTAAGTAACATATAATCACGAAAAACATTATTGAGAGGATAATGCTAAGTAAATATCCAGAAGAGCAATTGGCAATGGTAGTTCGCAATACACTATTAAATTTGTATTGTTTTACATACAAAAAGCTAATACAGTAGTCACAGAACGCTTCTGCCTAGTAGACGTCAATGATTTGAGTTCTTACTTGCATCACTAGATTTATACTGAAGATTTATTTAAAGAAAAATCAATAAATGTCCTAAAATTGTTCTTCATAACATATTTGCCTATACATGGCGTATTACTTTTATTCAGAAAATTATAGTGAATTATTGTATAAAAATGATTATTTATGCTCCCTTTATTTGAAAGAAACATCAAGAAACACTTTATTACGGAAAGTTAATTTAAATAATATTTATGTTTTTATTGATCTAACGCCGAATCTGAAAAACAGTTGCAGTTGTCATATATTTATGTTGTTCATGTCGTTCATAGTCAGATTCATATTCTTTTATTATACTTTGATTGTATTTCAGTAACACTGTTTGAAGAATAAAAAGATCACAAAAATGCCAAACACTAAGATGAAGCAAGAGAGATAATCAAAAGGATGCTACAAGAGATGATTGTTAAAAAAAATGTGATCACTTAAAGGTCTCTGTTTGAAAAGTCGTGAAGTTAACAGCGTCGTTTATTTTTCGTTTGTTAATAATTTTCATTTGCTTCATCTTATACTACGTCATAACATTTATCACTCCTAAACCTCCAGAGCTAGTAATTTCTACAGTAATACAAGGTGGGCTCCTCTCCGAAACTGCTGAACAACGCGTAGGTGTCGTTGACCAAACGAGATAGAAAGCGGGAGGGAGTACGCGTTGTGGAGCAGACAATGATGTTGACTACACTAGGAGACGGAGAAAATATGAAGGATATGAAAAGCGAAGCAATGAGTAAGGAGGAAGGAGGAAATGAGTGATGAGGAAGGTGAAGCGAAAACTAAAATGCAGGGAATAAGGTGGAAAAAGGTAAGAGGTCTATATGTAACGGGAGAGGAAGTGAGAATGGGTGAAGAAGAGAGGCAAGTAAAGAGAGAGAGAAAGAAACAAAGGAAGAACAAAAGAAAGAAAGAAAGAAAGGAAGAAAGAAAGAAAGAGAGAGATAAAGAGAGAAAGAAAGAAAGAAAGAAAGAAAGAAAGAAAGAAAGAAAGAAAGAAAGAAAGAAAGAAACATAGCAAAATACTTGATAAGATTCTAAAGGATATAGTGTGCTTACAAAAAGAGACACACAGAGAGAGAAAAACTATTGGAAACGAGAAAGAACACCCTAGAGATGAGATTGGAGAACTGGCAGCGGTGAGTTCGATAGCAACGGCAGCAGTAGTGGCATGAAGGGCAGCAGCACCGTGGGCGCCACGGACAGACGTCCTGACAACCTCGCGGCCGCGTCTTGTCTTTGTTTATGACGCGCGGGCAATGGGGCGGAAAAGCGTACGTCCAGGGCCGCGTGGGACGCCGCGGCGAGTGGGGAAGGGAGGGGGGGGGGCGCGCCTTCAGGCAAGTGGACGGAACAGCGGAGAAATACTGCGGGGATTCCGGGGCCGTGTTACGACCCGCTTGAGTCACCGGGAGGCGGCCCCGCCCCCTCGGCCGCCATTCGCCCCCGAAGCTTCCGCCCGCTCCGCCCGCCCTGCCCTGCGCAGCCGCCCACGGCCCCGGCGCACACTGAGCCCGATCCCTGATCCAGAGGGAAGCAGAGGCTCCATCGCGTAAAGTGAAGCCGAGAGGAAATGGCTTGCATATACACAGAATGAAATAGATACTTCTATTCGATCTTCCTCTCCTTATTCTGTTTTATCACTGAGGCATTAATAATGTTTTTGCGAATTACGATAATGTCGCAAAATATATATTTTCTGGTTTACATTCCATCAAATATATTACGAACCAGGGTCTTTATTCTTTTATTATATTTTATTACATTTTAGTAACAATGTTGGAAGAATAGAAAAATCACAAAAGTATAAACACCAAGGTAGAGAGATAATCAAAAGAATATCACAAGTAGATGAAGGTTCAACAAAAGAATACGATCACTAAAAACTCTGTTTCAAAATTCGTGAAGTTAACAGCATCGTTTATTTTTCGTTTGATGATCAAAATATAATATAAGAACATGAGTTTATTTATCAGAAGTTTATTTAACAGAAGTTTATTTAACAGATTGATTTTTATTTAATAGAAGTTCAATGAAAAGCATTACAAAAATTATACCACGTGAATTGGAATCATACTCTACATACAAAATGAAAATAATGAATAGCTTCATGTTAAAATATATTAGACTAATTAGTCGCAAATTCAAAAATTATTATTTTGCAGTTCGATGAAAACTAACAAAAGACGTACATAATCCTGATAAAAAAAACATTACTCAAGTGAACAAAAGCGTTTTGGTATTTTAGATCTTCTGAAAACTGAATGAAACAAAAAATGGCTTATTACACATAAATTAAACCCCAATCTTTCCTTTTCTAGTGTGTGCAACTTTGAGGTCAATTAGGTTGAGACTAGCTACTACAGGACTATCACTGAACACAACGGCCCTCTCGTTCTTCTTGAGTGCATAAGCTTTCGCTTCTCATCCATTCCCTCTAATAATCGCTCTAACCTCTGCTCTCTCTGCTACTCAAGTAATCTCCAAATGTTGATCACACTGACCAACACATTCATTACGTGCGTTTATAGAACTCGAATTACCTTAATGGAAACCTATCCACCTCCACCTATCTTCTATATCACTTCCAAACTACCTACAACTAACGCAGCAACCATCTCTACATCACGCGCAACCCATATCCACTTCATGCGCTAACCGTCTACACTTTACGCGTAAACCATCGGCATCGGCACATACGTGCAAATCATCTCCATGGCTCACCCAATCATTTACAGATCAAGCGTAAACCACATAATCATCACACATCAATCTTTTCCACCTCCCAAGCAATCCATCTACATCCGTTGGGGAAACATTTCCCACGACACATGCACACCATCTTCATCTCACGCACCAACCATCTCCACCTTACACACAATCCTTCCCCACCATCTCGCAAACCGTCTCCACTTCACCCCGCGTACCATCCTCCTGTCTGCGGCCCCTTTTCCTGCCTGCCGTACACATTTTCTCGTTTCCCTCGGGACGACGCACTGCATCTTCCCCCGGCCTTCCCCTCGACGATGAGGCGTGCGGGCGGGCGGGCGCGGGCGGGCGCGGGCGCTGCTCAACGAGGAATAACGGAGCCCCGATCTCCGAGTCCCCAGTCACTTACTCGATGGAATTCTCCCCGCTGTTGATTCACGGGACACGCCACTCAACTGTTGGAGAGCGGGAAAGGGCAAGTTCAGAGAAGTGATAAACAGAACTTCCCCGGAATGCTCTCTATCGTGTTCTCTTGCAGGGCTCAGGGCCCAAAGCCCGTATTTCATCTTTATTATGTAGCAGACGGTGTTCGGGGAAAAATCATTTTCTTTGTCAAATTTCATAATACTTATTATGTGTATTAACTGTACGAAATATGCATCACTAAATTAAGAAAAAAGTCTGCTAGAGACCATTATTTATAAAGGTATCTAGTATTTCGAGCATTCTACGGCTTTTATTACTTTCCGTAAGTCTTGAATTGTGTACAGTTTTCAATATTTCGGCACTGTATACCATGGCTATCGCTTTGAACAAATCTGTATTTTAAGTAGAGAGTATTCTGAAATAATAGTACTCACAAAATACTTTTTTTAAATTCTGTTACTTGCGTAACAATATTTTATGCCGTTTTGGCATTTAACTTGGAGTAATTCTCCTTGAGTGTAGTCAGTTATACGTCAAGTAGTCGTAAGCCATTGCCTTTTATCTCTATCAGCCAAGGGCGAATCTCCGTTTGTATCCGGGGTTCCGTTTGTATCCGGGGGACGGTCAGTCAACCAGGGACTTGTGATGTTACGAGATCCTTAATGTCCCGGAGTTCGGTTAAAAAGTCCGGTTAACAGCGCAGGGTTGATACTATGAAAGTACTTTATAGTATAGCAAACGATGTTTTCCTCAGAAAATGACTTGATAGCTCCAATAATAACACGGAGAAAAAGAGAAAACTCCGAACACTGTTGCAAACGCCACAGTGTTTGCGGTGACATAGTAGGCGGTCTGAATTAATTTCGGAAGTGACATTTAAATTCAATTTTATAGAAGCCATTTTTGGTAAAAGTTGACTTTAAAACATAAGAAGTATTGAGAATAGTATAAGAACTTTACGGTAACATAGAATAACAAATATCGGACAAACAGGGAATAGATTCATTGAGGGAGATTTTGAAGACAAGTGAGAGATAAGGTGTATGTTTTCCATCTCCGCAAGGTCGGACGTAAATTTCTGTTTAGACAAAAACGTTTAACGTAACGTAAACTCACTGTATACCTCAGTAATCGACGAAGCTCCGGCGTGGGTCTTTGTGTTTTAGTAAAAACAACTTTGAATGAGAGTAACTCTACTGTTCAACGCATTTTTATGAAAAAACTACTTCTCACAATCACACACGACTATTTATACTCAAAATATCACTTTACTCATACCAGCGGTCTGGAATAATGCTAACATCAGCATGAACTTCGATATGATCCTTTTATCGTGATTATTTCAGTCATATTCACACCGTCGGGCTAATGTGGCACTTAATCTGGTCCACATATTAGCCACATTTCGGACTTTAACTTACTTAATATGAAGACGAAACACCGTAGCCAAGCGGCTAGTGCGCTTGCTTTCTCCATTTGAGAACCGCAAATCATATACCAAGCACTCCATATGGAGTTTTGCTGAACAAGGCAAACTTTCTGCAGGTTTATTGTGGGTTCTCTTATTTTTCTGCCATTCATTTCACAATTTCTTCATTATATCATATCATAATAATCACATATGAATCATTTATTACTTTCAGAGCAGGAACAAGGTCGTAGTAACAAGTACTAAAATAAAAATAAAGATCAGAGTTATAAAAATAATAACTCCAATTCTTTGAACAAAAGCGTTCGCATGTATAGTTATTTCGTTGACATTCAATATGGCTGTAAGTTACCACTTCAATAAATTAGATTGCTTGCTTTCATCTTAACAAGTTCTATGTTAATTGTAAATGCTATATGTAAAAGTAGAAGACGAATAAACTAATTCTCATAATTTGAATTTGTTATTGTGTTTATATAATTCAGATTTCTTATTGTTGCATTGAGAGATCAAGTAAATAAAATATTTCAATTACAAAAAACAAATATTTTATATATTATCGTCTCACATTCACAATTTGTTTAATAAACCAACATTGATGAGATACACTTCTGATTAAATTATATTGTAAACAAGAACTCATAAAGATTTAAAAAGCCAAATCATTCATTAAATATTTATGAAGATAAACATCGGGTGATGTAATATACAGTAATATCTAGAGCAAACTCATAAAAGTCATCTATAAAATTCAATTCATAATTTGCAATCGACACATACATTTATTAACAGCATTTTATGGGCTCATTCAAGATGTAAGTGCCCATTGTTAACACTGTAAGCAAGGCACTTCTCGTTTTTTCGGAAATATTCAGCACTATATTTGGTACTACTCCGAATACTCCCGACTTTTCTACGATCAAAAGAGCTCAACAGAATCCCCAAGGTCCTCAGCGATAAATAAAAGTTCACCTCAAAGTCAACAGTTGTCACAAAAATGATTGTGGTGCCATTCGCGGTGCAATCGATTTGTGCAGTACTCAAACGATTCTGTTTCTTTTCCTTAACTCACAAGTCAGCTCTTCCTCCGTTGTCATAATACTAGCCATTCCAAAAAAACATAAGTCCTGACAAGGCCAATAACTTCCATGTATCAAGACGGTCGATTCTATGCAAACTATAATTTCCATAAAAAGAACCGAAAAGAATATAAAAATACTCTACGTCCCTGGAGCTCAAACGCTCGTCGATTGCAAGCAAGAATCAATACCGCCTTCCCCAGAACACCAAATCCTATCAAGACTCCCAAAGAAGAAGGGGTGGACAGCAAGGGAAAAAAGCTAAGGTGTGGTGAGAATGCCACAATGTGAAAATATCGCCAGTAAGGGTGGAACGAGGCATTAACGGTGAGGATTGTGAAAGAAACAAGTTATGAAAGAACGAAGAAGGCAGCAAAAACCGGTTTGGGGAATTGCAGTAGCAAGTGGTAATAGCACGGAGAAAAGTCAGTAAGACTTTGAACTCACTCCATCGTTTCAACCTCGAGAGCCGTCCGAGCGTTGGTTGATCCGCATGGCCTTGGCAAATTGGCTTTAGGGATAGCTGACAAGTGAATTTTCTATTTATTGTTTGTAAATTTACCACGCACATAATAACTTACTGTGTATTGCAAATGCAACTTATAACAACTCAACTACTAACTGCTTAACAAATATAGTTTATTTTGGACACGTAGATAACAAAAACATAATCGGCTGCACTAATTTTTCTTTCATTAGTTGGGTTTGTGGAATAATTACAAACTATTATTCTCATTACTTCTGTCTGGGGAATAAACTTCTCCCTTTATTTGCACCTAAGCATTCAACTTGTACTTTGTGTACTGAGCTTACAACTTATGTTCTACACTTGAAACAGTGTGTCAATCGGTATATTTATAAGCGGCTCAACTCACCAGCGGAGGCGGTATTCACGAGCGAGCCGTTTTCATTCGCAAAGTCACGGCGAGTGAAAACCTATCATACTGGAAGCCATCAAGCGAATTGTGTGATAACGTCTGTGTCGCTAGAATGAAGTCATATCTAGAACAAACCGTAATATGCCAATAAACCAATACAGAAAGTACAATGTTAGTGAGAATCACCAAAACAAACCTCGATTGAATAAAAGCACAATGGGCTCTGAAGTGTTGTTTCGAGCAACATAGAATAAAATAGATGCCTGTTTATGTGCGGAAGATAACCAAGACATGTCTGTGTGGAAGAAACGGAGTACAAAATACAGGCGAAAACGTCATAGCTGACGACCTCCGGCCAGGCCGCAACCTTCGAAGCCTTTTCAATACTTCTGTCAAGCAACCTCCGGTGTAACCCTCTTCCGATCCACAACGCAGCTATTGACCTGGGCTAATAACGTGGAAAACGAAGGTTCTGTATATATATAATACATGCTCACAACCCATCGTCACATGTGTGGTCGTCAGGTCTTACAGCATGCTTTCGAACCACTTCTCGAAGCGCGCTTCCTATCGAGAGTTCGGGTTAATAAAAACACGGGAGGGAGGTATGCAAAACGTGTTGAAATAGAATGGAGGCTATGCATGGATGCCTTGAGCGAAGGTTCGCCGAGGAGAATACTATAGAGAAAGAATATAAGAAGATGGCAAATAAAGGATCCTTTTGAACTTTCACCTACGGGGATATTTTTAGACGTCTCAACAAGATCATTCCAGAACGGTTGCTTTGTTTGGCAAACATCTTGTGAAAACTCGTACAAATAACTTAACTCGGGTTCAGTTAGTAATCTTTTTTGCCTTTCACGGTCTGGGGTTCGCTTCTTTTGAAACACTTCCTTTCACACTCCTTCAGTTTTATGTTTCCACCATAAACACTGAATATAACTACGAACCAATCCCCGCTTACTAGTGAAAGTCTATATTTGATATGTCACGAAACAAATCATTCCCTTATCACACACATCCATACAATGCGCACTCTGAATAAAGGGTCTCAACAAACACGATCAGAAACTCGGGCAAACACAGTCCCTGGCAACATTGCGCCTTATTCCTTCGCACCCCTTCAACCTGCTTTGAGTCACTCTACTGCCAAGGGCATCCTTACCATCACGTTGAATGCCCATCTTACTTCACACCTCTCTTCTACAGAGCCTAATTTTCCTGGCATCTCCGAACCGGCAACGTCGCCCCTCTTCACCCTCTTCGCCCGCACCGCCCGAGTCGCTCATGCCACCCTTGTGCCGCGCCCCTCTTCACCCCTTGACGCCCACGCCGTCTTCGGCATCGTCCGCGCTGACTGCGTCGCCCGCGTCACTCAAACCGCCCACCCCTACCATCCTCTCCGATCACACTGCTCTTGCCGTCCTCATCTCCC
>BOPP01000022.1:2572199-2583596 GCA_017312745.1 Gryllus bimaculatus
AACCGTCCGGTAGAGTTTAGTTTGGGGGGCTGCGGTAAAGGCCCATGTGCCTCTTCCAAAGACGGAGCTCATGAAGGATTAAAATTGGGAGCGTGGGGTCAGCTGCTGACCGGTATACTGTACTCCCAAGGGAATTGTTTGGGAAGCACATCGGTAGGAGTGTATGTTGTGTATTGTAAGCGCTGATTGATAATAATGATTCTTTGTTTTCTAGAATTGACCTTTCAACGAACGTACTAAGCTTCTCCTCTTGAGATTTTTGTGAGAAATAGGTTTTTAATTGCATGTGTTAATCAATTAATTCCGTGTATAAGGAAGTAATGAGATTTTGTACCCTTTACAAGATAAAAGGAAGTTAGCTTCTATTTATACGTGAATGGTGTAAGGCAACATTTATTTTGATTTTTAGTATGTATGAAGTCAAGATCACATAATTTTACGCTATGACACAACGCAGACTAAATATTATCGGCAATCGAATTCTTACTGCAGTACATCAAACATACGTGAATACAATTTTTGCTATAACTCTTTTTATTAGGTATCTTATTTTTATCTTCGGGAGATCATTCTTTGGTTCTGAGAGACAAGGTGCTAGCAAAAACGTGGTGTTTTCGAACGTAAAAGCTCTCACATACTTGAAAACGTTTCTATCCGATAAGGTATCGTCATCACAAATCTAAATTATCATTTTAGATATGTCAAGCGCATTTAAATTACAAGTCGGACACTCTAATCAAAGTGGTCTACCCCGCCCGATGTAATTTGATTGTGCTGAAATTTGGTGCACCTAATGTTTACATCTCAATGACAAAGACGATAGTAAGATGATGTACTACCTCAAATTATTTGTTCAACGATTGCCGTCATCACAGAAACATACAGTCATTAATCAATTGCAAACTTCCGTCTTCCGCAGTTTGGTATTGGTGAAATAATTTATCAAAAATCACATCTAGTTATTTATAAATTTAAAAATTAAATTATCGAAAAATGTCCTTAAGAATATGTTAAATAAATTACATTTCTAAGTAAGTGAGAAATATGCCACTTTTTTAAATTATTGCAAAATTTCGGGAAAATTAACTAATATTATAAAACTAGAAATATCATTCTCTTGCAACACTGCAAATTTCCGATAAATGATGGACTAAATGCCAATTTAATGACGAAAGAACTACGGTTTATCGATGTAAATGAATCAGTTTTTAAATTTATTGACGAAAAAGACTAAAAACACATTCGATGCAATTGTAATTGTAAAAATTTCAAATTTATTTAAAAATTGGAAACCACGTGATTTAGTATTTATTGTTAAGAGCAAAACTTGCCCCATATGATACGAGAGATCGAAGGGTAATATTTCGTAGCATGTTTAGTAACAACGTTCCTCACAATAAATTTTTTAAATGTGCATATTTTACGTTGTAAAATATAGATTAAATATATGGCATTTTTACAAAGTCATTTCGTTATTATAAAGAAATAAGTAGTTTTCACGCTAGACAGAAAAACAACAATTTAGTTGAACGGAGAATGCACGCTTAAAACTACATAAAACTGCGAATAATTGTCCATCGATTTCTGTTAATATAACGAAGAGATAAATGTTTCGTGAATATATTACACTGCAACAAAAACGTGGACGTAGACAGCAAATGCACGTTAAGGAATGTCAATTTAGATAACTAACTACTTAATGATCTACAAAATAAGTTAAGAATATATTTCTTGTACACAAGGTAAATGTGTTTCTCAAGCAACTGCAACATGAAAATTCCGCAATATTTCGCAACACAGGAACCAGGTTGTATAAAGTTTTGCAATGCATGGATAAGTCGGCTTTGCAGCACTGATATTCATAAGATATCGCCTCAGCTATATGCAGCGGTAAGTTGACTCATTCTTCACTCTAACATACTGCCTTCTAGTAAATGAAACTTCAAAACTGAGAGGAACGCTATATCGCAAAGAGAGTTAGGATAATAAACTGTTTACAACTGTCGCCATAAAACCGTTTACTAAAGAAAATAGTTACTTTTATAAGGTAAGGCTAAGAAAGTAAGTGAACATTTTAGTACGGTGCAGAAATAATGAATGTATGCGTATCAGCTTACAAGAGTCAATTATGACGTACTGTGAAAGTGAAGATAAAACAAAAATTTTCGAAAATATATGAATACTTATTAAATATAACAACTAAGTACTTGGAATAATAATTCATTAACAATCTAAAAATAAGAAACGCAGTCTATGAAACACATCATCGTGACTTTCAAAGTTGAGAGACAAATGACTCCCAAAATTGTTCCGTTAACTTCGTCACTCTCAATCTGGCAGTTGCGTAAACGTTTGGAAGGCCCTCTGCCTACTCTGCTTCAATAACTATCAAGTGAAACTTTTAATGGGTTCATGTAGACTTCGAGCCTTGCATTATTCTCACGCGGCAGGACAAGTTAAGACATCAGAAAATACAGCAACGAAGCAGTTAATTTATATTCATAAACCGGCAGCGCAGACACTTCCAGCAGTAAAGAATGTCCCGCGAGAACTGGAACGCACTAAAACGTGCGTTCGCGCTGCTTAAAATAGAACTTCCGGGTTGGTGGAGGAAACACGTTGTTCAAACGCAAAGCAAGCAGGGAGGGCGTCTGCTTCGCAACGCCTCCACGCATTATCATTTCTTTGAGAAAAGGCATGATCTTCTTAATATAACATTTTTTTAGTATAGACTATTTTTCTTGACTTGTCTAAAAATCTAATACTTCGATCATCCAGATCTACTCGAAATCCTTTTTAACGTACGGATGGATGAAATGGATTTTAGATATAAGATAGAAAACGAGAATCAGATTCACTCGAAATATTAGTATAATACAGTTAGATTGAATAGATTGTAGAGTTCACACACAAAACAATTCAATATTTGAAGCATACGAATACGGAATACGGTTAAGTCTTGTGGATCCTCGTTCAGTTTTTCAACTAGTTCTTGACGCTTCGCGGTGACCCTTTCAAGGTATCAGATGTTTTGTGGCAAACACGTTACCTTTTTTTGTTTAAAATATAATACGTAACGATGTCTAAGAGAGACACATTTTGAAGTTCTTTTTTGGCTCTGAGACTATCACACACTGATGTGCTAGAAATGCTTACCGTTAATTATAACTGCACGAAACGTCTCAAAGAGCTCCCCTTGCAAACAGGAAAATTTGTCGGCATTTCATTCTACTCTGCATTTACAGCATTTACTTTTTGAAATTTATAAATCCAGTTTAATTATATTGATGCTATTATGTTTAGCAAAAACGAATAATAACACAGGATGGTTAAGCTTTGGCGGCTGAGGCGATGTTTCACCCACCTACTTTGGCGCTCCAATACTGAGTTTCTTACATTCCGAGAGCTTATATACTCTTGACCAACATCTCTATACATTTTTCTTACATTAAAATTCCACTTTTCAACATTCCCTCTTCTTGTCTTGCGCCTATTACTACCTTTTACAGTGGACGGTGAAATACTTATACACTCGTTTCGCGCCATCTTGCCAGCACTTACACTGATTCACGTAAGCCAATATTTAAAACCATATTCTTCACACAAAATAAAATTAGTCATTCTAATTAAATTTCAATAGAAGAACTGATTCGTATGCAACATTATTCCATATAAAACAGCAAATTGAAAAATGTGTCGCTTACGTTGCTTTGTCGACGCTTCATTTGTTTGCGACTTGTAGTCTGAGTTTTATTATTAATATTTAACAAACACGTAAATACTTTAGAAAAACGGTGCAATATGTATAAAAAAACTTGTTACAATTGTATATGAAGGAACATAAGAAAAAAGTCAAGTCGTAGAGGTTTCATAAATATTACAATCTTCATTCCAAACATTCGCATTGCAATACTTCTAACTATGCGCGAGAGAACAGTCAGCTGCGTCACATGTTACACCATCCGGAGGGACACAAACAGATAGCCGTGACGTCACAGGGTCACTGCCAGCGCCAGGTGCGCCTAAATAGCCGCAGTGGCGTGCACGTGACGCGCATGGCGTCGCATCACGCGCGCGTTTATTTTTAGCGCGCGGACACGCACCGTGCGCGCTGCCGCCGCCTCCTCCTCCACCTCCACCGCCTCATTTGCAGCCTCCAGCACCACGGCTGTTTTTTTGCCCCGGTCGCCGCGCGCCATCTCTGCTCGTGTCTCCTAAACCGCTAAAACCTTCACTGCTGCTAGCTTCATCGCCGCCGACATTACCAACCCCGGTTTTCATTCCTTTTGATTCATTGATTGATTAGTGATTCTGCGCGCGTCAACTGGTAAAGTAACGAGTCCCGTAAGCGTAGTGCATGCTTTATCGTGGGGTCTATCGACTTGCGTCTATCCTAACCAGGTAGCGTTTTCTCCAATCAGGTATCTACCACGGGAGACTACGGGACACCAGTGAGACACGACCGCAGCCGGAACAAGCTCTAAGCTCCCGATGGGTGGTAGTGTAGTGCATGTAAGTGTACGTATGTGTACGTAAGGGATGACGATAGAATAAAGAAGAGGATGGAAAGATCGCGCGCGGTCCGTGGCCCGTTTGTTAGGGCACTCTACGGCATTCACCTGGAGTTGAGAGTAGAAACCACCGAAAACTACCATTCCGAGCAGCCGACCGCTAGAATTCTCCTCCAATCAGTGGCTAAATTCGACCTAGCTATGTGGCTAGTGACGAAAGTCCTGCCACAGTCGAATCTCGAAACCTAGGATCTCCAGGTCACAGGCACTGCAGGGTTTTCATCTCCTTCAACGCCACCTATACAAACACCGCATTTTTTTTTACACCGCTACTACGGTGTCATAGCCGCCGCCGCCGCCGCCTCCACCACCGCCGCCAACGCAGTCGCTGCCGCCGCCGCCCCTCTGACCGGTGCGCCACGCGTGGCGAGGGCGCGCGCGCTCCACCGAGCGACGCGACAGCAGCAACAGCGTTCGCGCCGGCCGTGCAAATCAGTTTCCAACGCAATGCCGGGTCGTTAGCTGAAAGCGCTGCTGGTTGGGGTGGGGCGGGCGAGTGTTTAACGCAATTGCCCTGGATTCGCGAGATATTTGCGTCTCGAGTAGGCTCACTCCCACTGGTTGGAATCACATTTTCCGGCTCTGGGCTTCGTTACATCATTTAAGTTAATAACCGGTTATGGTTATCTTTGAAATAAAATGTAAAACTATGTATTATACGTAACTAAACGTATTGTTCATATTATTAATACAATAAAAATAGATGCCAGATTTAATTCTCACGCGTCTATTGTCGTTCAAACGAAAGCAATTGAATTTCAGTGACTCTGCCCACCATTCGTTTCTCTCAAAAAAGTTTGTTTCATTATCTCCACTATCAATATAGTGGATTTTTTCTCAAGAAAAAAAGCTTCAAATCTGTAGAAAATACTTCCAATACCCCAGCTTCTAAAACTGGTACGTCCGACTAATACAGTCATTACCCAACTCACTGTATGTAGAAATGTGTGAAAGCTCGTGACGATTCATATTATGTCAGAAAGAGTGTGGAGTAAATCACAGCGTTTTTCCACAAACTGTAAGTACTTTGAAAGCCCCAAAGTACTTTTCTATAGTTCTACCATAGTATTCTAGACGTATCTAGCTAAAAATGGTGTCAATCGATTTGTCTTATCGAATGAGCTGTCGAAAATATCTATCAGTGGCTTGACACCACCATAACAAATTTTAGGCCCTTACCATTCTAAAAATACGCCCATCCCAAAAACATTATTAGAATGTTCTGGAAGGTCATTGCATATTACCTGATTCATGTACATAAGATTATTCGCGTATACATCAATGCCTTTGTGTAACTGGTAAGGTAAAGAAACTTCAATTTTCTGAATTACCAGCTTCAACGTGAACAATAACATTTACCTGCGAATTACCAAGTTATCACAATTTCGTCCACTGTTCTTTAGATAATTTTATGCAAAATTTAGTTAACATGAGCTAATATTGTTTCGAAACGTAGTAGTGATCCTAATAAAACACGATTTAATCCGTGCGTTAAAACGATGTGCAATTCTGGGTCGTTAATGAACGTAATGAACCAGTTCTCCAATACGTGTGGTAGAAAGAGGTGGCGATAGTTCTAAATACAACATTCAAAAGCACAGGAACATGAAATTTGTCTGTATTGTCTTGTAATCTAGTGTATTCATTGTATAGATACTGTCATGCCTAGGACTTTCGGAAAAGAAAATCCGTTTTAATTATAAAGCATCAGATTTCCATTCTGTTCGTAACATTCGAAATGATAGTAATCAACGAACGTTTAGAGTTTAGATAATTGTATTTCATTTGTTCTAGAATTTTTGTTGTCTTTATAGATTTTAATTTATGAAAAATTGTTAATTAAGATAAACCCAAATTAAAGCATTAAAATTTATCATAAAAATGTTTTCACAAAATGCATTGCACATCGTACTAGGAAATACTACGACTAGGGAAACATGAATACGATAGATCTTTGAATATGAAAAGAAACATTTTAAAGTATGCGGCAGAGCAAAATATTTAACATTTTATAACTCGTATCATTCGCAAACATTTAATAATACATAGTTTCTAATCTAACACAATAATTAAGAAATTTATGTACTGGAAGTGTTTATGTATTTGTACTGGAAGCGTTTTTACTTAAGAAACCTCACGGGAAATTGTATTTCTTAAGAAAATGTTCCAAAACTTTTATCTTCCTAAACATTACTAGTCAGAGAAATTCACCTTCAAGTTTCACGGGATTGTACCTCTCGTAAAAACAAACGTCTCGCAATATATTACAGCAGATATCCCATTCTGGAAGCAAAAGGGGGCTCTTGTCTGAGGCGAGAAAGGCCAAGAGCTGGGGAGTACGCCCCTTCGGTCCGACCCTTTCCCGCCTTGCTGGGAGGCGGCCTACCAGCCAGCCAGTCAGCGCCTCGCGATTATACGGGGACTCCGCAAACCCCCGCGGCTTTCATTGCGGCTCCGAAGGCGCTTCACGCGTCGCGAGAACGCCGCGTCCCGGGGCTGGCGGCAGGGGCGGGAGTGGTGACGCGGCAATGGCATCGGTGGTGGCAGTGGTGGCGGTGGTGGCGGTGGCGAATGCGGTGACGCTTGCGTGAGTGAGGCGGTGGTGACTGCGGCGGAGACGGCGACGGTGACAAGAACAGTGGTGACGATGGTTGACGAGAGCGTTGGTGCCTGCGGCGGTGGCTGCGGCGGAGGCGGCTACGGTGACGGTGGCGACGACAGTAACGGTGGCGGTGCGATGGTTGCGACGGTGGTGCTGCTGTCGGTAGAAATAGCAGTACTGGTGTTAGCAATGCCATCGGCAGTGAAAGCAGCAAAGAGACAAGAGTGGCAGCAGCGGCAAGAGAGGCAGCAGTGTAGCGGCGATAGCTGGGAAGGCCCGAAGGCGATGGCGTTAGTGATGGCAGAAGAGGAGCTTCGCGGCGGGACTCGCTTCGGTGTTAATGGATTGGCCTCGCGTATACGCAAACATAATCGCGAGGGCAATAGAACCGTCAGGGCGACCGGGGGAAGGACCGAACATCCTGCGTTTCCCCAGAACCCAGAATTCAGGTCCCGCGAGATAAGATGGGTGAAGGACGGCGGGCGCCCCGGAGAGAGTGCTGGAGGCTGCGGAGAAAATTACTTACGCGAAAAAGATAAGGGTGCAGGGAACGGATGCGTGAGGGAAAGGAGCGGCTTGAGATAAGGGCCAGGTGGGGAAAAGCGCGCGGGTGAGTGGAGGAGGGCGAGGGCGACGAAGGTCGCCGCACTGCAGGCGCTTGAGCGGGGGCGGAAGCGGTGGGGAAGAGGGGGAAGAGTGGGACGAAGACAAAGGAGGGGGCTCGAGCGCAGACGTGAGATTGCGTAGCAAGAAGGCTCGCTGTGACACGAGAGACGTCACCTTAAAGTCACTCATCCCCCTCCTCCTAAACGCTCGGGAAGTAAGTTATGGAGGGAGCTGCGGGTGGAGTATCGCTGACGAGTTCAGCCAGTAACTTTGGCGTTCGTGTTGGATGAAGTGATAACACGTTAGGATACGCCGGGTAAACTTTTCAATCTTTTAGTTTTGTTATGAACTGAGCGCATGCATTTCAGAGACAGAATTTGGATGAGAAGAATATTTACAGTGAAATATTTATTAATAAAGGTTATCAGAAGTTGACATTTATAGTACGTACTTAGAAAAATTGTCATTCACCATTACTTTTTATTAAAGCGTGATTATTTTCAAAAGTTCTTAATACAATTATGTGCAATGTAGATGGACAAATAATCTATCACAATAATTAATTATTAATGAAGAAAATAGAAGTCAATTTTTTCTCAATACAGCAGTACTCAATTAACTTCTTTGAATTACTTCTGTATTATTACTGTATTTCCACAAAAGTGTTTACACTGAACAAACAAGACGTCCTTGGAAAGTACATTATACAAAACGTTGCTTGAATAAATGCCTCCAACCGTTTCACAAGATGCTAGGCAGAGATACTAAATATATTTAACCCATTTGAGCCCCGAAGATAATGGAAAACCACCCACAAACAGAACACGCCACTAGTATAAACCCTCCCAACGCTCTCTCTAATAAATAACTGCAATCAGTAGCATCATGCGCAACGAAACAGCGCTAGCTGATGAGCTCAAATACAATCGTGCTAGAGAATCTGGGCCTTTGTTCTTTCGCCATGCGGGCGAAACACGGCATGCGCTTTTCTGCTTCGCCAAGCACGTCCACGCGCAAATAATTGTCCGTTTCGCGCCAGCGTCAGAGGATGCCAATGATGTCCAGGAATGAATGCGAGGGAAGGCAGGGGAAATGAAAGTGAAGAGTAATAAAGTTAATTGAGAAAACACCGAGAGCAGAATATGTATGTTTCAGGGATATATAATAGTGGCACAAATAGAAACGGTGAGGTCAGTGTAGAGATAATAAATATAATTGTCACCACTCTGTCACATTTTCTGAGGTGGCATTTTTGTCGGAAATATGTTCTTCATTGTAAGTGACCTTCTTGCCCTGTTGCCAATGTATTTTAATTCCAATTTTTCAAAAACTCGGGAATGGAGTTCGGGTCTACTAAATTCGCGCAGATACTCTAACGACTGAGCCGAGCAATGCTTTGAACCTTTAAATTCTTGTGGCCTTTAAATTCAATCCTCGCCATCCTGTCACCTTCCTTGGAGAGACAACTACGTTGTTAATATGTTCAGAGAAGAACAAAGGCTGTAAAAAAAACAGCAAAGAGTGAGAAGAATAGGAGAGACTGTGGATTGATGCAGGAAAATTGGAATATTGCGGTTCCATGTTGGTGAAAGGGATTAAGAGTCATACAGCACCAGTGGCGAGACCGGGAGAGAGCGGTGAGGATGGTAGGGGGGGGCGAGTCGGTTCATCGAGCGATGCACCCAGCGGACGCAGCAGAGCCACTGGGCGTGCACGCATTCCATAAACATAATTATACCCGCATTACGTCAATCAAACGGCGGCCAGCGCCCGGCTGCGACCGTCAGATTCTTATCAAAGATCACGACAGACTGCAGAATGCATCGCTTTGCCGTACGCGACTGGTCGGCGATAGACTGGCGGTTCGGTTCATCAACAGCACAAAAGGGTGGACGCCATCTGTTTGGGAGCACGAGGAACGGTCAAAAAAGGTCGGAAGAGAAAAGGGAAAGTAGATATAGGATGTTCGTAAACGAGAAATCAAATTCTTCAAGCTGTTAAAAAATAATTTAATACGAGAAATGAGCTGAAGAACTATGATCTACGATTGATGCCCAGAAAAGAAAAAAGTGTAAATAACAACTAAAGTAAATCTTGCAAAAGATAAACTCTTGTACCTCATAAAAATAACAAGCGTAGATCTATATAAAGTAACTTACGAGCATATTTTTTAAAACCAGAAAGTATTGGGAAAAAATAGAATAAGATATAAGAAAACTATCTGTATTTCACCATCAAAGAATGGAGCTCTTATCAAGAGAAATAAAGCATGTAATGGCAAAGAGCTGAAAAATATTAACAAACATTATTTGTAAAGAAGCGTTAAAATTGAATATCTAGGAGAAAAATTACTATCACACTATGGGTGAAGTAGTTCCGTATTTAAAAGCTCTAGCGGTAGATTTGAAAACTCCAGAACGATTGCCTATATTTGAAGTCAGTGCCAAGTGGGTGCAGAAAAAAGGCGAAGAAGGGACCCAAAGCCAGGTTTTGATTCCAATGGCTTTCATTTCGGGTTTCCGGCTTCGACGCTGTAGAATCCCCAACTCAGAGGAGTGCGTGAGGAGACTGTCACTCGCATTGAGTACAGTATCATTCAGGCACTAACCTGGAGATGAATCTTCCTGTGGGAGAATCGGACCACTGAAAATATGGGTTGATTTTTTTGTAGAGTAAAGCGTTTTGTTGTACCCAAATGCCAGTTTCACGAAAAATCATTGTGCAGCAAACAGGGTGAGAGCATAATCCCTGATCGTTAAGAACCCCAGTGCATCAAAGCAGTGAAGAAGGCTGTAGGCAAAACGAAGTTAGTACTAGCAAAGAAAATAAATCTTATACAAGTGAAAAGCGATTATGTTTTTCAAAATTCTTTAATATTACAAATAATGCACTATCGTAATATTTGAGAAAACACAAGAAGGCGAGAAACAAGAGATTACAATAATTCAGGACAATGAATAGGGTTAGTAGGATCATAAAAGGAGAATGAAATCAGAAGAAACGGTAGGCAAGAGTAAAGATATTTACCACGTGCCAGTGTATTGGAATATTGCCAATGTATTACAATATGAATTCAAATGTAACCGAAATTCATGCCTCCACATTGAAACTTGATACGTCAAGATGTGAGACAAAAACTGTCCTTACACTTGTGTTAGGACCTGAATTGTTTCAAGAACACAACATACATTTTAACTTTCTAATAGCCTTCCAAGATCCAAAATTTTTCAAAAAATGTTTCTAATAGTAACAGCGACTTCCAGTTTTACTCAACTTTAGATTGCTTAAGCCCAAAAGTCGTAATTACGGATTTTTTTCTGATTTTACTTATTTTTCCCTGACTAAAATTGTTTGTGAGGTACCAGACATTATTCCACAGGAAGAAGGCCAGAGCGTTTTATAAATGGCAGAAAACACTAGTTAAATAAGGCCTTTCTTATATCTTTCCTGGTTGTACATGTACTAAAATGATCGTAGCTCCCCGTTTAATGAGATACGCCTTTTGGAATATGAAGGGAGTGTAGTTCAGAGCCCAACGTCACTGCGCGTATGGTTGAATCCTCCAACCCACACTGGCCCCGTGCGCGTGCGGATGGGGCGTATTGCAATCGGGCAGCG
>BOPP01000022.1:2597441-2613582 GCA_017312745.1 Gryllus bimaculatus
TAATGAAAACTGAAAATATACCATTTTTATAAATACATTTTCTTTAATTCGAGCAAAAACTAAAAAGCAAATGCGGTCATTTCTCCAAAAAAAAAAAAAAAAATCGAAATTGTCTCAGGGGTTTCGTGTAAAGTACTCTCCTGCAATTAAAATATATTAATTATCCCCGGAACGGTGTATAAATCTTACTCCTGACGTGGTTACCACGTTTGAGCTCAAAAGCTTCTAATCTAACATAAGCGTGACACATAAATCTGCCATCCATTCGCAGAGCCATCCCAATTTTAAGGTACAAATCTGAGTGCATCTGCTTGGCACATACACGAACCTTTACCATCTTTGGAACAGCATTAATGGACCTTAAACATAGCGTTCAGTGAAGCGTGAAGTTACAGCTGAAAAATACTTTTTTGCCACACGGATTTGACAGCGGAAATAATTCGACATCTTCTTATGAAAGATATTTCAATACTGTTTTTGCCTATACTACACCCTTGCGCATATTAATGTGAATACAGAACAATTTATGAGACGTATATTTATTTACCAAATAAGCGAAAACGAATAAACAGAACATTATTAATGCTTAGCACGCCTTCCTTGGTCATTTATTCGCAGCTCATACCTATTAGACATAAATTCAATCAACCTGCTTTTACATGCGCTTTTTTATAATCATCATTAGACCAAACAAAGATAATCTTCCTCAGTTCGTATTAAGAAGAAGAGACGATATCATTCATTATTTCACAAGTGTGTAGTATAGGGTGGAAAATAAAAATATTCGCGAACTGAAGCTTTCGTTACGTGCTAAACTGCAGTGGTGACTTGAAGGTATCATTTTCTCCCACCCTGGCGGCGCGGCGTCCGTGCGTGCCAGCCACTGGGTTGCGTCCGGTTGCAGCGCGTGGGTTATTGCCCGTCGCCTGAGGGCACGCACCGCGCTGGGCGCCTTCGCCTTCAATTTCCCGGGGAACTCGCTGCCTGAGGAAGATTCATAGGCCCTGGCCGCCGCGCGCTCCCCCACTCAGGCTTGATTTCCTGCGCCGGGTTTTCTTTTCTGCCCGCAGGCCTCTCGGCCGGAGAGTGCGAGTCGATCCCTGAGGGCCGAGACATAAATAGTGCCCCCAAGAACGAGCTCACTTCGCCCCAGAAAGCGGTGCGGGGAAGAAGAAACTCGCGAATATATTTAAATTATATCTACCCATCGCTGTGGGACAGTAGAATATTAGAGTGTAGCGTTTGTGAAATTCTTTACGCTACTTACACTGTATGTCATTAACTTACTTGAGATGTTTACATTCGTAATTACGATTACAGATGGTGTTGTACGTATTACAAGCAAACATTCTCGCTACTTTATGATATATTATGTATTTATTTCATTACCGACTAATCAGTCTGCTTCCCACGCTATCTAAACTATTAGAAAAAATATATTAAAACGATTCAAAACGCATCTTCATAAGACCATACCCACGGAACAAGTGGAATTCACTGTAAAAAGTGTTCACACATCACCAACTACTGAGAATCAGTGAAAACATCCATAGGGCATTTCAAAAGCACTACCATACAATAGTAATCTCTCTCCACATTTGTCATGCCTTCAATAGAACATAGCACCAAGCTCTAAACTATAAAATAAAAGAAATATGCACTTCACATTATCTTAAATCATTTCCAACTTCCTCAACAATAGGACATTTCCCGTTACAGTCGATAACCACCACACTAATTCAAAAGCGGTCAAAGCAGGCCTTTCCCAATGCTCCCCGTTATCTCCCGCTCTTTATAATTTAGAAATATATAAACCGCCCAATTTGCAGATGACATAGCTATATATTCATTTGGTCTCACCATAAACAATACAAAATTAGTCTTGAGTTGTACCTACACCAAATTGACAGCTGGACAGCCAAGAACAAAATGAAAATCAATCCGCCAAATCCTGCAGCAATTTCTAAGACCTTACATCCCCCCACCCCCTTACAAATGAATCAATTGGTATATAATGGGATTCTCATAACAAACCCATAAAGTATCTAGGCCATTTCGTAGACATCCGACTTAAAAACTCAGACTTGAAAAAATCATATCGACAATAAAATTATACAAGCAAAGATTAAACCACGCCAACTAAAACTAATAATAAATAGTTCAGCTAAACTACCATACTCTACTGCTTTATTGATATACAAAACTATCATACGACCACTACTATTATATGCATGCCCAGTTTGGATTAGCGCAAGCCAAATCTAATACAAAACACTCTAAGTAATCCAAAATCAGTTCCTCCGCATCATGGTCAACGGCACATGGTACATCTCCAACGCGCAACGCCATAAAAAATTCCAGCTTGAACCGGTAACCAACCACATTATTTTTTAACCACTCACTTCTTCCAAAACATTCAAAATATACCCAACCTAGCCCCGCTCAGACAAAATTATATACACAGAACCCGCATCAAGAATAAATTTCCTTTCCATACATTCCTAAATAATCAGATCTCGAACCGAAGTAGAAATCTAACATATAAAAAACAATGTTTATTTGTTTGTTTTTGGTTCGTCCTTAACGCGCTATCGTACCGTTCACTCGACTGCGATAAAACTTTGTCAACTTATTGCTTACACTTCCAGAAAGAATATAGGCTTAGTAAGATGTGAATATGCAAATGCCTGCGTACATACACGCGCGTTGATTATTCTATGTAGACACTAAGTGTCTCGATCAGTTCGCCTTACGCCACAGCGCTCTCTATGAAACCCGCCGCACACTGAAGTACGATTACTACGAGCCGGAATCACACTCGCGAAAAAATCTTTCGTCTATTGAAACTTTTGCAGAGCGTAGCGTAAAACGGGATTAACAATCCCGTGACCAGTAGCATGTGAAGTGTAATACATTGCAATATCAAAGAATTGCCGGGCCCACTAGTACTGAATAAAGATTCCTCTACCACCCTAGTAGTAAAGAAAATTGTATTTTTTTAAAATTATTACTAAGATAATTTTAAGTTAATTATAAGTATATATAAGCAACTATAACAAATGTAGAATGTATTAATCACTGATCGTTGTATTATTCTATCCAAAAGAAAATAAATACACTTTTTTTAAAAAAAATCATCAGATTGCTACTGCTGGAACGTTTGTAAAATCCAAGTGGCTGGGATCAATGTTTTTTTTAATGTTGAGGGAAGTGAAGCGTGATTAAAATAACAGAAAGTTGAAAAATACAATAGAAATAACGAATGGGTAAACATAACAAAATGTCAGCAAACCCGAAATCTGAAAGAATAGAAGGCATATTGTTTGATGTTCTGACAGTACAAAAATACGCCCAATTCATCAATTTTGCAGTTCAATATTGAGTTGGACCAAAATATATTTCAATTTCTTTTTCTCAGAAGCAACGTCGGTCACACAACCCATGATTACCGAGAACTCTGAATCGCTGGATTCCAGAAAGCGCGCCAAGTGATCGATCGGCCAAGTCCGATATAACGACGGAATCCATTTAAACGGCCTCGAGTGGCGTCTGGGTTCTAATACCAAGGACCCCTTAATTAAGCACCTCGGACCAGGGGGCCAGTATACGAATCCGGGCGGGGAGCGTTAAGGAGCCTGGGGACGGGTAGGAACGGCGCCCCTACGTTTACGAAGCGATATTCCAGAAACGGCAGGGAAGCACTGTCCGCTGGCATGCGGCTTCGCGCGCAGGATATTGAGAGCCGAGCACCCCGCTCAGTCCCGCTCCGCCCTCGCCCCGAGCCGTCCCGCCGCTTTGCGCCCTTCAATCTAATCCAGGGCCCGCCCCAGAACGCTGTATAAGGGGCTGAGAGCACCTCTCCGAGGCCGGAGCAATAGGTAGGCGCGATGGACAAGAAGGGACGACTGGCTGATATTAGATAATGAAATAAATACTCCTTCCATCAACAATGAATAATATGCATTCCACCACTTTAATAAAACTCGCACTGCTTCATTCTAATGTTTAAAGGGAGGTCGCCGTACCCACCGCATTCCTATATTTTTCGTCTGAAAATGCTCGCTCCCAACAACTGAAAAGCTGTATAGCTGAGCGTTGTATAATCACCTCATTCAGGAATTTTTTAAAGGAATGGACGGCGAAAATGTATTCTTTAATCCCACATGATAGATGATCCAGTTTTGAATTGACAAAAACTAATTTCAAATATGCGAATATCCAAAACACGTAACAGAATGGAAAGCAAATAAAACTCTTCTCAATACTAATACGAATAGAATTAGGCATGCTAGAAGAAAGTAAATGGGAGAGGTAAGCAAATATAGGATATAACAAGTAGAAGTGGCATATCTCTGAAGTATTTGGAGATATCGCTTACTGAAAGTAATAGTAATGCAAGAGAAAAGAGAGGGAAAAAGTAGATCTCTCTGCGATCTGTGGAAAACAACCGCACGCGAACGATATCTATTCGAAAAATAAAAGTAGAATATAAATGAAAAATATTGTAATAAATACTGTATTTTTCTTTATTCACAAATGTATACTACGTTCCCACACCCTCTTTAGCTTCTTGTCCACTGCGATCTCATAATTTCTTCCGATGGTACGTGGTTTCAAAGCAATTTTCATACAGCTAATATTATTAAATGGTTACTTGGTGAATGTGAACGGCAAACGTGATGCTGGAGGGGGAAATCAGTGTGTTCCAAAGGCTTCTGGGTTTCCAGAAACCGTTGAAAGCACCAGGCGTCGAGCATCGCACGACCAATGGCAACCGCCGGCTTGACGCCGCTCTCGTAGTGGCTTTCGAGATACACAATAGCGACGGATGTGGCAAGTGCCTGCCCAGACTTACTCCAAGCATACGACAGGAAGACCTCCGTGTGGCGCTCGGCTGTTTTTCGCAGAATGCAAAGCTCTGGACACACAGAGTCACTCGGAACGCAGCAAGTTGCGTGGCAACGGCGACGGTGGCTTTCATCAACGCATTTGTTATTGCTGATCGGTAGTTCTGTCCGAAATTATACATCTCGAAATTGTTCCTGCACCGCCTATTGAGCCAAGGGTAACTCAACTGCTCTTGAGGGAATGAAAATGTTATGTGCCCGGTTCTAATCCACGGCTAAGAGATTATAGTTTCTATTTTCGACGCTCCTACTGCATCTCTTGTGCTGATGCGCCTTTTCAAAACTTTTATAATTATTAAGTATTTTTAATTTATGTTACAAACCTCAGGGACATTATGAGAAAAAAATATTTCAATCTGCCAACATTCGCAAACATTGCGAACTCCACAATACACTTCTTTTCCACTTACAATGACAAGTAATCTATTTTTTTCAGTGTGAACCAGTAAATTAATTTGAAAACTCCAACTCTAATACTAGCATCGCAAGTCCTCGCCTCTCATCCCGTTCTCCCCATGTCTGCTTAACTTTCTTCGATTTACCTGCCTAATTTTCTACTATACTAAATCATCGTTTAGTTTTTACGCGTAATGACCATTCATTTTCATCTTTTTCTGAAGCGTAATGTTTCCGATCCAGTTTCATACAACAATTACGAGTCATGCTCCTGCTCTTCTATTCAAATTAGTGCTACTATAATACATTATAAATACATTATAAAAATGCATGCCTTTTGTCTCTGATTTCCAATATTTAATTCTCTCTTTGCATTTATTTCTCCTCGGGTGAATTCTTCAGCCCTCAGGTATGTGATCAAATGTATAATCATTCTTAGTATCATAATTATTTTATGCAAAAACAATCTTCCTATTACCTTCCCATTCCTTCCTCCCATTCAGATCTAACATTCTCCCTCTACGCTCTTCATCATCCTTTCTCTCGACGGCCGGAAGTCCCGCCCGCATTTCCCCTACCCCATCACCATCACTATCACCACCATCGCCCGGAGCGATGGCCGAGAGCGACCGCGAGTAATGGACTCGTTACAAGTTGAAGGAACGAGCTCCAACTCCAGGGCCCTTAGCGGAAGGGTCTAGTTATAAGTAGGAAATAGACTGTAGCATTCTGGAAGCGCTTGGCGCAAGGTGCGGTGGAATCTGGCTGCGCACAAGAACACCATCGCTTAAGGAAACGCGGTTAGCTCGTTGGCGAGTAAACCACAGCTCAAAGCTCGGTCTCCTGGTAGTGCGGGCAACGTTTACAATCGTGCGTCACAATCAATTGTGTTTCAGACGTAATACAAATAGTAATTTACACTTGCGTTTGGTATTCATATATTTATATTTTAGTTTCCACTAATTCGTCTGCAGCACAATAATTCCGTAAACATTTTCTGGATTAATAATAAAATTTAGATGTTATTTAATATCCTACAAAATCAATTGCTTGGTAAAGAAGATTTTCTCATGAATAATATGTATGCCCATAATTTTGAAGTAAAAAATAAAACTTGAATTTTTCACACTTTTCTGATTTTTTAATTTTAAAAAAGTTATTTTCAATGTTCGTCGGCCACCTCCTTATGCGCCTCAACTAAAGAGTATAAAGAAAACAAATTTATAGTGATGAAATACAAAGATGCGAAGGTTATCTATATACATTATCAGACAATTCAAACTTGATGTCGTTTTTTTCTTTGTTCGATAGTTCTAATATTAATTGAGAATGTTGGACTAAATGAACATGCATGGCCTATGTCTACAGCTATAATAAAAACGTATGTATTTCCTTCTTCCATTTTATTAACTGAAACTCAAGAACTGTATTAAAATACTGAAAAAGGATTCAACTCATACTCATATTTCATTAATTAAAAGTTCCTGTTCCAGCAGTTTCACTACATATCTGTTTATAGATATTTTGTGTTTCAATGAAATGTTGCACATCAAATACAGAAACGTAATACACGCATTACAAATCAAGTTAAATGTAAATATTATATCTGTTAAAAAATAACTACAGTTTTAGCTCTCCTAATTTGTGTTCAAGTATAAAACACGGATCCAATCAATTGCCTTCCCAAACATATGAATTTGCACTGTCATTTTATCGACAGTAACCTAAGTCTCGCATTCAAAACAAAATCATAAAGAAAACAGACGTCGCCGCCTTGTTTTCTTTTATTTCTTTTTAACCCGACTTATCTGTCGGAACATTTAGAATTAGAGAAAGACAAGAAATGCACCTGCTGGTTAGCGGGACGGTGGGGTGTGTGAGGTGTTCCCCTGGGAGGGGGAGGGGGTGGGGTAGGGGGAGAGGGGCGCCCTCTGCAATCGGATCGCTCCCCGCGCGTCCACCGCGCGCTCCCCCCTCCCTAAGCCGCGGCGGCAACGGGCGCTCACGAGCCACGAGGCGGTTATTTTTAAAAATCCGACAAGGCAATTCATAATGCATGGGCTCATGAATGCCGGAACGCCTGGCGACGCAGCCTCCTCCTCCCCACAAGCTGCCGTCTGGGAATTCCGACACGGAGACGCACGTGGGCCGTGGATTAGAATATGCAACGGAATAATCCGGTTTTGCATTTAAAAATTTGATATTCGAGTCATTTAAAACAATAGTGCCCTGAGCTCTCATTTGAAAGATATTGATTTCGGTTGCTTCCAGAAGATGCAACATGTTCACCAGCAAAAATTGCGCTTCAAACATATGAATCAAAATGCGATTATTTTACATTTTTTTGAATAAGTAAAAAAAGTACAAGAATAAACATGTGTGGGTCGTATAAAGCAGAAAATGCAAAAGTTTTGAACAAATGTTGTAGGTTTTTACATATAACAGTAAGAATGCTGTTGTATACTCCTTGGAATTATTCAATATTAAGATAATTGCAACTCTTGCAGAGTACTCACAACTATTGCAAAGGAGAGATAGAAATACAGAAACAATGAGTTTATTTGGATTTAAAATCATTGAAACTAACAGACTATCAAAACTGACATCGTATAAGAAAGTTATGTTGACACCGTACGGGATGTTTACCAACAAACGTTATTATTCTGAATATAACGAAAAAAAACGGAATTTCTCTACTACCGTTTATTTGATTCGCACTATTACCAATATGCAACAACTGTGCTAAAATAGAGGTAGTCGTATCTGTTCACAACAGTACTAAACATATCAATTACAAATTTATTTTAGCACGTATTATTACATATCAATAAATATCACTTCAGTTGGTAATTGTAGTTCATTAGAAAAACAACAATAGATTTTGAAATGACATTGTATGGCAGTAGAAACGATAATTGACAATGCTTAGAATCATTTGTCAATGCCACAAGATTTGAGAAGAGGGTGTTGAGTAACTAAAGATCGATTAACCATAAAACATAGCTTTACCACCGCATTTGTAACTACGTGAGCGATGAATATCGTAACATGATGAAATGGAGATTGATGGTGTACGTAATGTGATAGAAGAATCATTAGGGATTCATTAAATGTATATTAAGTTTTATTTCTATTACAGCTAAATAACTTCAGTGTCTTGTATGTGAAGTGAATTACAACAGTTAACTATTCTGAAACGAGAAAGTTAACGCTGCATTTCTTGGCGAGAACTGGTTTAATACAATATCAGAAATGCTACAAAAATTCACTTTTTTAAACTACTTCCAGTTTGTTCTCAATTACAATAAGCAAATTGATAGTTGTGTTATTTTTCCACGCAAAATTAAAAAGCAAGGAACAAACATTCATTGCCAGGACGGGTTTGGAACCCATACTTCTTGCTTGTGGGGAGTTGAGTCAGAACGCCCTCCAACGCAATCGATAATTTTGGCCAACGCCCTTCTGAAAACGGGGTTACGAAACTCAGCTGCATCCGTTGCCATTGTCAAACAGACGCTGTGTCCGCGCAAGCATGGATAAACGAGAGAGTTTTTGGATCGACAGAGAAGGCAATTAACATGAATACCTAGTTGACAACTTTGTAACCAAATTGAATACCATAAAATCTGATAAAGAATTCACTTGCTTTTTAGATTACCCTTTAATATGGAATGACGGAGTTCAGGTTCCAAAGACTTCAACATGTGATGGCGTAATCTTCACCATCCTACAGAGCAACATTCACAAGCTGGGTATCATAAAGCTCCTGCATCCATCCATAGTATTCCTTCCAAAGAAAGCTTCCAAAGTAGATCTCTCCAAACCCACCATCCTCATAAGGAGGAAACGAAACCAAGTCTCTCGAAACTATTCCAAACTATTCCTTCCAAATAAAGCTACCAAAGTAGATCTCTCCAAACCCACCATCCTCATTAAGAGGTAACGAAACCAAGTCTCTCGAAACTATTCCAAAGCATTCCTTCCAAAGAAATATTCCAAAGTAGATCTCTCTAAACCCACCTCCCTCATTAAGAGGTAACGAAACCGATTTCCATCAACACCGCCTGACCGCGAGCCTACTCCACGAACACTCCGCAGGGGTTTGGCAGCGCGTCCCACGAGCAGTCAATGCGTCTCCGGAGACCGATGGGGCGCGCGAACCGCCGCCGCCGCCGCCGCCACCGCCGCCTTATCTGGTGCAGACGGAAGGAAATCATCCGCCAGCAGCGCGGCGCAGAGCGCAGCGTCGCCCCCTCTAATCCCGCGCGAAATATTACACGCCCGCCACGCCACCCCCCTGGGCCCATCTTTCATTGGGGCGCCGCGCGCCAAGATGGATGGCGCATTTTCCTGCCACGTTTTCTTCCCGTTCTTATATGTATTAATAAGGTATTTTCTCAATCCACTCTTCCCCTCTTGGCGCGGTCATTATTCAGAATTGAGTGGGGGTGATTGCTGATGTAAAGGTGAACGTCGTGAGTTATTTATTATTCGCTATGCATTGCATCATCTTAACATCCATAAATAAGTCTTTATTCTCTACTTATTTATAGTTTAAATGTTCAGGTAAATTCAAAGAGATGACTAAATTTCCGTAGGAAAATGGAGTGTCACTACCCAGCACTTACGGTCTCATGTCTTAGGGTAAAAACTAATATTGCACAATACATCAACTTATCTTTTAATGTCTCGTCTAATATTAGCGTTAGTATAAGACATAGAATGAATTGTATATATTGTATATATTGTATATATTAACTTCACGGCATTTCGCTGAAATAGTTCAATTTTAAAGTAGTAGCACGAAGGAGTGGTGTGTTGCATGACAACTCACGTCAGTTGCTTGTGCGACGTAATCGTTCTTAGTAATTTATTTAAACCAGTTCGGCATGTCGAATTTGACGGATTTGAGACTCGCCCGCTTCTGTGTGCAATCCATCCATCAATGTCAGAGAACTCGGCCTGTAGAGAAACAGCTCGCTCTCGAGAATATGTTTTTAGGCATACGTCGTCGCACAGAAAATATTTACTATCAGGACACCAAATATTTGCTCTGCGACATATACTTGAAAACATTCTCGCGTATCCTTTTCGGCAAATAGTTCGCTTAAAGCGCTTCAACATTCGAACACATGTTGTATTTAATAATAATTCCATTGAAAAATCTAAAAAATACAAATTCGTAATCATTGTAAAGAAAAAATATAATAATAATAATAACAATGGAAAAGACAAATTCATATTTTTTGAAAAGGTTTTTAATATGACTTTGTGATTTGAATGAGCATTTTTTAAAATGAAATATAAAAAAAAGTATACTTTTAAAATGAATTATGAGAAAAGTATATTTTTAAAGTGAATTATTAGAAATATTTGAAAACAAAATTTTAAATATACCTTTATGAATCGCTCTTGTTTTTGAATAATTTTCATAAAGTATACAAAATTTGTTCATATTTCAAGAATAAATTAAATATAGAAGAATGGTCGACAAATACCACGCAAAAGGCATTATTCTTTAAAATTATTCAGGGAAAATAGTGCAATAACTTTGCAATATGTGCTCTGAAACCTGAGAAGGAGATTTCTGAACTGACACTCTGACAAGCACGTATCTGTGCTTCTCAAGTAGTCGCAGTTAATGCATAAGTTAGTCACAGGCAACCAAACTGGCATACTATGTGCTTGTTTCAATAGCACGTTACATTGAATGTTGGCACAACTGATCACAGTCAATGCTTAATAATCATAATGACGACCCATGTCAAGAAGCTACATTAGAATAGTATCACACAAAAGAGTTAAGAGATTCAGGAAGCAGCCAATATCCACGTTTAGTAGTGCTTAATCCTGCTAGCAAATAGAAGCAATCCTCAAGATGTTCAGTTATCAGAAGACATTATTAGGAGAAGATGGAGCAAGAAGCTTCAAAGTATTGTTCGTTGATCGCCAGTAAATGAAAAAGAAAATAGTGATATGATAAAATTAGGAAAGTCGAGGAACACTCCTGGTTGCTTAAGTATAAATGAAATACCAATGCAAAGAAAACAAAATGCAGGTCAAGATAAAAACCAGAATAGCGGTGACTAAGAGATTTATATCGACAAACAGCAGCAAGGTTAAGGAAAACTAATAGTGCTACAATAGGACGCACGTTATCGTATTATTTCTATTTTTTTCGACATTAAAAATTTAAATAGTTCAACGAAAGTACAACCTGCGCAATATTTTAAGCGTTCTTTACTCTCAAAGGAAAAAACTGAGCCATTTTTGAGACATTTTTGTAAAAAATCTTAACTTGAAACAAAATTACACAAAAACTACTCGTTTAAAAAAATATACATCATTTTATTTAAAAATATAAGTTTTTAACGCAGATTTCCTCAAAGGAAAAAAAATTTACCATCAGTTTTGTGGTTTTACATTAATACTTTTTGCAATTTTCGAAAATTCAGATATTTTATCCAAAATGGGAGGTAGAGATAGCAAAGTTGCAGGAAGAGAAAGTAAAAATAGTTTAGACATAAGAAAGTTGAACTACGAAGAGCGAAGTCGGGCACTGGAGAGGTTCCGGCAGGAGAGGCAAAGTTGCGGGCAGAGCATGGCCCGAGGATGCAGTGGTTGGAGGAGGAGGGCTGGCTAACATAGGCAGCGGTCGCGGCGGAGGCGCACGGATCGGCACAGGCGGTAGCGCTGGCGGGTGAGCGCAGCGAGAGGCGCCGTCGTTGCCGGCGGGGCAGCGCAGGGTGAGGGACGAAGCGGCAGAGCACACGGCGCGGGCGATGACGAAACCGTCGTCTCCCGACGCCAGTCCAGGTCGCCCTGTCGAGATCCCGCGTCGTGCGCCCACCGTCGCGGCCACCTCGCGGTCGCCACTCTACGTCGCCCCCCGATACGCCCTCGCCCCGTCGCCCCGTCGCCCGTCCGTCCCTCCCGTCGCCCCCGTCGACCTCGGGTCGCCCCCCGTCGCTGCGTCGCCCCGAACCTACCCCGAGACCCACGTCGCAGTACCGTCCACTCAGTCGCCAGACGTACACGCTCACAGGGCCGTCCGTCGCCTCCAGGCCTCCGTCGTCCAGACCAGACGCCCCGACGATCCCACCTCCGCCACATCAGTCGCCGTAGCCGCCCCGATCCCCGAGCCACGTCGCTAGAAAGCCGTCAACGACCCAGTCGCCAACTGTGCCGCCTCCGTCGCCATTCCGTCGCCTCCGCGTCGGCTCCCAAGACGCCCTCGACGATTCAACCTCAGCTCCCCGTCCCCGCCCTGGGGCCCCCCCCCGTCGCCACCGTGACTCCCCCGAGCCAGGACTGTCCCGCTAACGTCATTCCAGTCGCCAACGTCGCCTCGTCGCCCTCCGCAGCCTTCCGTCGCACTCAGCGTCGCTCCGACGACCCTGACCGATCCCCTCGCCCGTCGCCTGGCGCGTCGCCCCGACTCCCCCGTCACCGCCACGTCGCTACCGTCACGTGACCAGTCGCCAACGTCGCCTCAGTCGCCTCCGTCCGCCTCCGTCGCTGCGATCCGACGCCTCGACGATCCCCTTCGGGCAACCTGCCAATCCTGTGTAACCAGTCGCCTGCGTCCGGCCCGAACTCCCCCAGCCACGTCGCTAACCGGTCACTCCAGTCGCCAACGTCGCCATCCAGTCGCCTCCGTCGGCCTCCGGCGCTCCCGACGATCACTCGACGATCCCCTCGGCCCAGACCGTCGCCTGCGTCCCCCGACTCCCCTTGAGCCACGTCGCTAAGCGTCACTAAACCAGTCGCACACGTCGCTACCGTCGCCTCCGCTCGCCTTCCTCGTCCCGACGCCTCGACGATCCCCACTCGCCCTCGCCTGCGTCGCGCCCGACTCCCCGAGCCACGTCGCTCCGGCACTCCAGTCGCCAACGTCGCCTCCGTCGCCTCCGTCGCTCCCAGCCGAGCCTCGACGATCCCCCCTCGTGCTGCCGTCGCAACTGCGGTCGCCCCGACTCCCCACCGAGCCACGTCGCTACGTCACTCCAGTCGCCAGACTAATGTGGCCCAGTGATGAAGGGTTTTGTTAGCAGGCCCACACCCAGGGGGGGGGGGGGGGGGAGGGGGGGGGGGGGGCCCCCCCCCTCCTCCGCCCCGCCCCTCTTATATCGAAGCGAGACAGACCGTCACATCCCCGGGTTGAAGAAGGCGCGCCCGCGGGGGGGGGGGGGGGGGGGGGGGGGGGGGGGGGGGGAGGGCATCCCCCCCCCACGCCCCCCCTCCGCCCGCGGCGGACCGAAGACGAGCGAAGACTCCTCCGGGAGTTGCCACGAGCCCCGGCCGCGATCCATGCCGGCCTAGGCGCCCCCCCCGGCCGCGCCGTAATTCCACAAGACTCGGCCGCCCCACCGGGGGGGGGTATTGTTCGTCACTGGATGAGGCGCCCAGCCCGCCGCAAACACCCTGCCCCGCCCCCGGGGGGGGGGAGGGGGGGGGGGGGCCCCTCCCCCCCCCCACCCCTCCCTAGTTATTTCCCTGGCCGTCGCCTCAGTCACTCCCGGACGCCCTCGACGATCCCGCCCTCCGCCCGCGTCGCCTTGCGTCGCCCCCGACTCCCCGAAGCACGTCGCTAACCGTCTCGCAACCAGTGCGCCAACGAGTCGCCTCCGTCGCCTCCCGCTCGCCTCCGTGCTCACGACGCCCTCGACGATCCCCCCTCGCCCCGTCGCCTGCGTCGCCCGACTCCCCCGAGCCACGTCGCTACCGTCATCCATGTCGCTCCAAACGTCGCCTCCGTCGCCTCCGTCGCCTCCGTCCGCATCCCGACTGCCTCGACGCATCCCACCTTCGCACCCGTAGCACTGCGCTCGCCCCGACTCCCCCGGCCGCACGTTCGCTAAAGTCACTCCAGTCGCCCAACAGGTCGCCTTCCGTCGCCTCCGTCGGCCTCCGTCGCTCCGTCGCTCACGAGCCCTCAGACGATTCCCCCCTCCAGCACGACCAGTCGCCTGCGTCGCCCCGACTACCCCCGAGCCACGTCGCTAAACCGTCACTCCATCCGCCAACCACACACGTCGCCTTCCGTCCCTCCGTCGCTCCCGACGCCACAATCGACGATCCCCTCAGCCGTCGCCCTTCGTCGCCCCGACTCCCCGAGCCAGGGGAGAGGGTGGATGCGTCCGCTACCGGTCACTGACAGTCGCCAACGTCGCCTCCGTCGCCTCCGTCGCCTCCGTCGCCTCCGTCGCTCCGGACCCCTCGACGATCCCGCCTCGCCCCCGTCGCCTTGCGTCGCCCCGACTCCCCCGAGCCACGTCGCTACCAGTCACTGGCCAGTCGCCACCGTCGCCCTCCGTACGCCTCCGTCGCTCACCGACGCCCTCGCCGATCCCCCTCGCCCACCGTCGCCTGCCGTCCGCCCACGACTCCACCAGAAGCGAACGCGGCTATCCGTCACTCCAGTACGCCAACGTCGCCTCCGCGCCTCCGTCGCCTCCGTCGCTCCGGTCGCCTCCGGTCGCTCCCGACGCCCTCGACGATCCCCTGCCCGCCGTCGCCTGCGTCGCCCACTGACTCCCCGAGCCACGGGTCGCTATCCGTCACTCCAGTCGCCAACGATCGCCCTCCGTCGCCTCCGTCGCCTCCGTCGCTCCCCGAAGTGAACAGCCTCGACGATCCCCACTTCCGGCGCGGTCGCCTGCGTCGCCCCGGACTCCCGAGCCACGTCCGCCTCACGACAGCCACTCCAGTCCGCCAACGTCGCTCTCCGTCGCTCCGTCGTCCGACCGCCCTCAGGACGATCCCCCCTTGCCCGTCGCCCTCGTCGCCTCCCGTCGCCCCAGTCGCCCCCGCGCCCCCGTCGCCCCCGTCCGCCACAGCCGTCGCCCCCGTCGCCCCCGTCGCCCTCGTCGCCCCGTCGCCCCCCGTCGCCACCTCCCCGTCGCCGCGGCCGTCGCCTTCCATCCGTCGCCCCCGTCCGCCCCGTCGCCCAGTCGCCCTCGTCGCCCCCGTTCGGCCACTGCGTCGCCACCCGACTCCGAGCCCACGTCGCTACGTCACTCCAGTCCGCCAAACGTCGCTCGTCGCCTCCCGTCGCCTCCGTCGCTCCGAACGCCCTCAGACGATACCCCTTGCCCCGTCGCCTCGTCGCCCCGTCGCCCCCGTCGCCCCAGTCGCCTCGTCGCCCCAAGGCCGTCGCCCACGTCGCCCCCGTCGCCCAGTCCCCCGGCCGTCGCCCACGTCGCCCCGTCGCCCTTCAGTCCGCCCCGGGTTTATCTTTCGGTACTTGCTACGCGCCGCCCCGTCGCCCCCGTCGCCCCCCTCGCCCCGTCGCCCCCGTCGCCACCGTCGCCCCCAAGTCGCCCCCAAAGATCGGCCCTCGTCGCCGTGGTTTGCCCTCGCTCCGCAGGTCGGCTGGGCGTCGCCAAACTGCGCATCCGATCCGTTGGGTAGTGCCTTCCGCACCATTAGGGTTAGGTTTGTGCAACGAAGGCGAAATCTGCGCGCGACGGAGGTGCCGTGTTAAATGTATGCCTTAAGCGAGGGGTTGAGAGTTCGGGGACCGCGCTGAATACGTGAGGAGTAAAGCAAGCGGATCTACATTGGTGTCGGCCCCATCGTGTATCGGTTACCGCGCCTCGCAGCCTCTGTTTGAGATAGTAACGCGTGACCTGGTTCGCAGCTCGCTCACCCGTGTAGAAGCGGCATTATGTAGGGTCGTAGTATATAAGCCGTCGCCCATCCCGGTCGCCCCCGTCGCCCCCGGTCGCCACGTTCGCCCCGTCGCCCGAGCCCCGACCTTCCCGACACCGTCCGTCTGCCGCATCGCTCCCCAGGATGGGAATTCGGAATAGACTTCAGAAATCGACGGGTTTTCG
>BOPP01000022.1:2622651-2658621 GCA_017312745.1 Gryllus bimaculatus
AGGATGGGGCTGGGTGAACGGGCGTCGCGGGGGACCGACAGGAGAGGAAATAGGCGCAGCTGCGGCTACAGAGAGGTGAGTAAAGACGAGGATAGAGGTTGAGACTAGCGAAGAAAAGCATGCCAGGAGAGGGAAACGGGCCGTCACCAAGAGGAGACGATGCAATGTACAACGGAGACTGGTCATGAAAGTGAAAAGCTGGTAGAGGTGCGGGAAATTGATCGGAGAAAGCATTGGATACATTTAAACCAATTGGTGACTAGTCAGAGAGAGAGAGAGAGAGTGAGAGAGAGAGAGATATGGAGGAAGAGAGACGGACAAACAGAAAGAGATGAAAAGTGAAGGTTTACCGTAACGAATAAGATATAAAAACCTACCAAAACATACAAATGGGGGGGAGACGAAAAAGTATAAGAAAGGAAACAAACACGAAAAGAAAGAGAGAAATAATAAAAGTTTGAAAGACTGGGGAAAGAAAACAGGATAAAATCTTCAATGCTGAAGGAGATCACATAAACAGATTCATTAAAAAAGTATGAGAACATGAACATTTTCCAAAGCAACTGTGTTATCTAGGTTTACATAATGTTAGTCAAAATTTAAATTTGTTCACACAAAGATATAAGAGATAAACGTACTAAACTTTCATTGGAATTTACAACTAATTGCTCCTATTAATATACGAATTTTAAATTTGACAAACACAAAATTAGATGCGATAATCGTAAATTTGTTGTGGTTAAGTATTTATCTTAAAATCTTCATTTTTAAAAACTGGGAAGCGATTTAAAACTGCTTTTAAAGACGTTATTTGTAACAGAAGTGCGAAGCTTGGGAAGCACGTTGACAATATTGTTAAACTAAAAGGCAAGATGCAATTGTAGTGTGTGCAGGAATTAAGAATGATCTAGAGATAAACAACCACTGAATGGTCAAAAATGATTTTCATAAGCATTATGACGCACTAACTAAATCTTCATTTGCAGAAAATAGGCGCTCCATAGAGTTTTCATAAATTGAAAGGTAAAAGAACGAAAAGACGTTTCGAAAAAAACATGACCAAAAACGGTGAACACTAATGGATTTCGACCACAGAAGTAGACCTGAATCAATTCGGAAAAGAGAGAGAAACGTAGCAACAGAAAAACTGAAGTAGCACAAGCAGTCTAAAGCAAAAAATAAGACAAAACGTTGCCAGGAAGTAGTTTCGCAATAACCGAGCCCTGTTGGCGTTAAAATGAATTAAGAGACGCAACGGAGTGCGAGCACAACGGCAAACTTCAGCTAGATGAACGAGGTTCACGATCCAGCGACCCGGTCTACGAGTGTGAACTGAAACGTCGGCGGCAGGGGGACTAAAGCGAAGTTTGCGATGTTTCCAAGCGTTAGGTTGCCTTGAAGCACGCAGAGCCAACAATGCATACCAGGGAGGTGAGAACTTGAGAGAGGAAGAGAAAGACGCAACGCGGGACTGAAGGGGGAAAAGGAAAGAGCCGCAGAAAGCGAGGAGCGATAACCGGGAGTCACCGCGTATCAAGGGGTGTTAGAGGCTGCAGGAAGAATACTACTGTTAATGAGCCATAGAGCGAGCAGGTTGAAGAGCGAACCGCTGAGAAGCGACCGGTTTCAAAGGCCCCGACTTCGCCCGTTACCGGGAAAGCAGCTCATGACGAGGGTCGGTGCAGGGCAAACTTCAGTTAGAAGCATTCCTTCTTTGAAACTATTTACGTACGTATTAGTAGACCACAAATATAATTCACGTATCTGAAGTAACAGCACAGTCGCAAAATGAGATTGTATTGACTATTTAATGCTATGTTGGTCATAGGGGTTCACGTTTACTTCCTACCTATCGATTGCTATTCACATAACCTTGCATATAGGACCTATAATATGGGAAACGTGTATTGCCCACTTTTCTCATGAACAAATTTTATATTAAATGCGAGCAACACAACTTGATGGTAAGATTGGTAAGATGGAGTAAATTTATCTCATTAACGTTTTATATAGGTTAAATCGGGTGTTTTCGCAACATTGACACTAATTCTACTTCAACACCTACGTTAGATCTTAGATTCGCCATTCGCATGAGAATAAACTATAACCAAACAAGTAAGATATTAACTCATATCCTCTCTTTCCTCAAGGGTAATACTCTAGCATGCACTGACTCAGTGCATATCTGAAGGGCATCGGCGTGGCACGGTGCTGGTTGAATCGGCCCGACGGAAGGTGCGAGGAGGGGCGACTCAATTTGAGCGCGATCGGCTCTAGTGCAGTGCGCGGGAGCGCAAGGTGTGGGTCACCGCAATTAGTATGGCCCCAATTCTAGCATTTGGGCAGCCCTGCCATATATCAACCACGAGGTGAAGAAACAAAGTAAACCTGTGTTAAAGAATCGAAAGAAGTTAGTTCCAGAATCAATTGGGTGAATTATATTGCTGGTCAACTAATACAGAGCGCCAGGAAAGCTTCTCCACGTTAAGCCAAATCAGGACCTCCTTTTAAAAATTGTATTTATGTTTGTAGCACTCAGACCACTGGTTAACAAGTGAAGGGGGAAATCATCATCTACGTGGTGAGTACGCAATTTACGTTTTCTTGTGTTACAAGCTGCAGCTCGTGCTACCAAGATAATTTCTGTTGCAAGCACTCTTGCCTGCAAGGTGTCACTGTGAAGACTTTTCTGGTGCACTATAGTTCCCTATTAGTTTTGTATTTTAAATTAACTTTTCTATCGATTTACTTTCATATTTATAAAATAATTTCCTCCGCGATCGCTATAGTATCGTTAATTTGAGCAACTGAAGAAAGCTGAAAACCGGGTTTCTTTTGTATTATTACGTGTTGCTTACGAATATGTTGCCAAAAACATTTTTCGGGTAGAACGTACACGTAAACAATAAAACAAAAATACCGAGTGCTTGGTGCAATTGGGATGGCAACTGATGGTACATTTCGGTAGTTGGATTGAGTCTGGTATTACGGGAGGGGTAGAAGTTGAAGTGAGTTTGGTGCCCAGGAAATTTGCAGAATACAGTAACACCAGATAGGCTTCCCTAAATTTGTTTCGACTGGCGGCTCTCTTGATTCCGTGTGGCCCAATTAAATGTAGTACTAAAGAAATTACATTGATTTCTATTATTCATTACAATGAATTGAGTTTGATTTCCTCCCATCATTTTGAGAGGTTGCGTATTGAGGCTTGCGGTTTGAGGGATAGCGTATTGCATTTGTAGTTGTGCACCTGTGAAGTAAAGACGAACTGATGTTACAAAGATCTGTATTGTGCAGATATATTGCATGGTATGCATGTTAATTGTTTGAAAAAAAAATAACATTTGATGAATATTTACAATTTCTACTTTCTACATGTTACAAGGATGTTCACACGACATATATTCACGTTTAATATTCTTGTGATTTTGCGAGCATCATAATTCGCCGACTCTGGCCACACGGCAGAATTCAGTGCAAGATTTGTCCTCCAGCTCCACCGAATAGTTGTTCCAAGAGATGTCGTTGGCTGTTCTTGACGGGACCCGACTGTTTGGCATGTTGATGAGAAGGGAAAAAGTTTGAAAGCTCTTTCGTTAAGTGAAGTCTTTGTGAGAGCAAAAAGTTTGTGAATGTAAATTTTCGCGATTATTACTTTTAGGAATACGACTTCATTGGTTGACATCTTCGTTTATGTTCCTTCCGCTTGCATTTCGGAATCGTTGGTGAACTCTTTTAAAGACTTATCGGCTTCGCTAGGGCATGATATTTATTTTTCAATTTTTTCGCAATACGTAAGATTTTCTACGTATTTTACATATAAAAGCGTACAAACAATTTTATTCGGATTTTAAGAACATTGTTTATGTAAATAATTGAAAACAAAAAAAGTAACGCATGAAGACTTTAAAACCTTTTGCGCTTTAATTGAACGATACTATTCACTATTTTATTCATTATTTTAATTGTCTTTTATTTATAATATGATAAAGATCCGTAAATTATTTCTTCGAATTACAGGGGTGAATTACAGGTAAAACATATCTACACAATCATCCCTTGAGTCACAACTGTGGATTCAAGCTATCTTCTGAAATCACATTTACGTTCATCACATAATCCTCCCCCCCCACCCCCACCCCCAAAAAAAAACAATCTCACTTAGAAATTCCAGAACGATTTCATCCCATTAACAACATTCTCAAAGAACATAAATAAATCACTCCCTAGTAAAATTAGAATTGAATTGCCCGATAACTACCGGTAACCTATTACTCTGCACAATAAACTCAAACGTATTTCGATTTAAAGCACCGCCGCGCTCTCCGCCGAGAGAGGCACATAAAGGTTAACCACCGCCCGGCAGAACAAGCCAATGCATAAAACAAGCGCCCCGCGGCGGGCGGCTGGGAGAGGCGGCAGCGCTGGGGCACCCGTACCGCTCGCAGCCGCCCCCGCCGCCCCCGCCGCCACCGCTATTAAGAAGTGTGTCAATCCGAGCGAAGGCACAGCCCGCACGTCTGCCCGCTCTGCATTATTCAAACGGAGAGCTAGTGGGAGCCGCATCGGTGGAGGGGATGGCCGTGGGGATTGTGGGGATGATAGTGGAGGTAACAGGAAGTGGTAGTAGAGCTGGTGGAAAGAGGGGCGGTGTTGGCGATTGTGGCAATGGTGGAGGTGACACTGCCACGGAGCACCGATGTCAGTACTGCAGGTTATGGTGAATTCTGAAATCTGTAGTAGCACGGTGGCAACGACTTACGGAGGTAATGTCAGCCATGGTGAAGAGTTGGAAGAGGCGGATGAAAAATAAACAGTAATAGGGGCTGTGTCGTTAGCCCAGAATGCAGCGATGCCGACAATTACGGAAGGCAAAAAAACAATGTGATGCAAGGTGTGCAACAACTAAATCTAAGCTTGCATAAGTAGACGAGGGAAGTGTGGTGTGTCGAGTGAAGTGTGTAGTTGAGTTCAGTAGTTCACAATGAAGACGATGAAGTCAACGTCGAAAGAGACTGGCGGGATAAGAGATTCGAATAGGGGCAAACATCGCAAAAGTAGCAAAATGCAGACTAGCAGGGAGCCGCGAGTTTGAAGGTGAAAGAAACTAGGAGACTTCGTGAGGAGTGGTAAAAGGTAGAGAGTATGCGGTCCGCGTCAAAAAACACCAGAAAAAACATACAATGGGAAAAAAGTACAATTACGCCCTTGTTGAAAAATTATTTACAAAAACAAATCAGAGAAGTTTCTAGGATTGGATATTAATGACGAAAAATATGAATATTAAAATTAGAATTATGAAATTAATAAGAGAAATATTCAGAATATATTTTAGCAAGCCACGAGAATAAAAGAAAAAATCAAGTAAAATAATAATAAAACGAGTCTTAGACTTGAACTTCTGACTTGCTTTCAGACAACTATGGCGGAAGAAATGTGTGAAAATAGATTATATATTTATACGTGGCTAAAAATCGAAACAAAGAGGACAATCAAACTCGTAAACAAGAATAAAAATGGAAACGAAAGTATGCCTAACATACTTGAGGAACCATATTTACACAGAGGTCCACCGGGCAACTTATTCACTTAAGTTAAAAGCCGTAATTGGAGAGACAAATGATACTTCGCAAAACATTCGGATGACAAATCGAACCTTGAAAAGGAAAGCAACGTGATTACGAGATAACTAATAACAATCTACAGCCTTTGAAATCGGAGAAAAGACGTAGTTATAAATAGAATGAAGTCTGTTATGTTATTATGTAGCTGGCGTAGATGATACGTATTTCGGCAGAAAAGCAAACGAGACAATTGGTCAGGAATTGTAACTACATGAATGTGATAAACCACTCCGACAAAAAAATTAGTAATAATAATAATAATAATAATAATAATAATAATAATAATAAATTCCCCCGACAAAACGGAAAGAAAAAAGTATGAAGCACGTAAAAAAATAGACGAGACTCCGCCAAGTGTTGCCAACCGGACGCTATGCACTGGTCCGATAAGAGTTGTTACGACGCCGGCAGCAGCTCGGGCAGTAGGGCAGCGGAGCGCTGGCAGTAAAGTACTTCGCCACCCACACAGACGGCGCGGCCCTCATGTCTGACCAGCACAGAGGCGGAACTGCGTTGAGAGGAAGCTGCGCAGCGGCGTCGCGGCGTCACGTCCGCTCCACCGACGGGGTGCTAGCTCGCCCCCCCCCCCTCACCCGTGCCAACGCGACCACCCGCCAGCCCGCATCCGCTCCCGGCGTCCGTCCATCAACCTACCCGCTCACACGCCCATCCACCCAAACGTCCGATCATCCCTCCGCTCGCCTATCCATATGTCCACCCACCCGAACGTCCACCCGTTCGCTCGTCCGCCCCTCTACCCAACCGCTTATATGTATGTCCATCCACCCCTATGCCCGTCCGCACCAATGCCCGTCTGCACCAATGCCCATCCGCACTCTATGTCCCGCCTGCCCTATGCGTCTGCTCTGTGCTCGTGTCCGTCTACCCGTCACCTGTCCATCCTCTGGCCACCCGTCCGCCCGTGCCCTTCGCCCTTTTGGCCATCGGCTGGTTTGCACTCCGAACGTCCGTCCATCCAACCGTTCGCTGCCGTCAATCCGCCCACCCGCCCGTTGCCCTTCCCGTCCTCTCTCTCGCACATTCCACCCGTCCACCAATACGTCTCTTGGCCCGCCCTCTGTCCATCCACCCCTCCTGCCCTCCCGGTTTGCCAGGGGCCGCCTTGAACGGCGCGGCGGCTCGGCCGCGACGTGAGGGAATAAAAGCGCGGCGGAGGCGCTCTCGTCGCCCGGACACGGAGGAGCACTCTGCCAGCGCGCCGTCGACGTGCGCCGGCCCACGCTCGCTCCCGCGCCGCGGAGCTTTACGGGCGACGAAAGCGGCCCGCCCGGCCGCCCGCGCGCCTCAATCACTCCGATGAATTTCACACGAGCGGGCGGACGAAAGCGGTGGACGCGCTAAGTGAATCTTAATGACTCAGCTCTTCCGTCTTGGAAACAAACGTAATATACTGTTCATTCTGCACTTCGTGAGATTGAACAGTTTATCAACTGTAGGGACTTAGTAGAGGCAATATATTGTGTAAATTTGTAAGATAATAAAAGGACTTTTATGGGCTACTAATATATTTAACCGATTATAATTGGCAGTAACAATTGAGAAGATTGAAATGAAACAGATGAAAAGCGTAATTTTGTAGGCGTAGATTCACATCTGAAAACGTGTGTTTAAATTTGTCAGGTTGTTTTTATGATGATGATGATGATTATACAATGATGATTGTAAATTTCAATTTTATAGAATTTTCTTAGATTTTACAATGTTCTAAGTGCTTCATTAACTGTATGTAAAAAAGGAAATTTTTTGGTCAAAAGAATAACAAAACTGTCATCTTATATACATGATATAATCCACGAGAAATGTGTTACATTTTCATGATTTTCTTTGTCAACTCTATGGCGAGGTAGCGGCGTCGGAATATGACGATGAGATAAAAACGTATTTTCCCTTTGTATGTTTAGGTTTTTGCAATTTCCTTTAAAATTTCACAAGTTTAAAATACATAAATTTTGTTTTACCCAACCGCGATTCAAGCATTGAAGAGTATTAAGAACAATAAATTCTCATAAATCTTTTACTAGTATTGAAACACGTTATCAAAACACAAAATGAAGTTTATAATTGTCGTCTATACGCAATAAAAACAGTATAGGAGAACGTTTTGGAACATGAGAGTGGAACTGAACAAAACGTACGAGCATCATTCCATTAAATAAAACAAAGTTAGCTCAGCTGCAGCACAATAGAATGTCTCGCCGTCGGCTATGGTGGTGGCAAGAGCCAGCGGCGATGGAGAAGCAGTGATAAAGATAGCGTCAGTGGAAAGGACAAACGCAACGGATGCGAGACGGCGAAACATGCAGAGACGACATTGGAATCAACTACAAGGAATAACACGATCGTTCCTGGGGACACGATGAATACAGGTGCAGAAACATGATATTGTTAGGGTCAGCACCGGTATCATGGATCGCAGAGACAGTCACTGCATAAAGGAAAAGGACGGTGTCAGTTGTGGCAGCAACGACACCATAAATAACGAAGATAAAAGCATAGCCGGCGGCAGAAGGAACGATCCAGTGTGGCAGTGATGGAAACATCACTATCAACGGTAGCAATTGCAACGACGCGGCAGCAGAAACAGAGACGACAGCACAATAGACGACTACCGCAGTGGCAGCGACTGTGGAAGGGGTTACGATAGTAACAAGTAAAGGGATTGAAGTGGCAGTGTCGGACGCAGAAGGAACGACAGATGAAAGACCGATTGTGGCCGAAACAGAGGCGTAGAATCAACGACGTTCGCAGTAGCAGCGACGATGTCAGTTATGATTGCAGAAGCTACGACGGCTGCAAAAAGAACGATAGCAATAGGAACAGTGACGGCGGACAAAACAGAGATGAAGCAACGGTGGCATTCACGGTGGCAGCGACGGCAGGAGCAGCAACGGAGGCGATGGCTACGATAACGGTTGAAGAAGGAACGACGGTAGAACGAACGATGGCGGCAGGGACAGAGACGAAACAGAGACGGGGCCGAAACAGAGACGAAGAATCAATGACATTCGCAGTAGCAGCGACAGCAGAAGTGACCGGAAAGCGGCAGGAGCAGCAACAGCGAAAATTTCAGTGACGGTTGCAGAAGCAGCGACGGCTGCAGAAAGAACGATACCGGCAGGGACAGGAACAGAGATGAAGCAACAGCAGTATTTGCGGTGGCAGCGACGGCAGGAGCAGCAACGTAGGCGATTGCAGACTTAACGATAACGGTTGAAGAAGGAACGACGGTAGAACGAACGACAGGGCAGCAGGAACAGTAATGTCGGCCGAAAGAGAGACGAAGAATCGGTGACATTCTCAGAAGCAGCGACAGCAGCAGTGACCGGGAAAGCGGCAGGTGCAGCAACGGCGAAAATGTCAGTGACGGTTGCAGAAGCAGAGACGGCTGCAGAAAGAACGATACCGGCACGGATAGGAACAGAGATGAAGCAACAGCGACATTTGCGGTGGCGACAGCGATGGCGGCAAGTACACGAACGGAGGCCGTGGCATTACCGGGGACATCCCCTCCGACGGCGCTAGGGTGGGTGTGGCAGGAGTGGCAGAGGTGGGTTGGGGCCGGGGGCCAACGGCGCGTGTCGGGACCGCGTCGCAATGCGCCGCGCGGACCGGCGCGGCAGGGCGCCGCGGGCAAAAACAAAACGACGGCTCTCATTTAGCGGCGGCGCCGCCGACTCGGCGACTCGGCGACTCGGCAGCCGGTGCGAGGGAAGGCGACATTACGGGATGCGGAACGGAAGGAAGAGGCGACTGGAAACGGGGATGGAGCGACGGACACGTGGAACGCACTGGCTGTACGGCCATGAACGGAAGCGGTAAGAAGGGCGAACGGTGATAGACAAATGCAGTGAATGTGTTAAATTGAGATTGGAGAGAAATTCAGAACAGTCGGTATGACACGGCATTACGGGGTCGGTATGATACGTCAAACGAGACAGTTTTCAGGAGTTAATGTTGCAGTAAGGAATGGTCAAAGGTGAAACAAGGATTACTCCCGCTTACAACGAAAAATTAAAGATACTAGCCAAGATAGTATTGCGAAAACACAGAAACTGAAGGATGAATGGCGATATGTCATTGTGGGTGAATATTTCTTAAGATACCAAAACGACGTATTCCTACATTACTGGAGTATCAAGTAAAATTGCAACAGCACCAGCGGAATGTTGCTAGGTATTATTTACTTACCGTCTCACTCTAGCAGGGACGGATAGCGCCGATAGTGAAAATGTCGCGCCAAGTGTTCTCGAGGTTTCTAGAGATTTCTTTTTCTAGTGGGGTCTCAGTGTGAAGTGTACTTGTGTTTTTTGTTAGTTTGCGGTCATCAGCCATTAACAATCATGAGTGACTCTTCGAATTTCGCAATTGAAGGACCAAGATACCGCCGATCTACGACGGCATTCACACATTATTGTACCGAAGTAAACGTCTTTTTACAGACTCTTTGTTCCCAAGCAACAAAACTTTCAGAAGGCGAATGTGTGATAAAAGAAATATCGACAAACCCTAATTGTTTGTAGCAGAACCCTCTGGTGTATATTGAATTTGTAATATTACTGTCACAAGCTTCGTAGTCCACAGAAAAAAATGAAAAAAGCTTCATTGAGACAAAATTAAATGACGACCATAAAAATACTTAAAACGTTGAATAGTTTTATAGTTTTACGATGCCGGCCAGTACCATACAGTAAAGAAAAATTGCCAGAAAATGAATGAAAAGTTCTAGTAAAATAATACATAATTTAATTAATCGAAAAATAACAAAACATTTTCTTCACGTGTTTATACAGCAAGATGTAACGATGACCTTTTAACGATTGCAATATTACTGTCAAAGAAGTGTATGAGCGTGTACGCTAGTGAAGGTCCGACGGCTCCCGCAATGTCTGTCATGTCAGAAACTAAACAACAACGGGCATTGCCACTCACCCGTCTATCGTTCAAGCGTATCCTACAATGGTTATGATACTAATTACATTCTCTAATAACACTTCTTAGAATGGAAGGAGATAGGAAACATGAACTCTAGAGGTAAAAACTTCCTACAGTGCAAGAAAGCGAAGTTGAAATTCAATACCATATACAAAGGCACCGAGAAAACACATTTTTTCGTAAAAGAAAAGTACGACTCTGGAAATAAAACAGAATATAGGAAAGTAAAACTACTTTAATACGAATACATTATGGCAAAGATTCTCGTTTCTAAACCTTACATTCTAGAGCGTGAATTTACCAGAAACGTTGTAGGTGGTGACTGATGTTTTAAATAATGAAAAGCAGTGAGGCAGCACCAATGACACAGGAAATTCATAGAATGTAACAAGATACTACAAGTAAAAGCGTTAAGTATGTGAAAACATAAAAATCAGAAAATGTGAGGCACCGATCCTAGTTGGTAGCAGGACACCAAAATAATACGTTCCTTTTCCCAGTTGTTATATTTTAAAAATTAATAAGAGTTTTCTATTCCGTCGCACAAAATAAAATATTTTAAAATTCAGATACATCAATGTTATTGCATTTCATATGTATTGGGTATTTTAACAAAAATAAATACTGGGATGTAACACTGATGGTGTTGGTACATAATGATTTGCCGATAATGTTGCTACAAAACAGTATACAACAAAGTGTTATTAATTTTTGTAATAAAGAGGGAATAAGAATATTGAAAACGGAATATCAAGAAAGCATACATGTATAACTCAAAACATTCTAAACTCATTAACATCGCCTTTTAATGCATTATATGATGACTCCAAATCGTGAAAATTTGGGACAAAGGTAGTGTATGAAAAGAAAGGTGGAATAAGAAATAGTTATATGGGTACGGAAAATGATAATACCGTATTAGAAAAGAGCGGACGGAAACAAAACGTGCGGTTGCGTGATTATTAGGATCCAGAATGAAATTCCAATACATAATTACTTCTTCAATTACCTCAACATGATCGTAATAAATATGATTACATATTTTACGAAATAATAATTGATTTGTTGTATAAAAACACGAAGGCGTTCACGTATAAAAGGGAAATTGCCTCCTAAAAGTGTAGGGCCCACCGAAAGAGGCAACGCGGGTCAAGGACGGTAGAGTGAGAGCGGAAGAGGCGCCGAGGCGGAGGGCGACGAGCGCCTGTGGCAAGCGGAGGGAGGGGTCACGCTGACGACAGCGCGGGCGACGGGGGCGAGGGGAAGGAGCGGCTCTGGCAAGTGGCGGGCCGAGGACCCTGATGATGAGCGCGTCGCCTTCGCGGCAACGGGGCGGGGCCGGCGACGAGAGCGCTCGGGAAGGGGCGGGGATAGCGTGGCATGGGTGAAGAGCTGGAAATGGGGCGACGAGGGTTTGGGTGTCAGGGGCGGTGGGAAAGGGACGGTATGGTATGGGGCGGCGAGGTGTGGTAGCGGGGTAACGAGGGGCGGGGGAAGGGGGGCTGCGTGAGTCGGGCGACGGTGTGGGACGATGGGTGTATGGGGCGGCGGGATTTAGGGTGCCGGGTTTGGGGGCAGAGTGTGAGACGCAGGGTTTTGGGGCTGCGGCTGTGCGGGGCGGCGGTGTGCGGGGCGGGCGGTGTGCGGGGCGCGGTGTGCGGGGCGGCGGGTATGGAGCGGAGGTTCGTGAAGTGCGGTGCGCACCAAGACGCGGGGGTTGGCGTCCGGGAGGGGGCTGGGGGCGGGGCGCCAGTTCATGACCCAATGGACGCCCAAGCATCAGTGCCTCTCCACGACGCCCCCGCGACCCTTGGCCTCAATTGAATATCTTTATATTCCCTTCATCAAGCGGCCGCAAGAAACCAGCGCGAAAATGAATATTAAGTAAAAAGTGCGCTGTGCGTTGAAGTTATGGGTAATTTTCCCTGAAATGTAGTGGCAGGAAAAGTCCGTCGGTGTGAAAGACGGCTATGATAAAAGACGATATACAGCCCTGCCCACACAGCTGCAGGGAAATACGTGACACTCCGGTTTTATAGAGCCTAATAAAACGACAGACAATATAAGGCACATTGTAATATTCCCATACTGAGTCGGCACAAGTATAAATGAGAATAATTACTAAATATTTTCAAGAAAGATGAAAAGATGAAAAATATAAACACTTGAGCCCAACCCAATATCACATCATTTTCATTTTACTTCTTTGTGATGACAATTGCTCTATCATTATATAAACGAGAGCTATGGGTATAACGATGAAACATTAGGTAAAGAATAATAAAATGGTATTTTTACAGTTAAATTGAGATATAATTATAACATTTTATATGAACTGGTATAACCGAATAAGAATTGAGAAAAGTGCCCCAAAACAAATCGATAATCGCGATACTCATATGAAAGAGAATAAAAAACGTCGTAATTCCCCAAAATGAGCATCCTAGAGCAATCTGGTACAGAGATACAATGAGAAACGTTTTTATCATCTTTTATTTTTTCTCATCTTCTATTGTATGTATGAGACTGAAAAAATTGGAGGAACGGAGAAAAATAGTTTGAATCGAATTTGAGTGTATTTTTGTCAATCAATTTCGACGCCATATTCAAATAGAAAATAGAAAAAAAATTGAAATTGATTTTCAACTCGATAGTGTTTGAGTATTCCCTCTTGAGTTCTTTCCTCTAGCGTCGGTTTCATAACATAAAATAACTTTTTTTCAGATTAAAAAAAATGGATGATAGTGAAAAGTAACTAAAACCCATTTTATCTGTACAAAACTCAAAATATTTAAATTCAGGTTCAAACACGACATATGAACTCAAAATCTTATAGGTGTTATATTGATTATGTACCATGGTCAATCGGAATCTTCATGACGAAACGAAACGGGTGGGCTCATGCGCATTGTATCCGACTTCAGCCAATGAGTTTCAGGCACTAAATTGGGTCATTATATTAACGGGCATTTTAAATGCCAAAATCACCACAGTTACAAGTCAATGAAACGGAAAAAGATAAGCATTTTTTTTATTATTGCATCTTTTATTTCAATTACACCTTCATCGTATCATTTTAGGTTGGTCACTGCAGAAAATTGCCACTTCATGCCACTTTCAAAACGTTTCTCAACATTTCTCGCTCTCCATGCAAAATAGCGGCCAACGTCTGGTATGGCTTTTCAAAAAGAAGTGTACGTGCTGTGGTCACGTTTTTCGTGACACAAACTGGCTTTACACAGAACAAGAAAAATTCGTTGCACCGGAAGAGCCCTGCCATCTCTTTCCTCCATGGAAAGTGTAATCATGGAAAACTCCCATATCGGGAGAGACATATTATTGTGAACGTGCAAATAGAAGTCGCACTCTGCGATGCGTATCCTACATAGCTCACTCACATCATTTTTTATATTTGGCACACGCTCGTTACTTGGCGAAAATTGTAAACCAGTCAGAAATTTTGAGTACACTGTTTATAAACGAATGCATGATACTAGTTATTGAAAATTTCATTGACAATAATTAATTGCCTATGATTGTCTAATTGTCAATTATTAATAATCTCAGTAATTTGAATTATATTATAAACAGGAAATATTAATATAGCTAAACAGAGTAATTTGACTTATATTTGAAATAATAAATACATCTAAGAACACAAGCTGTTTGTTGATTTTATTTTGATAACATAGTTTTCACATAAAAAACAAACGTTTGTCAGCAAAACGTTTTATATAACGCTGGTAAGTGAGACTTTTAAATAATTTAAATATATTAGTGAATTTCTTTCGAATCACAATTTGGTACAGAAATTGGTTGACAAAAATATCTTCAAATTTTACTATTTTTCCCTCTCTCTCCCATTTTTTCATTAAGATACTTTCAATAGAAGCTAATAAAAAATTAAATAGAAAAAAAACGTTTCTCATTGTATCTGTGTAACAAATTGACCTAGGAGGCTGCTTTTGGAGAATCTACAACATTTTTCATTCTCGTTCATATGAGTATTGTGATTATCGATTTGGTTTGGGGTCACTTTTTGCTCCCTTATTCGGCTATACAGTAGCGGGGAAGGAGTGTCAAGCCTTGCAATCTCATATTTATTTGATCAGATACTCCTGAATAAAACGTGCATGGAAAAGTCATGTACTAAGGAAATGAATTCAATGTCAGAGGAACACAGGCGACCAGGGGAAGGGGTTGCATAATGTTTGCGAGAAACGTGCAATACTCTGAGGACACTGGTGGACGAAGAGGAAGCGTTTAACAGGGCACGAGGTGTAGCTGGCGCGCTGCTGAAATTGAGTCGATTTATACCCGCCTCCGAGGGCGACGAGAGGGAAAGAGGTGGTTGAGGGCGTGTGTGGGATGGGGCGGACATTGAGGGCTGAGAAATTGGCGGGTAAGTGGTCGATATTGGGGCAGACTGAATAGCCTCCTGATGAGACACGAAAGTAACAGGACGGTGATGGAGTAAAAATATATCTGAATGATGAGGAAAGATGGTACGACGCAATGATGGTTCACCAAAACGATTTCATCTTTATTGGTCTCTTTATATTGCGCTCTTGCGGTACAGCCAAGAACGAACATAAAAAGCTCATTACAAAAGTGTATATGTATTATATCTCATTACCCGTGCATGATGTATCAGAGTCATTCAGGCGTCTTTAGTGAGAAGATTGGACAATCTCAGCTGGAGGCCCTATAACGTGCTCGTTTTGCCCGCAGTACTATGTGGCATGTTTAAGTCCAACTAAAACAATAGTGTGACTCACATTCTTTTGTAAGATGCTGCATACCAACCAAGTCAATATATTTATATATTTTGGGATCTACCTTAGATTTTTAGATATGTAAATTAACGTTCGGTAGAAAACCAAATTTAAAACATGACCATGAGGGGAAAAAACGCCAAAATCTTAACCAGTTTGATTGATTGATTGATGCATTTTCTGAACCAAATGTAGGAAATACTTAACAATCTTGTCTATTCCTGCCTGCCTATCTTGGGACATAATTCCTCAAGACAGACATTTTGAGCGACCCTGTTTCGAGAATTTAATCCATACAGATTGAAGGAGAAAATGGAATCGAGGTTATCTAGAAACTAGTGATGAAAATAGACGTCGTCACGAGCACCGGGTAACTTCGTGACTGCAAAACTAGGGGAATGCAAAACATTTCTTGTCCGATTTGGAATTGTTAAATACATCGTACATCGTCTACAAAATATAAAACACATTTATATTTATTATACACACATTAAGACACATTTTTTGTATACAATCGACACATTCTTTAAAATGTTTTCAGATGTGAAAAATGATGTGTCACGTATCACCATCTTATCATTGACTAATGGATGAGTTCATATAACAATTAAAATTTTTATAATGGCACTCAGTTAATTATTTTCTCTCTAATGAAATACACAAAAGAAATGAAAAATATAAAAAAATAACTAAATTCTACATTTCTAACGAGGAATATTCAAAATATGCAATTAGTATAAACATTTCATCAGTACAATCAAATCACATCAATTATTTGTCTTCAAAATGAAACCTCTTAATTCAGCATTTCATTACGTGGCTTGATAATACTTGAACAGCAAATACAAATACTGTTATCTTGGGTTGATATTATTTTTCCGAAGTTTCTGGAAAAATGGTACTTTATATCTGCATCTTTTTTTTCAATATATACATGCCGTCCCCCTCCAAAAAAAAGATCAGTCACTAACGGTTACTGTATTATAACCCTCATTTTAAATTAGATAAAGAAGACGTCGGAAGTGCTAAAAATAAAGCAGAGGATGACGCGCTGCGAAAATGTCCTTCTCATATTTCAACGAAAACGACGCTGTCGTGAAACAATGTTACTAGGGGATTCCGCACAATAAAATGATTTGAACCAAAAAGCGAGTTTAACTTTTTAAATAACTTCCCCACCGCCTTAGACCCCCCGGCTAGAACATTAAAAACAAGAAGGGAAAAGCGAACAGCAAAGTTGTTTTCTTTTCTCTTTCATTGCTCTCGTCGTCGACGTCGTTGGTACGAATGAATGTGTTCATTTGCTTCAAACGTCTCTTCGCCGCGACGCGATGTCGCTCAGTGGGGAAAGCCTTCTTTTTATATGCGCGCGCCTCCAGACATAAAACTCTCGCGGCAGACAGTTCCATCCCCGCCAAGGCGGCAAAAATACATCTTCGGCTTTCCTGGCGGGGGCTCGGGCGGACCAGCGGAAGCGGCGACGGCGGGTGGAAGGAGGAGGAGGAGATGATGATCGTGGTGGTGAAAGATGGAAGGGGAGGGAAGTGACAGTTAGGGAGATGGAATAGTTAAAAGCACGGGCACGGGGTTGGTAGAGCTGTAGGCATCGAAAGAAAGAATCAAGCTAAGGAGAGTGGAATCGACAACGGTAAGAAACATCCCGGTGAAAAATAAAGTTTTCTTATCATCAATTTGTTCTTTCTCGTCATTTACTGAAAAAGTGCTTCGGAAGTTGCGTCAGACTGTGAGTATTGTCATAGAAAGTTTTTAAAGTATATTAAAAATAAACAAATTTATACATTTTATTGAGTTGTAATATTTTTCAAAAAATAAAGGCTTCCTCAATTTCTTCACGTAGCCTTTATTTTTCACTTTTTTTGTCAGAGTAAACCAGATGTATAAATCCAACATCTTTACCTTTTAAAAGCGAGAATGAGTTCATAGCCGTTCAAAGAGTTCAAAGCAAGAATGAGTTCAATAATCTTTCGTATTGTTGTATTGATTATCAGTATATTGTTTAATCCATTAAGCCTGGAAAACATATAAAAATAGTAACAAAATTTATCTCAATAGTGTTTCAATTTTGATTTTTAAAGATTCTCATAATAAAAGCTTAGTTGTTTTATAATGCAATGGGTTCTTATAATAAAAGCTTAATTGTTTTATAATTGAATGGGTTTTATTTAGGAATATTTCGAAAGCTCGTCAGAATCAATTGATAGCTTTAATAATAATCACTTTCTAACAGAATATGCAATTTCCGAGAAAGCTGTCCTTAATGTGTCCTTTATTATGGAAAAACTGGGTCAGAGTCGCGAAATGGATTTCCTTAATAGCCAACTGTCGAAGGCAAGCTTCCAAATCTTAGAGTTAGGTCTTCCAGAAGGGGACCCCCAATAAACCGCCAAGACGAATGGTGTAGTTTGGCTCGAGGAGCATTCATTCCGAAGAGAAATTTACATCGACCTCCCCTAGCTGCATAAAGTTCCACGTGTTTTCGTGCAGCGGCGAGTGATTAGACTTAACGAGATTCGAAATCAAGGCGCCCGCTAATGAAGGACAAACGAACGTAACGACGTAACACGAGTGGGTACACAGAATCAGGAACATAGCGTTAATGAAGAACATTCTAGAGAGCAAATCATGATCAGTTGCAGACTGCATGCATCTCGTCGGAGAAAGCGTTTAAAACGAATACAAATCATGGAATATGGAAGTCTTTTATAGAACAAAGTATCAAAAAAGTGTTCCATCCGAGGAAAGAGGGCTCCGTTTTATAAATGAGAAGCTGCTGTCAACATCTCTTATTTAATATTGAACACAGATGCGAGTAATGAAAATTAATGGGCTCGCAGCGCATACATTTGCAAAGCGGCACGTTAAGGGCGAGATATTAATAACCGGCTTCGTATAAGACAAAGACTCTTCTCGTGTTTCATCTGCTTTCAGCTCAGCGTTTGCCGCTTGAGCTACTACCGTCACTCTCAAAGCATACCAGATTTCTGAGCTTCACATACACTAGCCTCTTCGTTTCAATACGTTATGTTATAGATTTCTTCGATAATTCCTACTCGATGATTCCCTAGTAAAGAAGTAAAGAAAAGATAAAAGATCCCGATAGACAAACATTTTCTGCTTCTCACAAATAATTATTCTAGTTGCGAAACATTTGACATAACATTCGCAACAGCAACATAACAATAAGGACTGTTGCTTTATTATTTCTATTTCATTCTTTCCCCATAGCATGAGCAACATTCAAATAATTTCCAACTAGCGACTAAAATGTACCTTTTTGTGCACCAAAACCCCTAGAGTATGACTGTCCATTTTAAAGCTTCCTGTCTGCGCGTTAATTCACAAAATTCATCGTCAGAATGCTTCGTTGGTACCTGTAACGAGAGGGCACCGACCGATCTAATTCTTTCTCTACCTCGTACTGCGAGCACAATCTCGAGAGGATTGTGCTCTCACGGGCGCTGAGTTAGTCTTTACTAGTTTATACGCTCCCAGTTTACATTCTCTTTTTTCTTCTATCTGATATTGCTTTTGACTTTCAACGAATTGAATTGCCTCTTAAAATGCTTTACCAAATTGTAGATATGAGTTCGGCAGCTATTTTCAGCATTCGTTCCGAGACAATAACATTACTCCATTGAAATTCCATAAATTCGGTTTCATATGCAGACCTCGCAGAGATATACAGATGATGACGACAAACCCCCCCTCCACCACGTTAAGCCTAGTTCTTCCTTATGAGGCCAACATCTAATCCTGATGGCCGTTCCTTGAATAAGTGAATGATTTGATGGATAGGTTGTTATAAAGATGTGATATGAACGATGATGGAGCAATCAATGAATGAGAGTCAAGGGAAACCGGAGATGCCCTAGAAAACTGCCTTGAATCCGCCTTGTCCACCATAAATTCCTCATGGGTCGACCGGCATTTGAACCCCTCAGCGGCGGAAGGCAAGGGACAAGACCACGGGTCGCATGATTGAATGATGTTTACAGCTGCGGTCAACTAAGGTCATTATCCCCGTCAGCGTGGTGCTTGTTTGTATCCCGGGAGGAAGCGATAATCTTCCTCCCTTGGATGGCGGGAACCGGCGCCAACGTACCATCGGCTAGAAGGGTTTTTTAAACTAAGTATCTCCCACCAGCGTGACACCGCCCAGGCTAGGACAGACTCTAAGCTTCCGACTGGTTCCCGTTGTGTGGTAGTGTAGTGCATGTGAGTGAGTGTAAGTAATGGGTGAAGATCGGACACGGAAAAGGAAGGAAAGATCGCGCGCGGACCGTAACCCGTTTGATTGGGTAGCGCTCCGGCATTTGCCTGCGGCGAAACCACAGAAAACTACCAATCAGAACAGCCGGTCGCTAGAATTCTCACCCAGAGAGCGGCTGAAATCGACCTAGCTGACAAGCTAGTGTCTAAAATCATGCCCCCGTCGGAAGTGGAACCCTAGGACCTCCACGGCAGAGGCTCTGCAGTGACATCTGTTAATGCCCTGAGCCACGGGTAGCCCTGTAGGTAATTCTATTCTCATTATCACCGACTGGTTCTTGTAACATCACCACCACCTAGTGGCGCAGAGCCATCTGCACCTCGCCGTGTGATATCCTATCGCCACTTTATAGTCTTTTGTTACCCTCGCCGTCCCCAACGCGCGTGTCGGACGCGTCGCTCCTGCCTGCCACTGCCTGCAAGTACGAGAGTTATGTAAATTTGACTGGCAGGATCTTCGAAGTAACTAAGACACTAACTTTTCCCAAGAAGTAAATTTATTTCACAGTTCAGTACATTTGGTTGCTAGAACTTATAATTAAGATATGAGACCACCTGCAGGGCTCCCCCTGTATTTATGGGTGCTTGTTATAAGGAGAGGGGGAATGGATTGGGAGTGCGGCGGTGACGCTTCAAGATCTATTTTTATACATTTCAAAATTTGGTAAGGACGGTCTTCGGAGCTCTCTGATTCACAGTCGATGTGAGTCACTCTTCGATTCCTTGTTCGTCATTTCGAACCCCGAAGCTCCCTGGTTCTGTCGATGTGAGTCACTAATCATTTCCTTGTTTTCGGGCGTCCGCGGCGCCGTTGTGAAATATTGCTTTAGAACTAAGGTGTTGTAGGGATGGCCGCTGCTGTTGTACTACCGGGCGGACATGACTCGAGTACCGCGCCGGCGCCGCGTCGCTCGGCGAGGCCGTTAGAGCGTCTGCGGCCCGCGGCGAAAAGCCCGCCTGGGACCCGGATGATCCGGGATCCCTGCGGAGCGCGCTTCCAGGATGGATCGCTTGTAAACGCGCGGCTCCGACACGGAACGTCATCATCCACCGCCCAATTCTCCCTCCCTCCCCCCTCCCCGCACGCGCCGCTCTTCGTATCCGCCGCGTCGCAGAAGCGTACGCTCGGCGGGCGAGGCGCGTGACGTCACCGCGTGCGGCCGTAAAACGCGCGCGGGGCACGCGGCCGGGGGTGCGGCGAGCGGTGTGGATCGGGAGGGGAAGGGGCGGCGAGGAGTGGGGAGAGTATGGTCGCAGGGGGAGCGGACGCGCGCCGCTGCCGGCCGAGGGGGCCGAACGGAACGCATTGCATCCACAATGGACCAAACGGACTCTCGCGAATGAACCTAGAGTCGCGGCACGTTACATTGGAAAGCTAATTGACACGATCGCTGCATTAAGCGCGCAATCATACCAAAATATGAAGTCACTTTTGAGAGTTATTTAAATAGCTCAATATTTAATTCAAGAATCTTAATATAATTTGTAAATAATGTTATAATTTTCATAATTGTAGGTTTAATATAATTTATTAAGTATCTAGTAATAAAAATAATTATTAATAATCGTATAATTTCGTTGTAATAAAATGTAAAAAATGTTTTACAAATGTGATAAAATTATAAGATATTTAATGAACATGATATTTTTCAGCGGCGATGACTGTAAAGATGTACAAAACTTTTTTTTCAGATAATTTATGCGCAAAGAAGTTTAAAAAACTTGTTACTAGCAAATAATATGCATTAGACTTAGTATACTGTTTTGTTTTCAAATATATTATTATTATTATTATTATTATTATTATTATATCTATATGTTATTACAAATCTCAATATATATTTCTCTATGTATGCTTTCGTTATGGCTAATGGTTAATTTCCGCTGAGCAACTGACAATGATGATGGCGTTGACGATGGCAATTGTCACCAACTAAAAACCTGAGATACCAGGATAATCCCGAAATGCACCGCGTATCCATCTACTTTCACGTTGACACCACAGCAATGGTCGCGAAAGTACCACGCAAGTACACCGCGCGAGGCCCACTGTGCCAAGCGGCGTGGAGCTGCGCCGAGGGCGGAATCCAGACGGCGGCGCGTGGCGCGGCGCGGCGAGACGCGGGGCGGTGCGGTGCGGCGTGGGCCGGGAGGGGCCGGGAACGCATGTGGCCGATCGATGGAAGAGGAAGCAACGGCCCGCGGAGCAGTCTTTGCGCGCCCCGCTCCGCCGCGTCGAGTCGCGTCGCGCGCTCTGTGCCGCCGCCGCCGCCGCCGCCCCGCTTCAGTTTCTTCTCCCGTTCTTGCGCCTGTTGCTCCTACTGCCATCTTTCGTTCCCCATCCAGATTTTACTTTTGCTTCTCTTCGTTCCGCGTTCTCTGTTCTCCATCCGGATTTTACTTTTGCTTCTCTTCTTTCCGCGATTCTCGTATCGTTTTCGAAACTCTTTGTCTCTTTCCTTCTGACCCACACATACATTTTTATCTGCAGACATTGTGCAGTACCGAAAATGTGTGGCTTTGAGTTCCATACACGATATGTGTATGTGTTTTACAACAAATTATCGTGACGAATTAAGATATTCGAAATGCGAGCAGATGGAGTAATAACATAATCAATAAACACGAATCCCTTATTAATCAGTTAATTACTCGAATAATTCAAAAACATACAAATGCTTAAGAGAACAAATTGTACGAAGACTTGTCCAAGAACACACAACGAAACACTTGCCTAAAAACATAAATCAACTTCATCATTTGCGATCCTAATTTCTTTACAAACCAATTTACTTGAACTAATATAACACACCTTATCGTGCTTTAAGTGTTTTACTATACCTAGCAATCAATGATAGACAAATAATAATTACTCCATTGTAACTTTTTGAAAAATTTGGAAATGTGAACTCTTCTGTACAAATCCCACGTAAGTATTGCTAAGTGTGTCACTACAAATATGCCCTTATTTTTTTTTGTTCTGATAAAACATAACATTTTTGTGTAGTCTTATTCTACACTATGCATTTTGCCTTTTCGTACGTTATTCTCTACGTTTCCTTGCTCATTTCTGACATCTTCTATGCTCATTCTCACATTCTTTCGTTCTTCCCATTTCCCGTATCCGCTTTCATTCATTCCCAAGTTTCGTTTCTATTACTGAAGTTTCTACTACGATTATTTTCTCTGTACCATTGGCTCTCTCTTCCTTCCACGTGCGTCGTCCACCAACTCCTGCCGCCACTCGCCACCGCTCCCCATTTCGCCCCCCCCCCTCCCGTCGGCCGTGAGGTTGCGCTGCCGCCAGATGGGGCGGCGCAGTAATAACGCCGAGTGTTTTATGAGCCGCAGCGCCGAACTGCGCACGCTCCTCAGTAGAGGAGGTGCGTAGAACGCGGTCGTAGAGAAAGCATACGGTAGGAAAGACGGGGTCGGTGAAGGAAGTGGACACGATACAGCCATGAGTAACGACAGATACGACAGTCGGTGCGTGCATGAGAGCGACTGTGGAAACTGTGTGGGGGAGTGGGAGGCGCATCAAAGAAAGTGATGTAATGCTAGTTAGTACCTGCACCGAATTTTAGTTTGTGTCGCAATTATTTAATGATTAAATGACCGTGTGATCAAGATGTACACAGTAGAGGAAAAAAGGTTAAATCATGTGAATGAATACAATAAGATTAATCACCTTAATGAATGCAATAAGGTTATCTGAGAATAAAATTAAAAACTGTAGAAAATCAAAAAATATCACTTTTACCTACAGAATTATCTTAACCTTATACGTACAACCATTTTTTTCTAATGCTGATTGGCAAAACGATTGTTCTGCAACGGTCACTGGCTGCAATATATCTGTCAGCTTCTAGGCAACTGTACATCCACTCGTCCAGGTTGGAAAGGTCTAGAAAAGATTGGTGAGTGATGCAGATGAATACTATTTAACAGTTTCTGTGCCACGTTTTTTGCGAACGTTTTCAGGCTTCGAACAGAGCTAACTCTACGTTCATATTGACAACGCAATCATACGTCAGTTTGAACCTGATGTGGATTTCTGGGGAAATCAGTCTTTACTTCGTACGCTATTTCCATTTATTGGTACATGGGCCGCCAAATTAATTCAAATTTAGCGCCACGCTTCGAAAAGCTCAGTTTCGCTACGAAAGAGTTCCTTATTGTCAGATTTCCTGGAATCCAATTTTTCCCACATCAGACACGACGAGCTCGCATTGTTTGAAATTCAGAGGAGCCGCAACCATTTTTGTAGGAATCGTGCCGAGGAGCTAAGTAATAATCATATGGGGTGCATTGAAAGTTGGCAAGCAATTCCCAGCACATTTCTTCAGTCTCCGTGACTCCAAACTGCGGCAGTAAAGAGGCGTGCATGAGCACAAAGCGTGAAATCCGTAAGAAGAACGTGTACTTTCGTCCAGAGGTAACCATGACAATATCTTCAATACTCATTGATTCTTTCGGTAAAGTAATAATCCTTGTCAATTATGTATTGCCTTTTTCCAGAATTCTCTCGTTTGATGAGAACACAGAAGGCGATGCTCGTTGCAGTTTCTGCTAATACTCTCCTAATTCATCTAAGCAATATGTCACAGCCTCAACAACATTAATCGTAAGCAACGAAATGACAATTAAAATTATAGGTTGTACTTTATAAAATGGATGGATATGCCTCCCCCTGCCAGCGACATGCCCATGAGTGGCTGGCGAGAATAGGCATTAAAGCCATCAAAAGGAGAAAGTAACTGACGAAGAGTTGTCAACGAAAAGAAAAACATGGGCGAGTGAAAGACGTTATTCGAGGTTGGCGAGCAGAGAGGTATGCACAAGCTGATAAAAATAAATGGCAAAATAAGTTAATATTTTGAAGACTTTATAGAAAGGGGCGTTGGTTTGCAGAGTAAATTCATTCGGGGGAGTTTGCAATATTTCGGCGAATGCTGCAATAATGAATTGCAATGTATACGAGTAATTCTTTGAAGTGAAGTCATACAGTTCAGATGTTTTAAAATAAATATTTCTTCTAGTAAGTAATTAATCTACAGGGCGCTCACATCTGTTGAAGTTTCGAAACGAAGCAATTTGTCTTCGCAAACATACAAGCTTTTAATTTACTCTTATAAATACACAAATGCTACATAGGTACAAAAGAAAGAGTTAACTTTAAAATGCTATATAGTAACATTGAATTGATTGATTTTTACAAAATTCACGATACTTTTTGTATGACATTAATAAAATATTAGACTCTTAATTACAGAAACTAAAAGCACATTTACACAAGGTTTCCATTATTTCAAAACATATAGTCTCTAATGTGGTTCAATATGAATTAAATTAATTGAAGCAAAAATAATCATACGATAAGAACAAAAAAAGTGGTTTAAATCATTGGGTTATAAAGATCATATCTATTGCTATGATACTAGCTCTTTTGTACACTCCAATTCACATTTCCCATCTCTCTTTCTAGTCCTTCAGACTTCAGTCACGACTTTATGATTGAATTTGATGTCCTCAAGTAGAAAGCAATTTAATCTTCTTAAACTTGTTCTTCGAACCACTTTACTCTATTCATTCCAATCTTGCCATGGCATTCGCGTTCTCTCTTCTCTCATTCAACAAGTCAACAAACATCCAAACTTAATGTCACAAATTCGCCAATATTTTCATCTCATGCGGTCTTCCTTGCATTCACAAAATAGTTACATCACTTTCTTGCCGATTATTGGAAAAGACTTGGTTGCATAAGGATAGAGTAATATTATTTGCAATTGAATGTATTTGATGACGCCGATTTAAAAAGTCACTGATTATTTATTTTCCTTGCAAATTTACAACTTTTTTTCAATTACTTCAAAGTGCTCTACATCACTGGCAACCAATATATTATATGATCTCTCTAAGTTTGAGTTTGTAAATAACATATGGAAAAGGAACGAATTTAAATACCCATCCGCTTTTAATAATCATTAGGTCAGTACCACTTGCATTACATCTTAGATGGGAAGTGAGCGCTGCGCTCCTATAATAATTAAAATAACTATATGCACGGTAAAGAAAGAAATAACCATACATTTTTTATAATGCTTAGCTGTACATTTCGTATCGTACAAACGATATTCTCTGTGTGATTGTTATACTATTTATTATTATTCTACTTTATCATTTACTACACTTTTATTTTACTACATTTTCGACAGGAAATATTGAAAGAAAAGTCTGCAGGTGAGAAAAGAGAAACGCTAATTCATTTCAGAGCATAAACAATTTGATAACTATTTACAACACATCTTGCCTTTGGGATTCGCAGATATCTACCAATTTGGACAGAAATAAAGAAAAAGGTTTGGGCATATTCTCGAAAACTGCTATGGTGTTCAGGGCATGCGGAAAACGTTTCTTCCATTTTTTTACTCAAAAACCCACATAAAAGATTCCCTGAGCCATACAAAACAGCTAGTCCAAGTTATTGTTGTATATGTTGAAATCCAAAATGTAATAAAAGTCAGAATTAATGTTCAAAAGCACTTCGCTAAACTATTTGTTTTATAAATAATTTAGTTACATAATTTCGTAAAAGAATCTGCACTGTAGGTCAAAAGTTTGCATTCTTCGTCCACACTTTGACTCAATAAAACACTGTAACTCGCACTGAGTGTTGTATCTGTCATGCGACCAAGGTCCTTTAATTAATATTATTTCAAATAATATCTACAAGCAAACAGTGAGAATCCTTGAAGAATATATACCAAACTTCAATGAAGTAATTCAGGTAAATCCTGTACGAAAATAATGTTTTGGAGAGATTTTATACACCTTGCCACAGATCTGTGCCAAATTTATACTATAACACTTCGTGAACAAATTATGATCCCTAATGCTGGAAAAGTTCGTTTATATAAAGGAAATCTTATCGGTCTGTTCCTCAAACCCAGAAACTCCAAAGTAAATCACACTAGTGGAAACTCGAGATGATCACCCAACATTGTAAAAGCCGTAAAATTTAAATATAGTCGCCTTATCCAGTAAGCCCAACGACCCAGCGGAAATAAAACTGAGAAAAAAAGACGCACCATTTTTTTTGGTAACTTTTGGTTCCGGCTTCTCGCATGACCCAGACTTTCTGAACACGGCGCAGTGGATCGAACCAACCGAAAAAGAGCACTAGCTGCATTTCTTTTGATTTTGAAGCCATAATTATTCTAATAATATTACTTTAAATTGAAGTAAAAGTCAATGAATTGGCTTAAAATTTATCAAAAATATTTTTCTAGATTCCTGTCAGTTTTCAACTTTGTAAAATATGATTTTTTTAAGCTTACTGTTAATATAATTTTGTATTTGTGTCTTCTTTTCTACATTCTTGTAAAACATTGCAAATTTCCTAACGCGTAACTATTTTATTTCGTCATCATTATAGAGCTAAAATAATGTTAAAAATACCACTACATAATTTATCATTTTCAGATAGCAGCTCCTTTTTCTAAAGCAATATCTAATCTAGGCAAGAAGACGCCAGAATGAAATAATGCGCCAAACGTCATCAAACCTTCCCACTGCTCAAACAATACACATTAAATAATTATCTTAATTTTGCGCCCAAATATTTACGCATTTTGATGCAATTGGTTTCATCTACTGCTTATTTCGTCTCTAGCGAGTTTGCGTTGAGCTCAATTAACAAAATGTTTCCGCAGTGTGCCCTTTCGGTCCACAGCCGACCAGTGAGCAGCTAGCGCTCCTACCGCGCCGGCCCACGCCCTGATCGATCGCGTAGGCCGGCGCACAACGCGCCCCGATTCTCTTGGGGCTCCGCTCTTTTTTTGCTGATCTCCGCTCCCGACGCAAGAGGCGCGAGCACCCCCGGCGAGAGAGGCTCTCCTCCGCACCGCCGAACCACTCCGCACCACCCCCACTCCGCCCCCACACCCCACGGCACCGCAGCATTTACATACGCGCCGCCGACGCCGCCATGTTGCAACTAATTTGCAAGAATGAAAACGACTCGCCCTCTCTTCCGTCGAATTGCTGCCTTAACGCATCGCATTCATCGTGGAAAAAAAATTTCTGAAGAGAGGAAGAACTCGCTTTCCGTGTTCCGTTAACGATCATGTGCTTCAGTTTCGAGGTTTGGAGATCGACAATCAACGCTTTCTGATTCTTTGTATCACAGATGTGCGGAACCTAAAACAAGAGGGGTCGTGTCAACTACATTTCTAAGCGCCTTTTCTTTCAAAAATTCTTTTTAATTACATATGACATATTTTTCTAGTAAATAAATAAAATATATTACAAGGATAATAAAATTATTGATAAATTAATAAATACATCTGTTTATACGTTGAACCATTTGTATGGTTGTCAAGTGTTTTGGAAAGCTTTTCTCAGATGAATCGTATAAAAATGGAAAAATAAGAAATTTATCATATTTAATGAAATAAAATGTTTTACTACTTAGGGCCAAGGGAACTCTTCGAAATGTTCATTCGCAGCTCCCCGGCCCTTCCCATTCTGCGCACGCTTATGCTTTGTACTCTAATTTCTTCTTTTGAGCTTTCCTTTGGATAGAGAATTGCTCTCCCGCGATGGAGCGTACGCGATAAGGACAACATGACACTGCTTCGCACTGCGTTACATCACACTCGTCTCCTGGCATCACTCTACATGAAAAATAAAATAAGTAACTAATTCAGCACCCTCTTCTAGACTTCACACAAAAAACAAGGGCACTATTTTCACTTAAATGTGATCTTTATGTTCGATTCTAATTTGAGGGAATTATTGGAATTATCGATATTTATTAGAGGGGTTTTTGGAAAGTTACTTTATATTTTTAGAAAAAAAAAATCGATAGTAATTTGTACACATTTTGTCTACAACGAGGTACAGTGTGGGGGAAAAGTGAAAGATGAATTGTCAATAACTTAAAAATTGTACCTGAGAGAAAGAAACTGATTACAGATATGGATTCAAGACAGAGATTTCCGTATGAATTGCGAAAGTTTCCCTCAGAAAAATTATTTTCATTTTAGTTGTAAATTCCATTGTTAACACGTACGCTAACAATTTCTCTCAGTGCATAACACTTAGTGCTGAAGCTTGCATGCGCTTAGTGTATATATTCCCGGAGCAATCAGTGCTATGTATCAATGAAACGTTGATGTACGCGCGACCATAGCCTGCGTTCAAACTAATTTGCAAAAACTGAAATATTTTCGCTCGACTAGTAACGTTTCTCGTAACAATACCAAAATTTTACGCGTCGTCATTTCAGTACTCAGTAATTTTCATGCACTTGATCGTCGAAATATGGAGGTCGAGTATTACTGGAAGCGAGATTTATACTCTCAAATTGCAATAAAATGAATTTGCGAATTTGTTTTGGGAACAATATATTTGACATTTAAATGCTGATAATTCAAAATTTAATTACCGACCCTAAGTTACTTTCCTTTGAATGTCTCTGATGACCTCTTTCTTGTCTCTGCTTGAATTAAAAAGTTTCATAACATATGAAAACAGTTTATTTTGTGTTGTAAGAATTTACTACGCACAATTCAAAGCTATTATTTAATTTTAAATTAGTCCTTTCCCTTTGTAGTACATCTTGAAAACTATAACGCTTTTACTTACACTAAAATCAATTAACATTTACATTTACACCGCTCAGCAAAACGAAAAATTGCTACTTTACCAACCTCTAAGAAATATTTCATTTTGTATGCACCCATGCAATAAATTTGATTTAAAATATCCAGGAACAAAAGTTTTTCTATTTGCGTACATCAAATGCTAGTTTGGATGGCACTGTAGCAAGTCATAGATTACATGTGCGTTTTTGCTGGTTATCACTCTTTACTCCATAGTTTCCTCTTGCCACTAGGTAGGTACTTAAGAATTACCGACTTCGATTTCGGACACATTTTGTGATCAAAACATGTAATATCACGAGTGCAAAAACAACTACATACGGAAAAATGCTTTTTTATATTACACGAATGAAAAGAGATGAAACAAGGCGATGGTGATAAGCTAGAAGAAAACCCAAAGAGGACCATAGTCGTGTTCGCAACATCTCGATTCTCATTTCTGAAAGGAAATACCGCGCTGCTTAAAGAAGGCAACATTAAAAGGAGTACACTTTGTAGTAACATCCTCTTATCAGCATAGAGCGCTTAATCAGAGCGCAACATGCGGAGCAAGACCCCGTCGGCAATATTGGCTCCGTCGGAGCGGGAGCTTTATCTCATAATCTAATGAAAGCAGCAGTAGACGCCCACGGAACATTTTTTCCATTAGATTCTCATTTCCTGAGGCAATCCACAAGTCGGAGGAAGATTCTTCCATCCCTTGTTTCCCTCCAGCTACGGAGATGAATCCGAAATGTGTTTACATTCGCATTTTGCGCGAAATATAAAATTGGAAAGCCCGGAACCTAGGTGGAACGTGGGAAGCCAAATAGTTTCTGCAACGCCTTCTACGCGTTTGTATGTGGGAGCAGCGCGTTGGGATAAGGCGGTGGGTGAGTGGAAGTTGAAGACCCGAGCAAGTTAAAACGAAGGAAATAGCGGGACATGAATAATCTTTCGGTATCGAGAACAGTGCGGAAGATGATTTAATGAAGAGAACAATACAAATTCACGCTATAAATACAGGAATTGCAGAAAGTGAATATTAATGAGGCTGGAAGCTGATATGGTGGGAGTATTGCCGCTAATGATGCCACCAACACGGCCTCCAACGCAGGGAAGACTAAGAGAGAGCGAGACTTCATGTAGAAGAGATGCTTCTGGAAATGATCCTCTTTGAGAAGGGATACAGAGGTGGGGAAAATGAGGAAACAGAGGGTTTTGGCCGGATACTGCAACAAGAAAACCACCAGGAAGTCACGAATTGAAATTAGTTTGTATGTGTGTGTGTGTGTATGTGTGTGTGTTGTATATGTGAGTGGGATAGTAAGAAAGATAGAAAACGAGAGAGAGAGAGAGAGAGAGAGAGAGAGAGAGAAAGAGAGAGAGAGAGATATGAGGGGATGCTTAATAGATGGATGGATAACCAAAGACTGAAGGAAGAATATTAAAGATGTTAACAAGAACCCTGAAACCTGAAGGCAACGAAAAGGGAAATGCAAATATACTCGATGGTGACGCAATAGAGATGCAGCAGACCCCCAGCCTGCAACCCGCTCGTGAAAATGGGAGAGGGGACATGCAGCGACTTCGGATAAAGGTCTCTTCGATCGTGACCTCTCCTTCGGTATTTCTGTTTGCTCCATTTCTGCCGTGTATTTGATGTCTTACTCGGCGTGTTCCTGATCCGCCTGTTTCTTGAGGTGGTCGCACCTAGAGACGCGCAGGCACACACCGCACGCATATCCTCTCGATCCAGGTACGTTATCCACGGGTTTACGTATAGCGCTCTAATAAGCAATAACGCAATCACGTGATCAGTTGAAGAATAATTTCAGTTACTCATGTGTCGCTGCAGGACGGGTGCGGCTCTGAGGTGCGGTGAGACGTGAATGGGCGGCGTGGGCGTGGCGTGGGCGGGGCTTGCAGGGGGGGGGCGAATGGCGCCAAGTATGATTCCTGGCAAGGACACGCGTGGCTCTCCGCCCCCCCCACGCCGCCCTGGGAGCATGATTCGGGGCGCCACGTCGGCGGGGGAAGGGGACGAGACGGGGCGGGACGCGTTGCCGACGGTCCCGGAAAGACCGTAGAGAAACCGAAAGAGGTGGAGACTGGGAGGCCTTGGTCTCATGCAGAATGCGGTGGAGGCGCCCGCTCAGGAGGGGGAGAGGAAGGGGATGCGGATGGTGAGGGAGCCGGGAAGCACTTCGACAACTTCGCGGAGGATGAGCGCTGCAAAGAGAATTCTCCTGCACGCAGATGGCTCGTGGATTTAAGACCAGAGAGGAGAAACAGTTTTAAATGGAAATAAGGCGTAAGCGCGTGTGTGGAAAACACGCGAGAGTGGTCGGAGATTAAAGTAAGATGGATGAGGCAAAGAAGATTACACAAATATGAGAATATGCAAAATGTGGGAAAAGAAATGAGTACAATTACATTACTTCATCTAAGTTGAAAGTAAATCTTTAGAGCCTAATTAAAAGAAGTCGACAATAAAATTTGGTCTACTACCTTGAGAGTCAAAAATTGAGAAATGAAACGTTAAAACGCCGAACGTTTCACGAAGTTTGTCCGTCCGCTTTCAATATTGCATGCTGACAAAAGTACAAAACAAGTCGAGAAAAGCGATCGGAGGAATAATTTGATTTGAAAGGATAACTAAAATGTTTTGTCGCAGTTAATGGTGAAAAGTACATAGATCAAACTAATGAATACAGTTTCTGAATTGGTCTTTGTACTTTGGCATAAATAGTTGTGAAAAAGTCAAGCAGAAATTCATTATTTATTTTCGAAGAAAACTTAATATAACAGACATTCGTGAAAATGCTAGTCACTACTTATACTTCGCGGCTTCAAAACTATTGTTTGAATTCCGTATACGAACATTCGTGAAATTAAATTAAGCCTCCGAAAGTTAACTACCGGGAAATATGAATGTTTAATAACAGATTTTATCCATTCATTTGGAGTGTACACACACCAAAAACATTTTTTCTACGAAACAGCGTTATAACTATGCTATAAATTTCTCGCATTAAGTGCTTTTGGACATTCAATTACAGCTCTTTCTCTTTCGTTGAAATCAAAATTAAATATATAATTTACATTTTTTTGTGAATGATTGCATTTCGTTTTTTCTAAATAACTTATATTAAAGACAATTTTGAAGCATTTCAAAAACATTTAGTGAATGCATTGCAATAAAACAATCAAACCGTCCCATGCAAATCCACGCCGGTCCTGTTAAAACGGGTCTGCAGCATAACTCGCCAGCGCGCTGTCCCTCTTGGGTTGCATGGCCATGCCAGCGCGGGCCGATATTATTCAAGCGGCGGCGGGGCGGGGCGGGAGCGTGGCGGGGCGGGGCGGGGGTGGGGTGGGCGCAGGGACCTCAGAGCGCGATCGACCGGCGGCGGCGGTGGCGCGGCAGGGCGCATTCAGAGGCAGAGAGGGCTCTTTCGATTTCCTGCCCCAATTCGTCCCTCCGGCTCGGCCCCACCGCCGCGCCGCCGCGGACCCCGCGTCACGCTCATCAATCACGAGGCATAATCCTCTGCAACCGCCCATTTCCGAGTTTTGCGCATTAATAAGCGCGGCTTCATTAGCCGTTGCCGGTAGGAATTCTTTGGACGCGCGATTACCGCCCGGGTCCGACGTTATTTGGATTTTGTTTTTGCGGCAAGGGGCTGGAATTTACTGCATGCGTCTGGAAATTACTACCAATGATCTGGACGGTGTTGTGTACGAAGTTGATCATTAAAAAAACATTTGGATAAAATATTTTTTTCATATTTCCAACTTCTGATCCACTGACACAAACCAAAATTACCGATCAACAATTTTATAATCTTAATGTTTATCAATTACGCTTAGTTAAAGGATACTATCGCTGTGGCCGAAGCGAAACATTACAAAGTTTGAAATAAAAAAAACAGTAACCCGAAGAATTCCGAAGAATAGAAAAGAGCAATGGTCAATTAACATAGAAGATATGCAATATGAAAACGCGTCTGAAAGCAAACGCCGATAAATATAGTACCAACCATACATTGTCCTTTTCGAATCGGTAATGATTCTAATAGTCTACATCACGAGAATTTCGCCTTATCTTGAAATTTTTTTAGTTTGCTGCATCTGCATATCAACACACGGTAAAAAAATCGGCCAATTTAACCTTACTTTTCCAACATGCGTCTGCTACTAAGGTCCCTCCTAAATTTTGCAGCAAGTGCTCACTCTAGAGAGTAAACGCTTGACTTTATTCATACCAATTCTGAGCATTTGCTCGCCAGTTGAGAGTACGCTCAGATATGGAGCTAGTGCTCAGAGACTGAGCAATTGCTCACCTACTTTATTCATACGAAACTGTGAAGTATCTTCGAAACTCGGGGCAAAGAGTAATTGCTTACTTTTATTCATACCACTCAATGTCACGATTTTTTCGATTTAAAAACATTGGAGGATGATGGTGCAATTCTGGCTTCACACTCGGATTCAGTGCGTCAAAATACATAGAGAAATACATAGTGGGTTCAAGTCCTTGAGTCTGACAACGTTTGTTGAGTGTGCCTGTGTATTCAATCAAATTGTAGCAGTTATTCTGCAGCACTCAAAGTATTAGGTTACCACTATTTTTCGTATTTTCTGTATTCCTTCAGTTCATTTCTTCATCGACTTTTATACAGCGTCCCTCCTCCTCCTCCTCTTTCCAGCTCTCCCTCTTAGCCATATCCGTGGTCCGTCGCCCTATTCCTTAGTAGTACCAATTGTTGGAAGAGGGGATTATCGACGAGAGAACGCTCCCCAGATATATTTCAGCCATCTCATATGAAACGTCCCGACCATAGCAATCGTAAAACTGTCGGTTCAAGATCACGAGAAACCTGTCGCAAGCAGCGATTGTGTCTCAAGTTTGAAAGTTCACAAAATAAATAAATAAATTAATAATAATAATAATAATAATAATAATAATAATAGTAGTAATCCACATGTTCCCACCAGTAAATAACTCGACACCAAGAGGAGTTACTGCCTTTATTGGACCAGACGGCATCAGCGTAGGAGACTGCATCAACAAATAGCATCAGCCCATAAAATATTTTCACTAAGAAATATCCAGGCAAACTACATTGCGGCGAATGATAAAAACGTAAAGACTAACAGTCATGGCCCTCCGGAGCCATAATCAAACGAAACTGCGCTCATACCAATCTCTGGTCGTCTTCTTAAACGCCTCGCTATTCCCGTAGAGTTGAGTGGGTATAATGGCGACGAATCCGAACAACGAAGTAGATCCAAGAACAGGAGGGACGGATGCAGCGGTGGCGGGATTGCTGTAGGGGGACAGGGGTAGCTTTAAGAGAGCCTACTGTCACCGAAATCTTCCGCGTCGCCTCTGACTCCGCTCCCTCCGCTTTCGGCGCCGTCACTGTCACCTTCGTCACCGTCTCCGCTCCATCAACCACCCGGGCTGCCCAGCCGCCTCCGCCTCATCTATCTCGCTGGTCGGCCACCGCCTTCGTTCTCGGTCCCTTTCTACATCTTCGCCACCACCCGCTCCATGAATCCCCGCTGTCCCACCGTCACTTCCGCCGCCCTCTTTGTTGCCGTCGGCTTCGCTACCGCCTGAAACATCACTGCCGGCCCTGCCGCTGCCACCGCCCACTAAACTCTGTCCCCGCAATTCCGATTCCGACGCCACCGTTTCTTCCTCTAAATGCATCGTCACTGCCGCTGACGTCACTGCATGCGCTCTGTCTCATCGTCACTACCATCGCCCTCACACTATTTGCCCCGCCATCGCCTTCATCAAACTGCATACATACATACAGATGCATACATAATACATCTCTACAATACCGACACCGCCGTATTCGTCACCGCCATTGCCAGCGCTGTCGTCTCCACCTTTGCAACCCCCTGTATCGGCACTGCTGCTGTCGTCGCTGTGTGGATGCATATGCGCTGCCCCATCGTCAGTGCCGTCGCATTTGCCCTCTTTGTCACTGCCATTTCAGTCACCTTCACCTCAGACATCTCTACAACAACGTCACCGCCGTATTCGTCGCCGCTGACGCCTCCACTTTTGCAACCACCTGTGACGTCACTGCAGCTGTCACTTCTGCCTCCGCCTCATACATTTCCACCATCCCACCATCACTGCCGTCACCCTTACTCTGTCGCCGCCATCACCATGGCTTGTGCCTATATCCACCAGTCTGTCATCGCCGGTTTCGTCGCCGCCATCGCCTACGCCTTTGCCACCGCCTGTGTTGTCAGTGCTGCCTCCACCTCATTCATCCCAACCGTCTCATCGCCACTGCCGTCACCTTCGCTCTGTTCGTCGCCGCACCCCATACATTTCTGCCACTCCATCACCTTTATTTTAGTCGCCGCCATCGCCGTCGACTCCACCTTCACCGCCGCCTGTGTCATGTGCCACTCCCCGCTGCTATCGCTCATACATCCCAACTGTCCCATCATCATTTTCTTCGCCTCCGCTATCTTTGTCGCCGCCATCGCCGTCCCCAGATCGTCATCACCTTTTTCGTCGGCGCCACCGTCATCGCCGTCGCCTCTGCCTGTGATATCATTGCCGTTGTCGCTGCTGTCTCCGCTCTTGGATCCCCGACGCCCCTCCGCTGTCGCTGTCTTCGCCGCCGCCACCACCGCGCCGCCGCGAGC
>BOPP01000022.1:2658727-2675203 GCA_017312745.1 Gryllus bimaculatus
TGCCGCCACCGCCGCCACTGCCGCCACCGCTGCCACCGGCGCCACCGCCAACGACGACGACGACGACGACGCGCCCGTCGCCACCGCCGCTGCCGCCGCCTCGGGGCTACAAAGGAACGGGCGGCTGCAAGGCTCCCAGGCGCCGCCCCCGCCGTCGCTGAGCCCCCCGGCGGGGGCGGGGAAGGCACCTGGGCGGAACAGCCAAGGTCACTGCGAGAAAATACAAACGTTGTTTTTCGACCAATCGAAAATATGGGCTACCCGTTGCGTAGCGGTCTCAGGGGAACATTTTCATTCCTCGGAACAGAAATGGAAATGCTTTTCCCCATGTAGAGTTCGCCAGGAAAATTAGTTTCATGTTGGATTTACTCAGTATTTCTGCTGGTCTGATCGTTCTTATTGGAGGAGGAGAAACGTTTACAGAAGGACCGTCCTTCTTAAAATGTTGTTGACGTAGATTATCCCTACTACATTAGATAAGCTCGCCGCTACTAGCCGCTCAAGAAATTTAAACAAAGTTTACAGCCGTGCCATATGCGTCTCCATTAACGGCATCGGTCCCGTAAGTTATTTTTGTCGGTCCTCACATTCTGCTCTCGACTGATCAGCTGATTCAACAACGCAAATAAATGTAATTGTCATAACATTATATTACATTGACTTCACAACATAACCTTTTCCCCAGGCATACATAAACGCCTGCCGCAACGATCTCTTTCCATGTGCTAAGTTTCTGGTCAAATACTATCGCTGATTAACCAAGATGAGGTATTCACCACCGCTACCCAGTCCCTCAACTTCTTCAATTTCCTGGCTACTTAAGCACCCTGCTTTCGACTGATTAGCCCAACCGTCAGCTTGTTCACCTCTCTTCAGTTCGCCAGAGGCAGACTTCGAGAGCAGCGCCCCGGCGGAACAAGACCTGGCTGCGCCTCTGCACAGCGCGGAGGGCGGCCGATCGATGGCGCGCAAGTTTCTAGAGATTCTGCTGCGATTCCAAGTTCTTCGGCGTTAAGGAGATGATGCGATTAAAACACTCGCAGAAAGCGCCATTAAAGCCGTTGAAACGATACTTTTACGGAGCCATTTATGCTCATTGTTTTGTACTAAATGAAATTGAAAGTTTTATTGAGATAATAAACTACATAAATATCATGTGCAGTTAGCACTATACATCATAATATGTTTAGTTTATGTATCAACATTTATTGACTTACTTTCTGTGTTACAACATCATAAATAAAATTCTATTGCAAAAAAATAATTAACAAATACAAAGTTGAAAAGAAATATATTGTATGTAATGAGATCTTTATTAAACGAAAACAAATTAATTTTCCAACTTACAAACCGTCATTTTTCTGATTGATCTTAACTAGAAATATTATTTTTACAATATTTATTGTTGATGCAAACAGTAATATAAACTAAAACACATACCGATTACTCGTATTTTTTGCTGAGGTTTCTGGCTTACATTACAAGAAGAAAAAGTATTCGTTTAAAAAAGTATATTCCAGGTCCGCAACAAGTTCAATAAGAATCAGGAGTCATGTATTCTTGTCGCGCTGTAAAGGACACAATAAAATTAAAGAAAAATGACTGTTGTGTTCGTGAACTCCCTTACAACTCCTTTAACATCTTTCACAGCATCTAAGAGTTGGAAGAACGCCGAAACGGATACACATTCCCAGAACGAAACTTCAAGAAGAAGCCTGGGAAGACGGCTTCGAATTCATATCCAAGATGATGAAGATGGTAAAAATACGATAAATAGACCGTTGTGGGAAACTTAAAAATCGCGATATTACAAACGATTTTCTTTCTTGTTTTTGAAAACTTAAGAAATAGCATATTTTATAATTACGTTTGGATCAACAAGGAATAATGCCTGTTAATAGCATTCTGTATTCCTCAGAACCATCAAACTGATTTTCATTATTCATCAATTCAAGCAACTGAACTACTATTCACTCCTTCCTAGGAGACATGCAAAACAATCACTTATCATTTCCTTCAGCTTTCGTACGAAATATTACGATGCCCTCGCGGTGCCAATTCTCTATTTATATTCATGCCGTTCTGTGTTCCAACACTAAATTTTATACTTCCATTCGACACATTTTCTTGCAAGTTACTGCATCATATCTCAAAATTCCTGAACTAACATTTTTCAAAAGTCCTTCACGACGACCTGCACATAACATGCAACATAAATATAACTCAACAAATCAATGAACACTCGCATTCTGCATTCTTCGCCCTTAGTGGGTTAATGGTCTAAAACTCGATCAGGTTTTTAGTCCAGTTTCACTTGATCAGTTGATGCTGAGAAATCACCTTGCTTTGATTCTAGATTATAAAAATTGCTTCACTACGCTAACGTTTAGGAATAAGCTCTATGTTAGCTGAGGAAGATATAAGGCGGGTTGTTATATTGTCATGGATAATATAAATAACATTATATAGTTTTTTTGTCATATAAACTCATTTCCTATTAATTGGTAACGAAAATTTCTAATTTTCAAATATTGCCAACCACATTTCATGATACCTTAGTTCAAAGTTCAACTATGTGTAGTAGAAGAGAGAGGTTAGCTTTCTGATGCTCTAGAAAACGTGCGCACATTACACTTCCCATCTAAATGTCATATATAGTTTTTACTACTTAATAACTACGTAACTAACACTTATAAAAGTGATCATTAATACACGAATTTTTCTTATTTTCAATTCTTACCCTCATTACCATATTCGATAATTCACATAATACTGAAATACACTTTTTCTGTCATAGGCAATGATCAACTTTTCGATTTATATTCGTATGTAACTAATTCTTATATTTTTGGATATAAATTTTCGGTTTCATTTTCAGGATCATTATTGTTATTTAAGATGTTAAGTTTATTCCACAACATATTTTCCCTACCATCAGTTTACTATACCGATTACAGAAATTAACGCGAAAAAAATTCAATTCGATGCAGGGAGAAATGAAATTTGGACAAACGAGTTTCTGAATATTAAATTCACAAATTAAAAATAGCTTTTGTAATAGAGAATGTCTACAGAAGTATCGGAAAAGTTTTGTTTCTACCAAAACATTAAATTACGAAGAAAAGGTTTGAACACAAATCTTTTACCCAACAGATGTCATCCCTTTCCCGAAACCACATCGTGTTCCGGCACGTTGCCGGGGACATTTCCCTCACAGCAATCCATTTCATTACAAACTCATTAACAACCAGAACACACCTCGTAACGCGAGCCTACCCAGAGGAACTTGCGAACTCAAATCACGTTCCCACTCCAATCCCGAGCATCGGGTGCGACGAACGCCCGAGACCCTGGAGCCCTGAGGCCCTCAAGCCCTTCCTCCAGGAGATTTCGCAGACCTACAGGCAGGTCCCACCGCGTCCCGTCTCGTCTCGTCGCGCCGCCCCTGCCCTGATTCTCCTGTCCTGTCCCGACCTGACTTTCCCCGCCTCACCCCGTGTTTCACTTCCATGTTCACTCCCATCCGTCTCCATTCTGAAATTTCATCGTTTAACCACTAGTTTCGAATCTCGACGTCAATAACCTCCACGCATCTCTCCCTGTTTCACCCCGTCACCCTGAAACACCTGCTCTCGAGATCTCTGTCCCCAAACACGACAACCCTTATTCCTGCTCTCCACGCCTCAAACGTTTCCTCATCACCTGAAGTCTTCTCTCCCGCTTTCAAACTCATCTTCATCTACCCTCTCTTCCCCAAACACTCCCACTCTGAACATTTGCTTCGCGAACCTTGCCAATCCCAAATCTCTCTTCACATCAACATCCCAAACATTCCAGCTTTGCCTCAACACTCCATCCCCCTTCAGACTCAACTTCTGCAAACCCCTTTCCCCATCCCCCGCGTTCCAAAACCCCTCCTGTCCCACCATCCCAGTCGTCGCTCCCACACCCGTGTCCCCGCGTCGCCGCGAGAGCGCAACCGACAGCAAACAGCACGCGAGGCGCGCCAAACCGATCCCTCGCCCCCAGACGCCGCGCCGACTGATTGATTGCCCGGCTTCCGTGTTAATAGCTTTTAACGGGCATCGCAAGGTAATTAGTTTACACCAGACCCACGCGGCGCCCGTCCCGCTCGCCCGCCCGCCTCTCCTGTCGGGGGTGGGGGGAGGAGCGGATGCAGGCGACGCGCGGTCCAAGGGAGTGCGGAGTGCTGACTCTCCCTTTCTGGAGTTGCCTGATAAGAGAGTTTGCAGTGCGATTGCTACACTAATGAGAGGAGGCGCTCAGCCACGGCGACCGCAATATTGGGTCCCGGCGCGCAGGAGCGTGGCCGCGAGGCGCGAGTGAGAGGGCGTGCGGTCCCGGAGGGGGCGGGGCCGCGCCCGCCTCCGCGAGGGCAGGGAACGGGAGCTGTCTCTGATTAGTGAATGCCCCGCCTGACTCCCGCTCTGCTAATTAGCAGGTGGAAGAGATAATGCCAAGGAATGGCGAGGGGATGCGTTGAACAATGCCGTCCGTATTTTAGACTTCAAGCAGGCGAGGCAAATTAACCTTAATAATCTGAAAGAAACTTTAAAAAATGTATCCGAATCAAGAGCGCATGAAATCAAAAATAAATATTTCCAATGAAATTTTTTTTGTATTTCGTTACTTACAGACAAAGTCCAAAATAATAAAACCTAAACTTTTCCAAATAATCGTTAATGAAAAATAAGAAGAGATAAATATTTAACATTATCTATACTCTTCTACAGACATGCAAATTGAAAAAAAAATCAGGCAAACATATTACAGAACAGTTTGAAATGCACTATTTCTGGAATGAAGATGTGATAAACATTTTCATAAAACAATTTTGACAAGATTAACGGAGGACTTTAACAGACAAAACAATATTATGTCCATTATTTTAACTACACAATATAAAGTTAATCAAATTTTGTCTTCCTTACACTTAATACTACAATAACGTATACCATAACTGTTCGTCTCTAATTTGCATGCCCTTGCAACTGTTTTAGGATGGTAAAGCATTTGTCAGATGTCTTGGATAAAAAAATGAGCTTAATAAATAATTTTACCTCTCACAATTTTTTGTCTCTATTGTCTTTTTGCACCAGACGCACCCTTTTTGTAACAAAGTACCTCCTTTTGCAACCTTAATTAACCAAAATTAACTGCCAAGCTTACAGTCCTTTACATAAGTACAATCATATTTTTCTCTTTTGAGTTGGAACAGGGGGTGCACATTGCTGCACATACCTAAAATATACAGAAAGTTAGTCAACCTCAGGTTTAGGAATAATTTCACATACCATGAAAACGGAAACAATAATTGAATAATTGAAAACTAGTGGAAGAAATGCATAAAAATGGATAATTAATACAGCAAGAGATAAAATAAACTTCCTTTGCTCAATTTCAAGTATAACTAATTTGATATCAAAGGTGCTAGTGGTGCCACAAAGGACGAAAATCTTTCCCACATAAGTAAGGATTACGCAATATTACAATAATGTAATTTTCGTCCTTATTAAAACATCTGAGCCATCACTTGTAAAACTCATTACAAATCGAGGAGTAATACTAGGTAGGTGCGAAAATTATTTTTTAAGCTTTTTCATCAATACAAATTCGACTACTCAAAACTGAATATCAAGTAGTCATAAATATCTTGAAAATGTGAAGTAATTGTCAGAATTTCAAACAGCCGTATCACGGCGTTGCCATTGTCGTTTACGATCTGATAAGTCCTGAAAGACTCTATCATGTGAAGCGCGGAAAATTCGTATTTGCAATTTCGATTATTGAAAAATTACGCAAAACTCATTATATTTTAGGTTTTTAATAATCTAAATTTAAAGAACAGATTTCATTAAGTATAAAATCTCATCATTAGAATATTCTTTTAATGCAATGTTAATTTTCTGCTATTTTTGAAAGTATAGGGAGATCACAAAAAATAAGTCCTGCGCCAATTTTAAAAGCTTATTTTACTCAAGCAAAAGAGTAAAGAAATAACTGGAAGTCGTATGTAAGGGAAACTTGTTTTAAAAGGGGATATATTTCATACGATATTAGACAAAACTACTCAATTTTTTTGTAAAGATTTATTTAAAGGTCAGACTTTGAAGAAAAAATTTCATTAAGAAACAAATACTGTCTTCGATATTATAGTTGTAAGAAGATACAAAAAATTAACTTCTGCAATTTTGGATATATTTCAACGAAAATGTAACTTGTTGACTTCTTTAAAGTATCTTTCACGCTAAACTAAGACAGTTCATTTAAAAAGTTTGCAAGAGTTTTGAGAAACTAATGAAAATGTTATTAAAGCTTCATGAAAATAATCCCCCCTCAAAAAATCAAAATATCCATTTCAATTTCAAAGAACCGCGACATCAAACAAAGCGATAGTGGAATATCAATTTTGGTGAAAAACCTTCGGACGGAGTAGTTGGTAGCGTTGTTTACCGACAAAATGACGGGACGTTTTGCTGTCAAACCACTTTTCTGTAACGATAAATCACAAAATTTTGGCTACACAACGTCTTATAGGTAGTTATTTACAACATATTGTAACCAGATTTTTTCCTTTTACTGATCAGAGCCACACAATACTAGTTTTCCTGTCAAGAAATTGCCGTTATAATATCTTTCTCCATATTGCGTAAGCAGCATGCGTGAAAGTAATAAACAATCTTATGTAACCATGAAATCTACTTTTGAAACCCTCTCGTTTTCACTTTAAAACGAAGAAGGGAGTCGCACCACACAGAGAAAAGGCGGTACTAATTCAGTTAACAGTTCTTTCGAGAAGACACAGACAGCACGAGTGGCGAGCAACGGTAATAGTCCGTCTATTGTATCACGATATCTTGACAAACATGCAACCCGCAATGTAAGTGCTGAAGTTGCTGCAAACTTTACGAAGTTGGGAGGCGTGTTCCCGCGGAGGGGCCCCGCGCGAGAGAAGGCACGCAACGCTTCGCGCCTTGCGCTAGGGCCAAGGAATCGCGTGCTTCACCGCCCGCTGGCACTACACGGAATTGCTTGCGACGCGAGGTTGTCATAGGGCTACGCTCCCGCTTTCAATAGCTCTTACGAATTCTCGTCGAGTGTTTTAAAAGCGCTGAGACCGCTTTATTAAAGTTGGCTCATATTTTCAACATGCTTTGCTCAGAGTATATTCGAGCACAGATGTTTGTGGAACGCACAATTTTCAACAAAAACGGCTCGTCATATTTTGCCATTTAGGACAGAGAGTGGCAGAAGTGAAACATTAGGCATTTAAATATGATAACAGTTTCTACCGTTTAATAAGTCAAAATTTAAAAATCTTTTTTATATCCTAAAAGTATACGTAAATCATTAAAACATTTTCCAGATTATAATACCAGCAAACAAAGAAACATGCTAACCGACATTTGTATCAGTTGACAGTGTCACCAATGTGCCCTTGGGCAAAATATTATTGAAAATAAAAATTACAGTTTCGAAACTAAAAGCTGTTTTAATTTCTTTTAATGTGTAATTTCAAAACTAGGAGCGTAATTTCTAATCTATCACTCTAATGGAGCGAAGAAACGACACCACATCATTTTCTGTTTCACAGGAATTTAGGATATGACAAAATTGATTACCGTCATTGCACACCCCAGTGCTTCAATAATTACAGACATTACGTAAATCGGTCCAGGTCACCAATTCAAATCACACGAAATATACACGCATTGAGCATTTTATTAATCTGTTTACCTATCAAAATAACAAGCCTTTATATATATATATATATATATATATATATATATATATAAACATTTATTTTTATTATTTCATATAGATTATGATTCTAAATAAAGTAGAAAAATATTTTGTTTGCTCAGAAAGATATATTGCTATAGTAAAAGAATGTGCACAAACATTTTCAAAAGCATTACATCGTTAGTTTGAGCCATAAGAACTATATATCTACATTAGATGCGATATAGTTTGAAAAGATGTACCATGTATTACCAACTAAAAGAAGTAAATCGTTTGTGAAATTGTGAAATAAATTTGTAAATGACAGAAAATAATTTGAATATTCTCTACGGATGAGGATTTTAAAGGAGCAAACTCACTTCAGGTAAATTCCACTCTCTACGTCAGATTTAGATGCACACAACAACATGTAATGTGGAAACGCATTCGAATCCTACCACTTTCACAACGCCCGATGGAAACTGCCCAGAAAGCATGCATACCTACCCATTTCTCTAGTAAAACAAATATCCTAGACTCCATCTGCATCGTGGAACCATATGCAGAAGCCCAATGTCATTCAGCGCAGCGTCATGAGTTTGCAGGCGCTTATTGGCAGCCACTTGTCACAGGCGGCGGGGCGGGGGCGGGGGCGGCGGGCGCGCCCGCAGCTCTCGGGAGCGAGCGGCGGCCGCGTCACTGGCGGAGGGCGCATTTCTCAGAGCGGATGAGAGCCCGTCGGAGCGCCGACACGGCCTCCAAGACAAACAGGGTTTTAGGGGGCCGCGGAAGGCGTGCGTGGTCGCCTGGCGCAGCGGGCCGTGTGACGCACGGGAGCGCGAACGTGGAGACGCTGGGGGAGGAGCGAGGACGGTCTGGACGAACGCCAAAAAGAGACGGAACAGCTCGGGGAAAGAAACAGGACGCGAAGTGCGCAAATATTTGACAAGGTAACTTAGATTTGGGAAAATTCAAATGTGTTACAGTGAAGCAGTCCGATTTTTAATTATGTAAATAAAATTATTCAATTAATAACCGTTCAACAATATTAAAGATGTATGTCAAAAAAGTATCAAAAAAGAATCATTTGGATAATAAAAACGTATCATGAAAATTAATTCAGCCTAATCAACATACAACGGAAAGAGTGCAGTGCGAACGTAAAACCTCCAACACCGTCCGCATATTAAAAGTTGGTTCTTTAATAAACGTGTGTTATTTTCTAAACACTAAAACAGACATAATTAGCCATAATAGTGGCGCGGGGTCCTGGGACAGATACGTTACACCAGAAGCTATTGGTTAGAATCCCGCGTACGGTATTGACTTTTTCATTGTATGTTCCTGAATGGCGGTCTATACACAGGCCATTGTATCGCATTTCCAGTAACCACTCACTCACCATCCAGCATAGTATAAGAGTTGATATGTGTCTGTATGGGCCTACGGAGTAGTTCGATAAAAAAGAATTAAAAGAACTGCCGAGATGAGACTACGGCTTTCTTAGACGGAGACGGGAGAAGACATATGAGTGTTCGTTCAGACCGAATTGGCCTTGAAAGACTTAAAATACATATATGTAAATAATTAAAAGTTGCATGTTCTTCCTCGTTGACGACCGTAAGGCGTGAGAAAAAAGGAAAATTCTGACTGGTTGTACGGGTTCTGTACGGGTTGGTGAATTTTAGTAGAAACGGGTAAGCGAGGGGTAAGAAAGGCTCAAACTGGAGAAAACACATGCAAGCAGGCAGATGTGAGTAGATGGATTCCTTTTCGTGCAGGAAGACATCAAAGAATGAAGCGAAGAAAATCAAAAGCATAACGAGCAAGCAGAAATCCAGGTAACTTTTATGATCATAAATGCAATTCTACATAAGAGCTTCAGAACAACACGGGAACACATAATTCAGCATGAAGTGAATGCCACATGGCTACCGTTCTTCACAAATTCATTGTTTGCTTTTATTTATCTGTTTAATTATTTTTCTGAAAATTAGAATTAGGACAGTAGGAGCAACAACCGTCTTACTCCCCTGACTTCTACCTACGGGATTGAGAAAACCAAAGTGCGACGCATTCAAAGTAATAGTGTGTTCGCCCCTATTAAATCATATTTTCCGCTCTTTAAGTTGCGTGAAATTCCAGTCTCTGATTTCTCTCGGGCTTTTTTAAATGTTGTAGTTGCAACAATGAAAATGGATGCAACCAATAAAACACAGTTTATGGTAAATAAGCTACGAAAAATAATTTTGTACTGTAATACTGTTCCAGAAACGCAAGCTGATACCCTACACAAAACGTATTCCGACAATTATTCATTATTCCGGACTCGCACATACTGTAATTAAAATAATATTAATATCCTTCGATAGTTTTTCAATAAGAATAACTAATAGAGAGATACAAATAACATAATAACAATATTCATTTCACAATCGAAAGGCTATGTGTTTACTTGTCTTCAAATGCGTATGTTGTGTAAATAGGTAAGACATTTATTATTATTATTATCATTATTATTATTATTATTATTTATTAAGTAAACAATTGCAATGGGAAAAAACAGCAATAATTTAATATCTTGGAAGACGTGAAATAACAGGAAAAAAGTTGGTATAAATCTTGATTTCAACATTTGGAACAAATGGACTTAAATAAAATAAATAACTATTAATTGGCTTCCCCAAGAGATCTAAGCTCCTCTTTTGAGAATATCGAAATATCACAATGCGACGACAGCACAAAGTAAGGGGTTAGACCAACGCGTCCGCCAGAGCATTTCCGATGGAACTGCCGCCTCCGTTTGTAGGCGGCCATTGGTTCTGAGGAAGACAATGGCAAAGGGTGGTCATAAATTCCTACAAAAAAGCAGCGGGCGCACCACTGAAATATCGGTGCCAACAGTCTCGTGTCCCAAGGGCTAGCTCTGAGGCTAATATAAGATTAAAAAGTAATCCTCTTACTTTCTCGCCCGCCGCCTTTATCTCGGAGCCCCGACGAGAGGGCGAATTTCGGGCGCCGTCGTGCTTGAAATGGAATTCCGATTGTTGGACAAAGAGCCAGTGTGTTTTCACGGGACGGATTTCACACGGCTGTGCAGCTGCGTCGCGCGTGAAAATCGGCGTATTCGCGCAGTACCGGGATACGTGGCCGAGCTTGCTTCCGCGCACCCCACAGCTGGCCAGTAGCCTACACCAAGAGCCTATTTCCTACGCGAAGAGCCCATTTCCACATAGCGCCCTGAACTACAATGTTTCAGGAAGGGAAAGTATTCAAATTCGACCGTATAACTCAAGATAGGATTCGACAGTTTTCGGACACCCTTGAACATAGAAGAAATGTATTTTTTCAAACAATATTCCGTAGTATCAAGAAAACCGCACTAAAAGTAGATTGATACGTAAAACTAGAAAACAAACGAAGCTCTCCAAACTTTTCAAACCTGCACTAGAAGAGGTTAAAATTTCAGTAGTTAACTAATCATCATATAAAGGAACAATTACTCACGAAAATCAGTCCCTCTTCAGTTAATCTGGTTACCTCGTTTAGAAACGATATCCTTGCTTCATAAGTCATTCAATGGTGTTTTTGCAGCTACTAATCATTAACAAGTACAAAACTATATATTAACTGCTCTCACAGGCACTAAAGCTGTTAAATAAAAGACGAAAATTCATATTCTTGTACATTGAAGTGAAAATAATTTAACTGTAATCTGCACAGTTAAATCCCAGCTAATAGAATAGACAATATGGCTCTATTGCAAATAAATAGACGTGCAATATGAATCCCCGTAAGCACAATATACGTTCGGAATTAAAGTACCACACCATTAGCATAATAATAAACAAATAATATTTCACCAAAGTAAAATTAAAATTTATATACATCATAGAGCAGAACGTATGAAATATTAATGCGTGTTTAGACACATTTTATCGATAATGTAATTGCATGCAATGAAAATTGATACGTTCAGTATAAAAACAGAATTTGCATTTACTATCAATTAACAATTAATAATAAATGGCTCAATATCGTTTACCTAATTCAAATATTATCATGCCCTCAATGACTCATGCCCTCATTCAGCTTGATAGCGTTTTCATTAGTACCTATATTTCGAAAATAATAATTCCAAACGACAATGAAAAATAGCAAAACTTAAAGAAACATAAATTGATAAAAGGTTTAATTAATAAGAAATTTTCCACGTTTTTTCATTATTCAAAATAGTATCAAATTTATAATCACGTAATATTTCAAATAAATATTCATTACCAGAGAAAAATATATAACATAAGCCACCTACATTCAAATTCATGCAAGATTGGATCATAGATGAATAAATACAATTGAAAACAACACGTCTCCTCAGAAAATTAGGAAATAACAAACTACAACAATCCCCAAATTTTGAAAGCGCAAGTTGTGTTACATATCAAATGAAACTACATTAATGACTTACCTCATGTAGTTCCAGTTCTACGAGCTAAACCACACACTTCACTATATCTTGCACTTTCACTTAGTCACTTCACTTATGATCACAGGCACAAACACTTCACTGTTGACGACAGAACGTGGAAGGACCCTCGCCGAACACGTTGTTGGAAAACAACTCATGCACCGACTTACCTGTAAACAATTGCAAAATCGTTGTAATATTTTAGGAAACAAAACAATAGAATGATTGTAATCTCATGCTACCGTTTAAATGAATTTTACATCAGATCATTACGACTGGTTTGTTATAAATTTTCACAATACATTAAAATTTCAGCAATAAAGTCTTCAATATAAAAGTAGCGGTAGGTAAGAACGTAAAATAATATTTACGTCCATTTAAAACTTGTGCTTCCGAAACTGCACTTAAGAGAACTCACACAATAGACATTACGATAAAAATTCATAAAATACTTCATGAAATAATTTTTTATAGGGCATTTATTTTAATACTTACATTGATCACGAAGTAATACTTTAGACAATCTACTGGAGTGGATGCTTGCATTGGAAACCACTTTTGAAACGAATGTGTAATATTACCTTTATTAGGTTTTAGTCTGAAGTAAATGAAGACTACAGAACGGATATACTTAATATAAAATACACGTATTGTACGTTATAATCCCATTAGATGTTGAATATGAATAATTTTCAAACATTGAATTGTCCATCACAATGTATTTTTCCTCTGATGCAATGCAATTTATCAATTAATTAATTATTCAGGAACACAATGAATTACTTTTACAAAAACCAAATCACTGCCATAAGTTCAAATAAATCTCAGATACATCTCAAAAAAAGTCTGTACTGACTATTTCTCTATATATTTTTCTCCTCGATTGATTGTAGAAAACATGATTTTCAAATAAAGAACATATTAAAGTATTCGAAATTATATAAATAAAAAACATTTATGTAATGCATTTACAAATAACGTTCATCATATTAATGTTTTGAATAAAGATTCCTTGTTACATTGTTTCCGATCTAAAACATTCGATGTGGACTGCATAAAGTAACTATGCAGAGAATCATCACGCCATGTCAAACGTCCCGTAAAATTGGAGGTGGGACGCAGAGCTCTCTTCGCTGTAACTGCATGAAGCGGCGTCCAAACGCCCCAAGAGTTTGCGCGGACTCCATTCGGCGCCGCGGCGCAACTCCTCGCGCCAAGCCCACTACCGCCGTTCTCGTCCTCGCAACAGCCAGTTCCCGCGCCGCCGTCCTCGCCCCGGCACTCATCGGCCTCTGGCTGCCGCTCCCGTCACCCTCGCCTACTCCACCTTCCACTGCACCTCTGCCACCGCACCATCACCGTCACTACTATACACCAGGGTTGCCAGATTGGGCAGAATGCCGCTATTTAGGCTAGAAAGCGGCTCTCTCACTCTCGCGGACCAGTCTCACTCTCGCGGACCAAAAATTGATTTCGCGGAATATTGCCCTACGGACGAAAATGCATAAAAACATGTGAGGTTTTGGGCTTTTTTGGGGTCGGATTTTCAGATTATGACGATATTTTCGAAAAACAACTACAACGAAGTTGACGGTGATTTTGATTTTTAGTTTTTACGTTATACATTATTTTTCAGTATACTTTATTTATTATTTTTCAATTTACTTTGAAACGTGAGTAATGTTAGTTTTTAGATCTCTAGTAAAGGGTGTGTTCTAAAAGCTATATATATATATATATATATATATCACATTGGTAGTACTTGGAGAGTTAATGTTAGAACACGCCATTTAAAATTAGTCATCATTTGAATGAACTGTTTCACTGACAGCATTTTCCATTAAGCTATAGATATGCAAGCTTGCAGCATATTTCTGTAGTAATCTTTTTACGCGCTGATACTTAAGAGGAGCAAGGAGAGTGAATATAAGAATGTGGGGAAATTATTTTAACCCTTAAAGTTTTTCTCCCATTTAAGAATAAGAATAGCCATTACTAATTTTTAAATATTATAATATCTCATTAATACAAAGTTTAAGTTATTACATAAATATTAATATTAATTACAAAGTTCAAAATCAAAAAAATTAAACAAATCAAGCACTTTATATCGTCTGTATCTAAAAAAATATATAATACATTTTTTTCTTCAAATTAAACTTTTCCCGCTTAGAATGTTGGGCGGACTTACATCCATCTAACGGCGGATGTTTGTACGAAGCTCCTGGCAACCCTCGTATACACCCCCATCAGCTCCACAGTAGTACCGTGTACGCGCTAGCAGCTACACTACCTCTAGCTTCTGCCTGCATCGCCACCGCCACCTTCCGCCTCCGTCCTCACCTAGCCCAGCCAGCATCGCTTCCATTCCACTACCGCATATCGATCATCACCGAAACATTTTATCGTACCCTTGCGTCCGCCACCCCACCATCGTTATCACCACCACGCACACTCATCACTGCGTCAGCCTCCACTGGCACTATCATATCCGCCACCATAGCGACACTGCCGTTTGCCTCTGCCTGCGCCACCACCGTCACCACACCCTCATCACCGCATCAGCCTCCCCATAGTACCATATACATAACAACAGCGACACCACAGTCTGCCTCTACCTGCACCATCACGACCACCTCCACCATCTCTTCCTCCCCTATCCTCACCTATCACAGGAAGTTTCGCATCCCTTCCACTGCCGCGTACGCATCGTCACCGCACCATTACATCGTCCCATTGCGCCCGCCACCATCACGCATTCACGGTTTGCCTCTCCTAGCATTCACCTGCACCTCCACCGCCTCTTCTACCTTTTCCTCCACCACGTCAGTCGCGGCACCGCGTTTCGATGGGCATTAGAGCTCGGCCGCGGGCAGTGCTCTCAAGCTGCGATGAGCTCTTCCGACTTTAACCTCTATCAGAGGCGCCGCACCTGCGGCTATTCTGTGCCCTTACACAGCGTTCCTGCCGTTTTCGCCGACGCGCACTCACGCCCGGCACGCGCTGCTTGGCCTCTCTGGTGTTTTGTGATGCCGAATCCCTTCTTCAGACACTTGTCCTTCCGAGCACAGCAGTAAAGCCGCCGCCGTCCGGCTGCACCGACGGTCAATCGGGGGTAGACGGCGAGGCGAGCGACGTTGGGACAGTGTGGCAGAGAGGCTCGCGAGTGCAACACGGACGGGGCATGTGCTGCATCAAACAAATTTATGGTGGTGTAAAAGAACAGTTTGGATTGATGTGGATGTTAAGTGAAGACTTAGATTTGATGAAGTTATAATCCAGATGATAGTGAAAGTGGAAAGTGCGCAACCAGAACCGAAAATCAAAACATTAATACAGAATTCGTGTGGCCGACGGACACGTGTTATATTTCTGGCCCGGGCGTAATGCAGGCAGGCGGGCCGTACCATTGCGGCATTCGCGGCGAGATTTGAGAGGGATTGCTGAGACTGGAACTGCTGACGGGCGTTAATCGCGGCGTCGTTCGTGTTGGTGCGCTGTGAGAAATTATGTACACCGGCTGGGGGGTGGACTCCAGCGAATCCTGAGCCGTTGCGTTGGGGCCAGCGGAGTTGATGCGGCACCGAAGGAGAGCGACTTTTCCGACGGACTTTCGGGGTGGACGCGGAAGGTTGCCGAAGACGCGCCTCGTTGCCACGGCGGCGCCCGCTCGTCTCAGCGCAGCAGGGCGCTTATTAATAGCATCAAGGTAAGCGTTGATTGTGCACTTATTACCATAAGGCCTTGCGCATTGCGTTTTGTAAATAATCTATTGTAAAGAGTGTTTTCTATTATTAAAATTATTTAAATGCACAAAAGAATTTCTTCTGATCATCTTCATGGTCAGCGCCAAACCGCGGAGCCGCATTCACGGAAAATGTACCCGTCCTTTGTATAATTCATTTTCTGTCGTGAGAGTACCGGCTTCCCAGGTAGCGCTCACTAAATATATATATATATTATATCTATATATATATATATATATATATATATATATACATTGGTAGTACTTGGAGCAGTTTATATTAGAAAGCACGCCCTTTAAAATTAGTTATTGAATTTGAATGAACTGTTTCACTGACAGCATTTTCCATTAAGCTATCGATATGTCAGCTTGCAGCATATTTCTGTATCTTTTTTACGCGCTGATACTTAAGAGGCAGCCAAGGAGAGTGAAAGCAAGAATGTGGGGACATTATTTTAACCCTTAAAGTATTTTCACATTTACGCATAAGAAATCGCCATAAACTATTTTTTAACTATTC
>BOPP01000022.1:2685791-2769996 GCA_017312745.1 Gryllus bimaculatus
GTCCCCTCTTGTCGCTGGATCGTTTTCGAATGCAGAAAGGTTCTCTCATACCGTACCCAAAAGGTAGTGGCTCCTGAATAGAATGTCTTGGAATTTGAGGAGAGTCAAACTCATTTCCGATACTTCATTGCATAACAGCCTCCTGTGTCTGAATTCCAAATTGCCTTTAAATGTCAACAACAGAGGAGGTTTCAGAATCATTATTCCAACGTTAACAAACGTTTCACAGTATTACTATTTTCTTTTAACAACTTGAATATTCAATCTCATTAATGGTAGAAATATTGATGATATTAATTGTAGATTATTTTGTTTCATTAGGCTATCATAGGGCCACGCAATACCTGCATCCCACCGGGGCTCAGACTTGATTATCGGGATAGATGGACGTTATTTTTCGATAGAGGAGAATCAGCCTTTCAATGGTGATTCAATTTTTATGCCCTAGAGTTGTTAGCTCTGGAGGATGGGATGAAATTACGATGATGATGAACGACGAAATAGACACACAAAGATACACAGACACAACACAACCATGCGGGACTCGAACTCCCTATCTTCTGGTCCGAGACCGCTACGACTTCGCCTTAGTGTTCTGCCACACAGGCTACTGCCTTTGCAATCTCGTTCATCGGATCGGCAATATTATTTTTAATAATAATAATAATAATAATAATAATAATAATAATAATAATAATAATAATAATAATAAGAAGAAGAAGAAGTTAATAAAAATTATTTGTTTAAGGGTGCATAAATACTTAAACAAAATATATTTTTATTGTTGAAAGTATGTTTTTACCAAATACCAAAAATTAAAGTCTCAAATTCATTATAAATTATCTTTGTGTACGTAGTACGTGAATAGAAAGCATAATTAAATGCTATTGTATTGAAATGAGATGTTAATCATTCGAAGAATGAAACACGAAAATGCGTACTTTGATTGAAATTCCATTTTTGTAGAGGGCAAGAATGAGAACACACATACACCCAACATTACTCTAGTGTCAATCTAAATATCATGCAAACTCAGTCGCTATTGTAGACTCACTTCCTATTATGTGGAAATCTAAACTTGGGTGAAGACCGAACTCTGTTTTCGATATATAATCACGAACATCTCAACTTCAAAGTGACTTTGATTCTTCCCCCTCACATGCTATCCTTTGATCTCAGTCCAGGCCAAAATTTAATTTTCCTCAGGAGATCAAACTAGAAGTAGAACAGCTCAGATTCTGAAGATCTCACCACTGTGGAAAAGTATTTTAATAAAAAATGATATTGTGGGTTAGAATTCTACTCTTGATTTCTACAAAAAAATTAAAACAGATTTCAAAATGTCTAAGTAATAAGGATACAAATCACAGACCCCAATCAAAACAATCAAATAACCATTGATATCGGAATCTTACCAAGGAAGAGTATTTGCTATTAGAGAAAAAGGTAAGATGCCCTAATACACTGACAAGCACCATTAATAAAGACAATTTAATTATTATGTTTTATTACTATTTATTACTATTTTTATTATTACGATTACGTCATTGATCTATAAATTCATCTCAATAAGAATAAACGTTTTTCATAATGTTCAATCTACACAACGGCAACGTAATATGATTCCTCCAAGTAGGTTTTGGCACAAATACCATGCCAAGTACTTTGCATGCATTAGTTCTTTTTAGCTGCTGTAACGAGAGGCCTCTGCCTGCAAGAACTTTTTGTTTCCTTCAGAGAATTACCAATCCTGATTTTTCTGTTCATAAAATAAAACCAGTTATGTTTTCCTAATTGTAATTAAAACTGAGAGCTCCTTTCATGATTCTCACCGTTAAATTGAACCTTTCTTCTACATAGAGGAGTAATATATTAAGAAGAGAAACATTTTAACAGGAAGTTTATATACATTGGTAACTTAATTACTATTAAGAAAAAAAATACACTCATAACTGACCCTTCGTGCTCCTTTTCAATATCCAATTTTGTAGAATCTTTATCATAACAAGGTACGTTCAGAAATGTGTAGGCTAAGAAATTATTCATAAATGAATACATGTTTCCTCTTATTTTCATTTGTAGTAAGATGTTTACAAGACTATTTTTTCAAATCATTTCATAATCCATTTCTATGTTAAAAGAGACATCAATCACATTGTGGTTCATCGTGAAAGCATCGCTCTTCCATCTCCCACACTATTTTTCCATTATCTAATGTGAAGTATATGGAGATCCTATACTTATATTATAATATAAGCTATATTATATTTAAAGTCCAGGTTGGGTTACGGCAAACGACTGCTGCATTTGGGTTGATGTAGATGTCTCGTGGAGTGTGCCCCGTTAGTTGACTGGAAAGAAATCACTCGGGCGTCGTGTAGGTCTATGCCAGGCCTGCCTAACGACCTCCATGTAAAGCATCATGGTCCGGAAATTGACTCTTGGCATCGCCTTGACCTCTTCCTCATCTCTCCGATCCTCTACACGGACGTCCTCCGCATCCCTGTCGACGAACACATTCTTCACAGAACAGCGCTTGGAGTTATGCGGGTGTTCCCGGAGCCAATTCGTGAGTCCGTGGACGTTTTAGGCCAGGAGTTGACAACCCGCGGCTTGTAAGTCACTTGCGATTCGAAGGGCCTCTACTGTATCGGTCTACTGAAAAAAACACTATTCTGAATATTTTGGTATTTTACGTTGCCTACTCGAAACCTATTTTTAAGAAACAGTTAACAGTTAATAGTTTTAATGCAGTTTCCCTGTTTCAATGTTATCTCTAAGCCTGCAATAGCTTCTACTCCTGTGGAAGAGACTCCATTTTTTTACTACCCCTTTTTCCAGGATCACTTGCGCTTTTGTAACCTTCGATAGGCATATATTCCGAGATTAGCACATGGTGTGGTGTTGGGAGACCACTGAATTGGTTCAAACACCATTGAATTGGTGTCAAATAAGATACCGTCATCGGATCTGAACATTTATTGAACGTTTCGAGATACGTGCGGCCCGCGAGTAACTTGAGGTTTAACAATATGGTTACAAAGAGATTGGCGGCCCTTTTCTGTAGGTGGAGAACTCAGGGCCACTGTTCTAAGCAAGTTTGTTCTAATCGGACACAAGCTTCGTTAATCAATCAACCAATACATGAAAAGTTGGAATGAAACGGGATGTCAACAGCCTCATGGCTCCCCCTGGATCGGCCAATTGCTGGAACCGCAAGTCGCCCACAGGCCGAGCGGCCACCTGGGTGCCGCGGACCCACGCGATTCCTACACCGCGCAGACAATCCCAGGGTGCGGGGCGCGGCGGCCGCGCCAGGCCGCAATCACGTTACATAAGAAAATTGCATTTAACAATTAAATGCAGTTCGGGGGCCGGCGCGGCGCGGCGCGGCGCGGCGGGGCGCCCGGTGGCGTGGTCGAGCCTCCCGCCGCCGTTCCACCAGTTCGCGGCCACAAAGGCTTCCGCAGTGAACGTAATTTGTCCCGGAAGTTCGTAATTAAATGGAATAAATTACGGCGGTTTAACCTCGGCGCTGTTTGTAGACCATATTTGTAAATATTTTACGTTTTCAGGCCGAACTCTGGAGTTAGTGAACCGGGACAAAATATTTCTAACGTGAAATGGATTTTTTTTAAATTTAACATCAAACAATCAGATGAATTAGGATAATAACGCGTTTAATAACTACAGTTTAAATGCGTTTTGCGAGCTTTGTGAAAAATTGACGCTGACGTGATTAGGTAATAAACAACGAAAATAATTAGCAATTCTCGGGAATTTCCACGCGTAATATATCAGTGGACATGAAATTGAATTCAATAAATACTGAACAAACGCTCTTTGTGCAAGGTGCCAAGTGCGGCTGAGTGGTACAAAATTAGGTTCCAATCAAACGAAAACACAGACTCGTAAACCATCAATAACTACATGCATGCAACAAGCGTTTAGTCTTCTATTGTCAAATTTTCTATGGTGTTAAAATTATATAATTGTACCATTTACGCTTATTGTTCGCATCTGTTTCCTACACAAACGTCGTACTAAAATCATGCAAACTCTTTGCATCCCGAGAGTTTGTAATGTCTGTTATAATTTTGAAACACGTTTTAAAGAAAGGAACACCATTTTATAAGAATCAAGGGATGTAATTCAGTAAAAACCCATACTGCATATGCAGTTTTCATACTCTGGTTTGTCACTTTGTTGAAAGAATCTACATTAAACTTCCGACAATTTATTACGCCTTCATGATATTCCAAAACACTCTTGAATAAAACGATGGGAAATGACGTAATTCAAAGAAATGGTAATTTAATTGTTACGTATAATACAGTATGAAAATAAGAGTAACTAATGTTAGTGATTTTAAGATTTCCCGCGAAAAATTGTTGGTACGAAACACCTAAACATTGACTAAACTAACTCCGAACATCTGATGAAAAATTCCGGAAAATCCGATTAATACTCTGTATACAGACGAACGATTTCGAAGTCTTAGCGAACGCGCGCGTACCTAGAATGACTTTGGAATTGCAGAAGGCTTTTTGCACGTTAGCTGAAAAACCGGAATCGTTGGTCGAAAGAATCGTCAAAAGGTTTCTTTGTATGTTGTCTTATACTTTTGAGACAATTGTGGGAAAAAGGAAAATCTTTTGTGGCAGAAACAGATCTGACAAGCCTGTGATACGACATTAGTACTAGAGATTTAAGAGTATACACATTTAATACATATTTTCAGATACAAATATACACGCGCATATAATATATTTACAAATTTAGACGCGTTGATAAGATTAAATAGTACCGCAGTATATTACAATGTGTCTCAACACTCATTTATTGAAGAAAACTACATATTTTCTTCGTATTTACTGATCGTAGGAGTAGTATCGCGCCTGCTACATGGTCCAAAAGGAGCGGCGCCGCCACCGGAGACTAGCATCCACGCGGTGTCGCAGACAGAGAAGGGCGCCCGGAAGTGAAACTCAATTTGAGCCCATCGCCGACGCTCACGCCCGCTACTTCGGCGGCTATTGCCGCAGCGCCAGCAGCGACAACGGCAGCGGCGGCAATGGCACCGGCAGCAGCGGCAATAGAGGTGGAAACGGAGACGGTGAGCGAGGCGGTGGTGGCGCTAACAGCGGTAGGACTGCGGTATAAAAGGAAGTGGAGAATGAAGTGGAGCCGTTGGGGAGAGGAGAAGGCGACGGAGGTGGGAGGAAAGGGAGCAGGGGAAAACGAAGATGACGGGAAAAGGGAGAGAGAGGGTGGAGACAGGGGTGGACTCACGGACGAAGACGGAGGACGCGGACGCGAGAGGTGGAAACGGGGGCAAAGACGTGAGAAGGGAGGTGGGGGCAGAGGGGAGACGGAGGGAAGGAGAAGGAACTGCGTAGGCTGCTGCGGTGGCGGGGATGCGGAGGAGGAGGTGGAAAGCGCAGAGTGCGGAAGAACCCGCGTTGAGGGTCTTGCAGGGTGGCAGGGGTGGCTGAACGACGGAAGAGAACAGCAGGGAAGTCAGCGGTCGCAACTGCAGTAGGACCTAGAGCGAGCACGAAGACGATCCGGAAAGAGGCACTGCAGCAGCGAAGGAACCTCTAAGATAATGAGGATGGCGGTGCGTGCAATGGGTGTTGGGAGAGTGCCAAAGGCAATGGCAGGCGCCGCCATGGAAGTAAGGGGGCGAGTGATGAGGTATGCGATTGGAGTTGAAGAGGTAATGTAGTGAGGCGAATGGGGAATGCTTTAATGGTTTTTCTGATACATCTAATGAAAACATGCAAGCTAAATATTTGCTCTCTTAAGAGGTCGTTCTCATATACTTGTTTGTTTAATATATATGTACGTTTGAAAATATTATTTGAAACACGGGAGTGTAAATTACTATTTATAATGAGCTAATAAAATTGAGTGCAGAAAACCAAAGCATAAAACGCTCTTATGAATATTATTTTAAAAAATTCTAAAGATTCACAGAGTATTTCATTAAAGAATCTGTGTGATTTTCGCAGTACGAGACTTTTCTATTGTGTACAGATAACACTGATTCAAATAATAGGAAAACTACATGTGAATACATTATATAATATATTTTACACTCTGAAGAGAAAAAACCTATTTCTCAGAATTAGTTTATTGAAACAGAGAATCGCAAAATATAATTTATTTTCCGGATCATTAAAAAATGAAAAAAATCTTTCCATGAAAAATGTATCTCTGCTAATTACTAAAACAATTTCATTTAAAAGAACTCATCATGTCCTCAGCTCTTAATATATAAAATAGTTAAAGACTATTTTTAGTTCTAACACCAAAATAAAACTAAACATGCGGAACGTGAAGTTAATAATTTATCTCCACCATTACACTACATGTTTTTCTTTTTAAAATGCCGAACAAGGCTGTAGTTGTATTCTAATATTCGAGTCAAGATTTTATAAAAAATTGATTTCGATGTTTGAAAACTGCATGTCTGTTTAAAAATTATGAACATTTCGGCACTTTATTACCCTTCATAAATTTGTAACTGTTTCATTAGCAGTATAATTCAACGAGTGCTATTAAAAAAAGCAATCATGTAACTTAAAGGGCAAAACTTAAAAACAAACATATGGATGACGTCAATATGGACAATGAACTCCGTGAGAATGTGTAAAGAACGATGGTAGAGGAACGAATGCGCTTTTGATGGCGAGGAAGCCGGAATAGACGATGGATGCAAGGAAACGCTAAAATGAGTAGTAAGAACAAATATAGTGGCAAAAGGGAGAGAAAAATGCAGCAACGAAACGACTATTTTGGGTCTAGCGATGGGAACGGCAAAGGCACTAGCACATCCGCCCCCATCCCCCTCGCTGTAATAAAAGGAGCGGCGAGATTTTTTCCCGAAGCGGCGTCCGAGCGCTCGAAGCTCTTTTTCTCCATTAGAGGATACGAGTTCGCGACGCAGCGGAAGAGCGAGAGCGCTTCGAGAGGCAGGCCGGTTCGTTTTGTTCAGCGCCTTTAATATTTATATTGGCCATGGTGCTCTAGGGAAGGTGAAAGAAGCGGGTAATATTGAAACTTTTCAATAAAGAAAATGAGTGATCGAAAGCGACACAAATATACAAAAAGAATATTATCCAAACAAAATTTCTAAAATAGATACCTACTTACCCATAAATTACAAATGAATCGACCTAATAGTTAGTACAAAATAAAATGTTAGTACAAGATTAAGCACAACGTAGGATAATGAAAAATTAGAACACTATTTTTATGTCTTTCATAAACTAACGGAAAGGGTAGGATGGTTTCCATTTCTGTTTTAAAAAAAATTAAATTTTTGTTAGAATGAAATATTTATTTAAGTTGTTACGTGCAGGCGACAAAATTGAATCCGGATCAAGATATTAATATTACGTAAAAAGTACATGTCAGCACAATTTGAAGTTAATGAAGAAAAGGTGCTATAAATGAGGACTGTTTAAAAAGTAAAACACTTTTCATGTAATTTAAACCAACGTATAAAATATGAAACCATGAACAATTGTCATGATCGTAAACTTCCCCCAAAAAAGGTTCATTTCTATTTCCAACTTTTTGTAGTAAATAAATGTAAAATAATGCACATTTTAACCTAATATACCGCTCGATAAATTCGTTAAATTCAATGTGCAAAATTTTCACGCAATAACCGACAACTATTTGAGATTGTTGCAAAACATCGCACAAATTCCCTTTCAGTGCAGTTTCAACAGTGGAACATTCGGTGAGCACAGTTCGAAATAAATTCAATAAAACCTGATATTGCGTGTGGAGTGCCTATTAAAATGCGGAAACTGTGTTTCTATATAAAGAGAAACGGCATTCAATAAGTTAAAGGGGATGTGCGGGAATTTCGGCGCTGAAGAGGACGGCCTTCCACCGGGCATCCGGCCCTCCCTCAGCGTCCATTGGGCTCCGTCGTCCAGTGAATGGCAAGGCTGATGAAATTCGTTTTACGCGACAGCGTTAAAACATCCCTCATTCTCTTCAGCCCCCATGCTTTGGTCAAAAAGTGTTCCTCTCAAGTGACAATTTGTTAAACGTGGACCGGTTTCGCAACGTACTTATAATTATCTCCCAACGTAATTCTACAAGATTCGATTAATAAATCGATTACATTACCGTTTTTAACAATGTATAACAATTTTTAACAATTATTATTATGTAAGAATAATGACATGTATTTCTTCGCCATCGGAAGATCTTTGCCAATCAACGTATCTACAAATGTTCTCATCACCACCGTCATAATGTTCATCACGTTCATAACTTTATTTTCATATTTTTCATTTTCCTTGATTTTCGCTTCCTCAAGGCACGTTTTATAACGTAAATGTTTCTTACTAAAACAACTCTAGAGCATGCATGATATAAATTGGAAATATGTACACAAGTTCTTTAAGAAACAGGAAAAGTATAATGTCAATATATTTTACATACGATATCTTTAATTAAAATAAATTTCTAAAGTCTTACAATTGTTCACGATATTACAAACAATAAATTGTTATTTTTATAAATATTATTAAACAAACTATCTCTCGAAGTAAGTCTAAAATGAAATACAATTCTTGACCTTATTATAGTTAAAAATAAACAAGACTGTACACTGTATCTACTAAAATAAGACCAACTTTTTATCAATTCTCTCAGAACATTAAGATTCGAAGTATACATTTGTACACACTAAATGTCATTTTAATGTATCATACAAATATAAAAGTGGGTAAAAAATTTGCATTTGCACTCAGACAGGGCGAGAATGGCGACAGGGGCGCTAGGTTCTTGGCACCTTGCACAAAGATCGTTTGTTCAGTAATTAGCGCCTCGTTCCCACTGCCATATCCGCATCTCTTGTCGCTCTCATTGGAGTCATGACAGTGAAGCTTCCAATTGCATTCCCTTCAGTTTTGGGAACATCTACCGGATGGGTTAACTCAGTGAAACACCGCAGTATCTGCAGCATAGTTGACTAAGAGGACCTGGGATTCGTATCCCGAATGCGGCGAATTTTCGACCGTGGCCACGCAGTAGTTGAGTCAATTCAAGCACTCCCTGGAGGAGAATTAGCGTGGCCAACTGCTCTGATTCCAAGTTTCACAGATCAACACTAGGCGAATACCGGGGAAATACTCTAACAAACAGGCCACGGACCGCGCGTGACCTTCCCTTCCTCTTCCTTACACATACGAGTACACATATAAGCACTATACTACCGCATGTGTCAGGAGCTTAGAACTTGTCACGTCTGAATTGGCTGGATCGCGAAGATATCTAGAGATGGAAAATTCGCGAGATGACTCGTAAGTCTCGGCTATACCTCACAATGTAAAAGTGAAAGAACTCCCCTGCCTTCCGGATTATAACATTCAGTACACTTATGGAACTAATGAGTCTATAACGTTCAGTACACTTATGGAACTAATAATCTCAGTAATTGACATGTCCGGAATCGACGCTCACACTCTCATTTGTGGCTCTGTATCTAACATTTCCACTCACAGTCGGGAGGTTTGATAATCCGTACAGTTAGCTTACAGAACATATCCCAAGCAAGAGTTGTGTTCACTTTAGTAGGGGAAGATTCACACAATACGAATAAGTACTTTCTTATCATTTCGAATAAATTCTATTTTATAGCTTGCAAAAGAAGCAAGAACTGCATTCGTCGCTTGGCATCTGTAAATACCGTAATAGGAAATAGTACAAGTGTAAGAAACTATATAAATGATTTTCAACTAGCAAATTCAGTACAAAGCTCAAAATTGTCAAAAAAGCATGTGTACTCATAGACCTAGATATTAAAGTGCCCAATCACAAATTATGCTTCTCTCCGTACTGAACGAATGATTGTGTGTAAAACATTATACTATCGGATCACCTCAAGCTTCAAATTTTAGTCGTGTTCGGTACGAATGGTGTCGTTCGTAAAATCATTTCAATAATTTAGGGGATTTAATGTAATTATCTGACTGCTGTGTAACTGCCTTAAAATACTTAGTCTGTTTCAAACTCTTCTGACGCGTTTTATTGACATAATGAAATGAATTACGTGTTACAACTTGCATGATATTTCATTTTTGTATTTGCACCTAGGAAAAAAGCGCCAAATTGAAAGAAACGAGTATCTCATAAACAAAATTAAAGTGAACAAAGTTTCACAACTCTTTCAGAAGGAGAGAGCGGCACCCGTCCCTCGGGCAGAACAGATAACTGAAAGAGCGGTGTAAATCTTCTTAACAAAGAGTGGCAGAGAAATCTCTACCCTCAACACCCTTCAGAGCGTGTTGATTTCATTTTTTCTTGTACGTTCCATTTTCTTTTATCCTCTCAGAGCTCAAACTGCACGGCGTTTCCGCGTCGCACGAGGGAACACCGTTCGGCCGACCGCACTCTGTCTTCGCTTCCCATTTCCTCGCCGCTCTTCTCCGTTTCCTGCGGCGGGCGCGGCGTCGCAGCGTCTGCGGAGATGGCTGTGTAATAGAGGGCGGCGGTGCTGCAAGTGGAAGAGACGGCCGCAGAGACAGCAGAGGTTTGGGAGACTCGCCGCGCATCACAGGCGGCGAGCTGGAGTGGGGGAGAAAATGAACGAAGAGGCTGTTGAAAGAGGTGGAGGTCGAGGATTATGTACACCATGAAAACATCGGTGGACTTACACTGGAGAGTGAGGTTTCGTGTAATAATAGAAGTAAGTAGTTTAAATTAAAAAATATCCCTCTCCTAACAAGGGTTAGACTTCAACCTGTTCCCGTATCTACTTCTTCTTCGGTCAATAAGATGTATACCGAGAGCTGTCTTCCTCAAACTCACGAAAAATAGTTAAGTTTCAGCTTTGTAATTTTTTATTGTGCCATATGCTCTGTTTTATTTCCTTTTACGTGCTTCAAACCATTGTTTTCTGTTTCTTACTTCGTGAGAAAATCCTTTTTTTCTAAGCGAGTGTCAACTGTCAAGCCCTTTGAGAGTGATTTTCAGATGCAGTTTTACTGTGTTTGGAATTTTCAACACATGCATGCATGTCAGATATCATAAATCATAATAAAGATAATGATATAATTCTTCTTGCAGCTCACAATCTATAATTTGCTCTAGGAAATAATGTGTCACTAAAAGTTTCAGTTAAATGAACTCAAATGTCCAGAATGTTCTTTTAAACAATTATTTTTTTCTCAAATAATCAAATCCTGTCTCTTTAGCATTTTAGTGCATTCATTAGAACATACATTTATGATGGATTTACAAAAATTATTTTCGAAATACATGAACTTGTTAAAGAGGTAGGATGTCTGAAGTAAACACCTGCATTTTGGCCAATTAATTATAAACAGGTAGAATTTTTTAAAATTTTTTATCTCTAAGAGCATAGAGAAATATTATGTTCAAAGTAATACGAAATAGAAATAACATTCTTGATTTATTTTAGGCACATAGCTATCTTAAATAAATAAAGATCTAAGTAGAAGTAGGATAGGTTTATTTAGAGTTGGCAGCGAGATGAGAAGTAGATCCTACGAGGTAAATGAAGGAGGTGAAGTATTTGGGAATGTGATATACAGACATGGAAACGTATGAATGTCGAGTGCAGGAGAAGATGGAGAATGGATAAAGAAAGAAGAGGGAACAGAGAGAAAAGTATTATATGGGCATGGAAGAGGAGACGAAGGAATGAAGAGGAAAGAAAAACTAAGAGAGGACGCAGAAGGATAATGTAGGAAAAGAAGAAGTTTGAGAGACGCAATTGTAAACTTTAAAGATGCGCCTGGATTGACTAATGGAGAACATACTAGTTTTTTATGAGGCGATCCTGTGTTCGATTCCGGCCCATATTCGGTACTACTCGTCTCAGTTTCTACAGTCGTAACAAAAGTAAAATCTCAGGCAGATCAAGTATGCTTGATAGAGTGAAGGGAACATGCTGTGCTCGCCGCGTGTCTCCCTTACCACCAGGCATAGTAAAATGAGAAAGTATAAATCAGAAACCAGCCCTAGAAAAACTGCTTAGAGGCAAAAGTCGGAATAATTCGGCCCTAAAATGACAAATACATAGACACGAACATTAAACTAAATAATAGGGAAAAGTGGGAGATAAAAGAGATGAAGATGTGAACAGGCAAATTTGTAATTTCGGAAGTAAAGCTGAGAAAATAAAGAGTTAGAATTGTTGGAGCGCGGGATGGAGTTTTAGAGTGAATATTTGTAATGAGATAAGTAAAAATGTATCATCTGTGGCTGTAAAGAAAGCTGAATAAATGAATGATGATGAACTTTATAAAATAAATTAGTAATGTGTAATACATCAGGAGGAGAGTCAATGGTTCAATACACCACGAGGAGTATCAACGTGGCAAAACCACAAAAGACAAAAAACACTGATTTCTGTACCTGATTTCCGGAGTGCTTTCTCTGTAATCTGGGGAAATGTCCGACCCTCAGCCCCACGAAGTACTTCGAAACGAAGAGCAAATTTGGACAAAATCGAAAAATAAAGTTCCTCCTCGTTCTACCAGGATAGATGTCTACGATGGATAAGAAAAATTGGTTTCTCGTTGTTTTATTTATATTTTCTGGTCATTTTTCAAGCAAAAATATTTGGAGAGCCGTTTTTGATATATTGGCCTTCGTCATATGGATGTCAGCGAATAATAAAAAGAAACTCGTGTTAATAAATAGGCACAACTTCATTGATTTTTAAAATGCAATGTAAAGTTGCTATTTATCAATAAAGACCGGATTTTTATGTAATTGCAAAATTTTTGTCTTTCTACTTACCGCTCTCAAAACTGAAATCATGGCGATCCCAACACAAATTCAATTTTTCGTCACATATTTTCACATATTTAGCACTATATTACATATTTTACATATTTTGTTTTGATTTTACTAAATATTTTTAATCTATAAATTTTCTTCAATTTTATTACAACATTTTTATGAAAAGAAGTATTTTTACAAAATCAGAATTTTTTCCTTCATTATTACTGACTGCTGTCAAATCGAGATGCGCTTCGTTAAGACGCGGTCGGATGTTTTTACAGTCCGGGGCGCCTGCTTCAGCTGTGTCAGCGACTGACATCATTTTCACCTTAAGTATGACTGGAACCGCGTTTCGTAACCTTTATACTTAATTTCAGAGAAACTTTGGCGATCGCTGACATGTAACAATTTGATGAGAATGCTGCACGCTGCAGTTATTGATTGATGGTCGTAGATATCGTCAATTTGTACAAGGGCTCCTATTAAGTGTAGCATAGCTGCTACACTACGGTCCTGGATAGCATTTGATGAAGCTTTTATTACTGAAGGAAAAGTTTGAGGTACAAAATGAGCAATAACTTGTGCTCACTACATAATCTTTAAAACGTTTGTATTATTTGTAAAATTTGTTTGGGAAACTTTTGATAAAAATAATTATGAATTAGGTTAATGATTTGTTATAATTGGTGTATTTTAATATTATGTATTATATCCGATTTTACATATTTAGAACTTATTCTTACTGTCTCCATTACATGTTTATGTACATATTTTGACGTTTCATACTACATATTTTTCCGGCCTCTATTGATAAATATGTTAAAGAAGATGACAAATAATAAAATTATTGGCTACAAAAAAACAGCGTTCAAGACGAAAGTTGGGTCTGCAGTGTGGAAACTCTGGCCCCGGGCAGTGAAGACGGATCTGAGAGTTTTGTTGGCAGCAACAGAAATCATGGAAGGAGTAGATTTTCAGTGTGATGAAGGAAGTAGCGTGGTCGCTTTGCCGACGTGAACTCGGATGTGGTAAGAGATTGCTTTCTGCACGGTATCTCAAACGCACGGGACTACAATGAGACTCCAGAGCAAGAGTCAGGCAACGGAAGCCAGATATCTGCCACCAGCCTTGTTTTATTATTGTTGGCAAACTATAAGAACGATTGCAACAGAGTACATCACTTACTTAAAATTAGATTTACATTTTCACAATACGAATGATTTGAAAGTTAGATATCGAAAAATATTAGTAGTTTTGAATACAATTTTAAATTTTGGCACGGATATTGGAACGTTTTATCTCCATTTCTTGCAAAGGTATAGAAACATATATGTAAAGGGATCACTCTAAACAGAGTAATGGGCCATTTATTGTTCACTTTAGATTGTCTCGTGCAATGAATGGACTTCTGAGTGACTCTCAAATAACAATTGAGCACGGAATGTCCCAACAAATGACAAATTTAATGAAATTAATTCTTCTGACCACTTGAACAGGTGGTTGAAGTATTCCAGTAAATTAAATGTTGAATGCTCAAATTAATTTTCTGTTAAATTGCTGCATTCAAGGAGCGCATTGAAAGCATTTATGTAGTCTCCTAATGTTTCGATAACACTCCCTGTTCACCGGGTCACAGCGAAATTAGCAAATTATCATACAGTGTTACATGCGCGTCCCCTAAATCACGCCGTTGGTCCAAGTAGTTTCGATCCACTAGGAGTCTCTTCTCGGACAGAGTACCTGGCAACGTGGCCATTACCGAGATTGGTCTGGATCATATATCTGGAAATGTACAATTTGCAGCGGAGATGAGGAGTGCTTGCTTCATAAACTATTCATTTGTTTGGCATTGTCTCATCCATTCATTTGGGAGTCAGCGGATAGGTAAACCAACGTGACGTGTACTAAAATTGTTATAAGGCGTGCGAAATGAAACAATTGTGTCCGGTGCGGGTAGGTAAAAACAAGAGGCAGAGATGGCATAAAAGAGGTTGTCAGAATTGACACAATCAGTACTGATACCTAAAAAATATATTCTAATGTAAATTGTTTGAAAAATCAAGAAATAGATCAATTACAATTACTACCAAGTAGAAAACATAATTACATGTGTGCATTAGTTTTTGCATGAGTTAATATACTTTGAATGATGTTCGTTCCGTGTGAACTGCAAATGCACGTAGCATAGTGTCCTTACATAATCTATTACTATTAAGTGTTTTTCTTACAGAACTAACATGCAGAATAAATCAAATGATGTTTAATTATCTTCTATCACTATTAAACCAGCGTCTTGTGAAGCTACATCTTGAAATTAGAAGGAAATTAAACAGATTTTAGGAATTACCTTGTCATTAGAAAACGTGAAATAATGCTACAGTGGATAATACTTATTAAACTTAAATACATTATCACCCACAGAGCAGTATTGATTGTCAGGTAGTTGTATAATGCTGAATAAATAAGATTGAACACCATCGTGTTTTCAACATGTGTTTTGATGGAAAAGTGATTACGAATGATAATGTGGAAACTTGTGGAAAGAAAAGCAGCGGAAACAAATGAATTCCGAGAATAACTTCCTTTGGGATATAATAACATTTGTAATTCGTATAAACAACATGTACTTTTTGTAATTTTACATAGGTACCAAGTAAACCGAAATAAGGCAGATATATTTCGAGGTCTTTAAAAAGTGATGTAGAACAGATTGAGGTAACTCGTTGAAATGAAAATCACAAAATATTCAAATATCCGATTGGTTAGTGATCCCGGGCTCGATAACTACTGCCATTAGTCCCGTTCTTCTAGTGCATAATAGTATCCCCCACCAGCAGGTCGCCGCCCCAGCTGGGACAAGCCAAAGCTCCCAACTGGTCTGCAGACATGTGTGGTAGTGTAGTGCATGAAGGCGTAAGTGTTTTTTTTAATAAGGGATGAGGGTAGGACAGAGGTAGGTAGAGCAAGGAAAGAACGCGCCGGACCGTGGCCCGTTTGTTAGGATACTGCTCCAGCATTCGCCTGCAGGTATTCGGAGAAACCACGGAAATCTATCGATCAGAGCAGCCGGCCGCTATAATTATTTTCCAACGAGCGAATGAATTCAACCTAACTTTAAACGTTGTGCCGAATATCTTGGCGCCATCGCGACTCAAATCGTCGCATCTCCCGGTTAGAGGAACTGCAGTGACATCAATTGATGCCCTAAGACATGTAAGCCAGTCTTCAAATGTCCAATCATGACAGTGAATATGAACAGAAAATATAAATAACACGAGGCAATATTGATAGTGATGAGACGTATGAAAATTGTGGAGAATACGTATCTAAATTCATTTTCATAAACAACAAATCGTGCGGTAAAAAACATATAGAAGGAAATATAAAATGAAAAAAGACGTTCCTGAAAACAAGTTTTTTAGATAGCAACCAATAATATTTTGGGAAAGTCAAATGGAGAGAAAAAGTATAAATTGTTTGTTTTTGATTATTTTGTTAACAATTAATTGATTTGAAAAAGTTACAATCTAGTGCAATAAATAAGTTATTTGAAAGTGTATAGTTTTATTTTAGTTGTCTGTATTCCAAACAAATGCAAAGGCATACTCTCTACGCCGCGCGCAGATTTTCAAGAGTATTGCTAACATGCATTCAGAATTTAGTACATTGCATTGTATTCGTATGCTGTGGGTACGTTTTTCATCCTTCGGGGTTGTTTTCCTCCGCCGTACTATTCGGTTTTCATGCCATGGAGAGGCAATGTGAGATAAATACAAGGAGTCGATAGAATAGGTCGAATGTGGTTTGCAGGCTATGTTGTCATTTGGCCGAAAGGTCTTCGGTCCATCCACATACAGGAGAACCTCGTTAACCCAGACCTCTTCAACTCGGTCGTTCGTATAAGCTGAACCAGTTTTGGAGAAAAATTTGTTTCGCGAAGTAAAGTTTTGTTGTACAGACGATAAATCGCTGTACTCAGTAGGCATATATCTCGAATTCACCTGCCAGAGGTCGAGTTCATGATCCTCATCCCACAAACCACCCCTCTCCTCCTCTCCAAGCCTCGGCAGTGGACCGTCCGCATATTGGAAAGGGGGAGGGGAGGAAGTAGCCCTGGCGATGCCCTGCCCATTCTTAGGGCCACCGACTACTTTGTACCGACGTATATTGTATACAAAGTAAATACACATTACAATGGATTTCTTAGGTGACCGTGTACTGAAAATAATTTTTAAACACCATTAAACAAATGTTTGGTAAGCCCAGGTCCTTTCTCATTGTTTTTTCTTCCTTCTCTGGATAAACCGCATTTCCGATAACTCAGATCCGCCCCAGCCCCAGTTGATACGGGTTTACAAGGTACTACTGTATTCTCATGTAATGTTATAAATTTGTAGTGAATGACTTAGCAAACAATGGTGAAAAACTATTTTATTAGTCATTAGATGAAATACGTTATTCACTATCATATTTGTATCGTGTTATGATAAAGGAAGTTGTTTCTTTGTTTAGTTGAAAATCTTAAATCTTCTTCAAAAATGTTGCATTGAAATTCAGTGACCTGAATGTTTTAAAATACTCCCTGATTTACAACGATCACACGAAATTTTATTTCCCCTTTCCTTCAAACTCAACGTCCATAACAAAAACCCCGATAAACCAATTTAATTCACTAGCCCAATTAATTTCGTTCACGCATGCATTCGGCCGGGCGGCGAAGACTCACCTAGCAGAGCTTGGAAGAGGCGCGACTTGAAGATGCGGATGACGCGCTCGATGGCGAGGCGCAGCTGCTTGTCCTGGGGCTTCGTCAGCTTCTCGTGGTAGTCCTCCAGCAACTCGAGGGCGCGGTGGGCTTCTGGAACACACACGCCGCGCGTCATCGCATGCCGAAAGGGGGCGTGGCTTTGCGCAGGGTGCATCGCATGCGCTTGCGCTTCGGTCGCGAGAGGCGGCATGCGTATTCGGATGGAAATTGAAAATGAGGTCATAGTGCAGTTTCGTAATTCTGAACTTTTATATCTATTTAACGAAACTAAACAGAGGAGTAACGAAGATATTCTTAACGGCCGACGTTATTTACAGTTTTTAACATTTCGACGTCTATTAATAAAAATCGAAACAAATAAGTGTAATGAAACAAATGAGAGCTAAATATGGCGTTTGAATACCATTCACGGAGCTAAGAATATATAGCTCTATGGTAAAACTACTCTTGGAAGAGGTATTTCTTACTAATGTGTAGTTGTTTTTTTTTTCCTTAAAAGAAGGTGATAATACAGAATTATGGAACGGCCGACACGGCCGATATGAGAAATAACTGACTTACAGGCTTATAAACCTCGCCGATAATAAACATCAACCGCTCACGTTAATTGATCAATATCGGCCTAATGACGTTCATAAATATTTCAGACCTTATACCTGGAAACCACCGGTTACTGTTTTTTGCTTTGAAGATTGCAATTTACAGGAGGCGTACCGAAAAGTTAAAAAAATGAAGGGCAACATTAATGAAAATGGTTGCCGTCTTATGTGTCGAAATATTTTCAAGATAATATACTAGCATGTTTTTGTGATTTTTTCTGAAAAATAATGAAAACAACTCATACAAAAGTGCATTTGGCTTACTAGTTTCAAAATTCCGGACGAAATTACAACTAATTTCTTTCTACATTTTTTTTTTTTGGAAGACAAAGTCTCACGATCTGTATTCGCTGCGTAAAATACTATTTTGCAGCAGATTTTGAATAGTAATTATAAAGAAAAGATGCATAAATAATAAATTAAGTTAAGCATTGATAATAAATTGTTTGTTGGTTTCCTTACGGTACTTTTTAATTCAAGAACTATTATAATAATAACAATAATTGCAAGTTATTTTGAAAATATATTGACTAATACATGATACGTATACCTAAATTTTCTTAAAATGTTTATTTGCAACAGAAATCTTAATTCTAAAATGTACACTGTTATTTAACACCCCAGAATGAATAAACCCCTCTCTCTTTCACCTAAATAAATTCCTCATATCACAATACTTGCAGTAAACACAAATATCTCAAGACAAAATAAATGCAAACCATCACACAATATGTACACACTAAAACATAGTTAATAACACACTTATTGTAAATAGCAATTTCACGTTGTGAAAACGCCCCAGAGAAAATAAGGAATCTCGCAAAAGCAGTATAAAAGAAAACTACAAAACTGGTAATTAAGGCAAAATTGAAATGTATGGTTATTATTCAAAAGTTGCGAAAATCATACTATCACATAAATTATTATAATAATAGTTCCAAGAATTTAAAAAAATAATTAAATTGTTCCTAAAATACTTATAGTTTCCTAACATCTATTAATATCTCAAAACTTACTTAAGTACAGTTCCTGGGTGGCCCATTCATTAACGCGCTTTACCTTTTTGCGCAGTGTTTTGTATTTCCGACGGGAACCCTCGATCTTGGGTGTTGACTGCGGTGTTAAAAAATTAGCAAACTCATTTTTTGTAATTCAAAAAGGGACATTCGAATGGTGATATCATATGTGTTCGTTAAAGGTTTTTGATGTTTTGATATTTTTTTACAAGTCTTTTTGTATTATCGCAATTAGAAGAGTCTTTACTAGCATGTTACATCTAGAGATTTCGTTTTTAGTTTACTTAAATGCTGCAAGTAATTGGCACAAAGAGGGTCTGAATAAATTGTTAAGTACAACGGAACAAAAGTAATTTCCAATTTTTTTTAACTAGGTGGAACCTTCGATAATTAAACACAAAAAAGGATGAATGTCAGAACTTTAAAGATCAAAGTGTGCTCAACATAATGACGTCATCACGAAACTACAGCAAGACTTGTCCAAAAAGAACAAAACCCAAGTTCTCTCCCCGCTATCCTGTTACGAGAGAGTGGTTGGACAAAGCCTTGCAAAAGGAGCAAGAAGGCGGGGACAGGGTTGGGCGTCGCCGGGTCGAAGGGGGTTTCGTGGGCGGTCTCCTCGCCCGAATTCCATGGGCGGCTCGTGCATCAGCCGCAACGAAGCGCATTCCAGCGCTGACCTCGCGCAATGGACTGCCTTGCCTCCGCTGCTAACAGCAACCGCCCGCCCGCTCGCTCGCCCCGCTCTCTCACAGGCCCGCCCACACACCCGCTTCCTGCCTAACCGCACCGAACTCCACACGCGTGTCTACCCATCCTCTCGACCCTCGAGTTTGTCATCGAGTCCGCACGTCCATTAATTCGGCCATCCAACGGTGTTTCACCCGCCCCACCTGTCCTCTAGAGAGCCGCTCGCCCACTCGCCCTTTCGCTGGGAGGTTCGCGCACCCACTCTGCCACTCACGCACGCGCCCTCTCACCCGCCCGCTATCTCACCCCCGCTCCGCTCTCCTGCCTGGACCTTCTCTTGCCCGCCTGATAGCTCACAGACTCCCTCACAACCGGCCGATCTCATACGTTTTCTCTCCCACGCGTCCACTCTTTCACAACTCCATGAAGAAACGTTACAAGAGATCGCACGAGACCTACTAAAAAATAAAATTCATAATGCTCCACTGACATGAGTGACATTATTTTATACCATAAACAGGCCAGTCTGAACGGTCTTGAAAATACACACATGTTCTATCAACTTGCCATTTGTAGATGATCCTTCAATGATCTCAAATTAACCCCTCTCTCTGTTGGTGTTACATGCTAAGTAGAACGAAATACAGTCGTTCAGACAAAGATTCCATGCTTCTTGAAAATGCTAGAACTGAAGATTTAAAAACTGCGAGATTAGATATGATATCTTTTAGTGATTCTAATGCAAAAATTCTAACATATTTAAACGTTATTACAAATTTCTTCACATTTTTCTCTTTTACATCACGGTCTTTCAGCGTACATTTCATAGCATTCCCAGCAGGAGAAAACTCATTTATCAAACAAGGTGTCATATTTCTTCTCGGACTGTTCCTGTCTCTCAGGCGAGTTTCGCTCTCCCGTTCGTTCGGTATCCCATCTACGTGAAAAATACGTCATTTTGTAAGAGACTTTAATGAATACACGGACGTTTGTCAATCAAAAACTTGATAATAATTTTAGCAATGAATAAAAAATTAAAACAAGTATATAATAGACTACTTTTTTATGAGTAAAATTCTAATGATATTACAAGCCTTCTCACATTACATACTTCACATTTCGGTAATTTACTTATTAGCGAGGGATAACAAAATTACATTTTCTACGAAGAAATCACAAATAATTTAGTATTCAGAGTCGTTAATTCAAAGACGATTAAAAATTAAAACTAATATGAATAGACAATGAGAAAATATAATAACAAATGAATTAATTATAATAACAAAGGAAAGGTACAGCCACACAAATAAAATCATGATGCGTCCTCTCTGTACCAGTCTGCTAATTTTCATTGAGCAATATAAAAACAGTGCTATTATGATTCTCATTAATAACCACTGGAACATTACATTCATTTTTTTTCGTTATCCGCCATAAGCAATAACAATAACGTTTTTACCACAGAAAATGTTGGCAGTTCCATTCCTCTCTTTCGAGCAATAACTCGACAGACACATGGCACGGCCTCCCGGCAAATCAAACACGAAAGACACACATACGGAGAATTCTGTGAACGTGGAAAAGAAGTCCATTAAACAGCCTAGTCCCTTCGGGGCGCCGGAAACGGCTGCTGCGACGCAGCTGTCTCTCGACACACAACACGCTGTTGAACTCCTCTCCGAGAGATGTCAATCGATACAGGCGCCGGGCCAGCAGACGATGCCGACGCCCAGGCTGATGCTCTCTCTGCGGGCCTGACGCCGCGCCCAGCGTCTCTGTCCCCCTGGCGGCCCCCGCCTAGGCCGTTCTTCCAGTTCCCAGTTCCTGCCGTCCCCGCCGCCCACCCCTCATCCTCAGTCCCTTCATCCCCTGCGCGTCAAATTCTTCTGTCTACACTTCGAGGCGATTCGCGTCACAGTTCCCATCCCATTGCTGTAGCAGATCCTTCAGATTTTGTTCATCCGTACTTCAATTTAATGCTTCCTTCTAACAAATTCATACAACAATGTCTCATTTAATAACATTTAAATTTAAAACTGAAATGTCAGTGAATGGTATCATAATTTTGCAGCATTTTTAAGTGTGTGAAACGTAAAGCGATGTGATAATGTATCACAATAATAATTTTTCAAACGCCTTACATAAAAGAATTAAATCGTCCCAATCATAATTCCTTAGCAGGCTGAGGAAGTTATCTGATATTCTCTTCGGCGATTTTTCGTTCTCATTGTATACCGTATTACCCCCGCGAGTCTGCTTTTATTGCTTCCTGCCCTGTTTCTCTCTACCGTTTGTTTTCCACTAACAAGGAGAGGATCTAGCTTTCAAGCACTGCTTGCAGCATTGATTCCGTCGGCAACCCAGTGAAGAACACAAATATTAGGATGGTACATCAAACCACATACTGCAGACTGTCGAGTAGCCTACACTATGGCAAATACAATAACAGGGACACACGCTTTGACTAAACGTAAGTAAATAGTAAACATTTATACCACATAGAATGTAAGAAAGTAATGATATGTGTGCAGCGCTAAGTCGAACAACCATGTAAACAGTCTCCCAAAACTTATTTTCGTTAACAATAAGACGGGCCCTACGTTCCCTATTCACTAATAGTTTGTTAACCGGAATGTATATGAAGGATTGCATTTTATCATTTCTTTCTTTCTTGGCACTTACTTGTAACATGTTTCTCGTATTTTATCTATATCATCTCCTAACCACGTCTTATATAATGCCTGCTTTCGCATCACACACGATTACGAAATATATTCAATATCAAGGCAGCCCTTCCGTTCTGTAACAGGGGAGAGCTCAGCTCATCAACGATATATCGTAGACAGCCTGACACATCCAGGAAATCATATCTCGGAATCTATGCGTGCAGCGCACTCCTGTACCACCAGCTTTATTCAATGCCCGCTTCTCAACGTTTGCATCAGAGAAGGTACTCAATATTGTGGAGCAGTTCACTACGGTCGGATGAAGACTCCAGTTCGAAAAATACGCACTGATTTTAAAAAGAAATGTAAAAAGTTTGCATTAGTCAATTTTAGACACTGTTTTATGTTTTCAACTTTAAAAAGTTTCCTTTACAATAATTATGATTGTTAAATTAATATTTTATAACAAAAATGTTTTACAGGCGTGAAGTTACGTATCAAGTATATATTGTGGTTTTCATTTTTAATGAAATAATATCTTTATATTTCCCCATTCTTTTCCCCCGATTTCATTTTGTTCTCCATCTACTGACCCGTGTTTGGTGCGGATCGAGTTCCACAGTATCGTACGTCACCGTGGTATCGGATACGTCGCCTTGGGACCGAGACCCGCCGCAACATCGTGGTAGAACTTGGCAGCCTCCCATACAGCGCCCCGCCCCCACCCAGGCACTCCCCTCCTCGCGGCCGCTCGAGAGACCGAGACTCCGGGAGAGGCCTCGTCACTTCCAGGTCGGGCGGCCGCAGCTGTCGCCCCGGGCCGTGTCCAGGGGACACGGCGCTAATGCCTGGCTGGCGCGCCGCGCCACGTGGCGCTGGGCGCCGCGCCGCTCGCGGTCGGATATGAGCTGCGGCGTGCGGAAGGCCCGCGTTTCCTCGAGTGCACGCCCTCCCCTCCCGGCGCTCCTCTCGGCCTAGGAAGTCCTGGAGTGATGCGGCAGCGCAGTTGGCTACTGGGAACTGAGGGTAGGGCGAGGGGATGTCTGTTCTGTCTGACACGAAATTGTTCGAGGATCTCAAAAGAAAACTAGAGGTGCTAACAACATAAATATCTCTCTCCTCTCTCTCTTTTCTCTCTCTTTTCTCTCTCTCCTCTCTCTCTCGCTCACTCTTCCGCTCTCTCTCTCTTTCTCTCTCACTCTCTCCCTCTCTCTCTCTCACTATCGCTCTTTCACTCTTTTCCCCCTCTCTCGTAGTACCTTTAAGGAATATATAAAAGTATTATAATTCTTAAATATTGGGAATAATCCATTAAATACGACGGAATGCAATGAAACTCCCATATTAACATCCCATTACAAGAAATAGAAAGAAATTCAATTTTTAATACTCTTTTTCATTTCAAACCTTCTTTTATAATCTGTAATACGTTCTAATCGTGGTTCTCTAGGGAACCGTGAAGCGATTTTAGAGAGACCACAAAAAGGCCACCAGATAAAAAATTTGTGGAATTTGCGATTGTTGGCACGTCCCAGGAAGAAAAGGCGTTGAGTTCCTCTGATATGAGAACTAGTCGTTTACACATCTCGTGTTCTAGGAATTCAACAACGAATGTATCAAAGATCAGTTACATTTAGTTGAACCAGGTAGCGCTTTTACAACTTAGCTCCTGTAGCACTTTTCTTTCACCAACGTTGTACATTTCTAGTACGCGTTGCGGTCCGGGATTTTAATCCTTCAGCCTTTGCAGTTCTGGATTTCTAAAGCGTGTGAAACACAGGCGTGCGCGCAGCAGATTTCCTGCACGAACGTGCACGAGCGATTGCGGTCTCTACAGCCACTCAAACTGCGAAACCGGATTGCGCGTAGGGGAAAATACCAAATTGCGACATCAAATATCGACCCAACAGCACATTTTATAGCAACCACGTCGGACTTATTAATTTTTATTGCTTACGGAGACGTTCTATTCTTTAATTAGCACCTTCTTCAACCAAAAGTAATAATATGTACAAAAATCTCTCCAACTTGATTCCATTGCGCAGAATTTACGATACCATCTTGGGAAAGAAGGAAATGTTATAGATATTCCAGTCTGTTCCTCTAATGAAATAAAAAAAACGAATAAAATTTCCGGTCCTTCAAGAGTGGGAGTTTTGCCATGGTCGTATAGCCTTTCCGTGTCGATGTTCTGAAGCTTCTTAGGAACGATAATACTACTACTATTACGACAATAAAACTCTCATAAAACGTACAACCCTTCGTAAGACCTCGTTCAAATCGCTTTTGTGATAAGATTTTTAGGAAGTGAAAAAAACTTATTGCAATGTTGAATTTCTAACATGTTCTAAAAAATAGATTGTTGAATGTTTCATGACATTATCTGTTCTAAGAATAAGAAAGTCAAAACTTCGAAGAATTCTGCCCCAACTGAGCAGAAGAATATTCACGTTTTCGAACCTTTTCTTGTCTGTATCTTTTTTAAAACTTTTTTCTCCTTTTACCTTTGATTTTAGATAACATGTCCATTGACACCACCTTAAGCTGAGCTGCTGGTTTTAGCTAGGAGGTTTATTGTATTTACAACGCGTTTCTGTCAGTCGTGCAGTTGAGAGCGAATGAGAAGAAATAAACATGCCGATAGGGAATTCTTTATGACAAAACTCTGGGAAGTGTTTAAGATAAGATGGCTGCAACACATGGAAGATGTGATCCTGAAATAGCGTTTGCGCGTCAACGACTACACAAAGAGACATAAAGCAGGTGTCTATCAGCCGAAAGAAAATGAGTTGAATTCCAAGTTACAATAAAAACGATAGTTCATTTAACGATCAGTTTATTTAACTTTTTTTTTCTTTTCTGATCAATATTTTAGCATTAAGCTCGAGATGTTTCTTTTGCTTGTAAAGAAGAAACTAATAAAACAGTTAAAATACTATTGTTACGTTTAAGATTATCATGTTCCTGTGATCTATAATATTGAAAAATCTCCACGATAAGAATTGATCTAGAATTCCGACTAAAATAACATAAATATCCTGTTATATACATGAAATATTAACATTTTGTCCGAAGAACATAATCTATTTTGAAAATCCACATGAAACGCTTCAAATAAACTGGGGCTACAGTTCTCATTTCGCTTCACATCCGAGAAGAGAGCGTGTTTCATAATTAATATCTGACGCGTTCCACTTGGAAGCACTTCGAGGAGGTTTCCGCAATTGCAACGTCGCCGCAGTTAAACACAGTCGAAGGGACGAGGGCCGCAATGATGCTTAGGGCAGCCCGCTGCAGAGAGCTCCTATGCGGGTGCAGGAGGAGGGGGCGAGGGCGGGGCGCTACGACGACCCACTGCCCTTTGGTCGGGCGGACTGCCCCGCACCGCTCCGTCCAACTCCGCTGCGGCTTGCCAAGTTGCAGCGCCCGTTTGCGACCCTCGCCAAACAATTCGCCCCCGACACGTCGCCATCGTCGCCGTCGTCTCGTTCTCTTCGCTGGCCCCGTTGCGGCGTCTTGCGCCACGTCATTGCCTTTTTTGACCTTGTAAAGTGTCACGCTTGTTTCTCGTGTTCTAATTATTATCTACGTGCTTACCCTGTGTATTGCATTCACCAAGTGTTCAGAAAAACGATTATCCCAAATTTAATCTAGTTTATAGATTATATAAAACAGTCAATTGTAGTTAACACAAACCATTAATGAAATATGATTTAAGACGGTTTTACTGATATTATTAGTTTATTGAAATACAAATATAAAAATGAGACATAAAGAAACAAATGAAATACAAGTCATAAAACAACGATCACAAGAATAATTGTGCCCTCCCCCAATAGTAATTAAATACCGTTCAAATCCCACTACATGTTTATTGTCTCCCGACTCTCCACGCCATCTCCACGCACAGTGAGTCTTTTAATGTTATGTTCTGTTCTGCCAATGTTATGATATAATGTTTGCTATTACATACGTGTAGGTAGGGACTTTAATTTATAACATATTTATAATTCGTCTCTTTAAGTATTCCTGTTTCAACACAGTCATGGGATGTCTGTCATGTGTTAACGACGATGGCATTTCTAATTTAATCTACATCCTATCATTAAGCCTCCTCATTCTACTTTTCAACAAGCATTACTTGAAATGATTCAATTCTAATACTGATAATCATCTACACAATGTAATGCTTAGCAAAAATGTTGACATAGTATTATATTTCATTAAAATCTACTTAGTCAATAGCATTCTAACTTTGAGCTAATAACTAATGTTAATTCAATATCTACATTTCAGATTTATGACATTACTACCGCTTTAAAATGAAAGAATATACAAAATGAATACACTAAAAAGTAAAATATTTAATTATAATTAATATTACAATAAGTAAAACATACTTTGTTTAAAAATCAGCAAAGTTTTAGTAGTCCCTAAATCGATTCTCAGTACTCGTAATTTTTATGAAAAATATCATTCCAATGTATGTTCTCTTAATAAGAAACTTATATCCAGTATCTCAATTCTTGGGACAGTTGACAACAATATAGAAGTTGTTGTTATGAAATTAACATACTAAGGCTCTCCTTTCTGAACTAAAGCTACATTAATGCTACATATACTGTAAAAGAAAATTGAGCATTTTGGTTAAAAACAGCACGCAAAAGATGGATTTACCGAAAATAAATTCTAAACATGTGATATTAATATTTTTCGAACCAATAATTCTGAAGAATAATTAGTTTCAAAATGATTGAAAGGGTATATCAAAATTTACTTCATGATTTGTTATATTTACTTACAGTTCCTATAAAATGAAATACTAGGCGACTTTTCTTTTATATCATCTATTTCACAATGCAACACGCATAGACTGTAGCTTGATAAGAAACTTATTCAGAACACTATTTTCACCCCATTTCACTACTTTTAGAACATCTTGCTTCCATATCCAGTTCATATCACACAACTGGAAGATACTTAGAATATCAGTTAAATTACAAACAAAACTTTAGGAAAGAGAAATGCAATCAGCATAGGGAGCTTTCGAATAACAAACTTGTTAATCTACTTAAATGTTACTCGTTAGTACTGTAACAAATTATCGTTAATTTCAAATAAAAGCACATGCATTGCGTCAAATAGTTAAATGCGTTCATTAATCATTCTAGACAAAAGTTGAGATAAAAATATTTTGGGTGTTAGTTCTGGAAACTTCGGTGTGTACATTCGCTTGTTGTGGTGACTCAAAAAGCGCGATTGACATAAAAAATGATCAAGTTCCATGTTTCCGTTACAAATTGAAAATGGATAATGTTGTTGGCGTGTTGCGTAGGGTGCAAAAGAAGCTTTTGTGACATCACCAAGTTGTAAAAAATTAATGTGATTATCGTGAAAAAGTGATGAATTCGGAAAAATAGAAATGTGTACATGCGCGCACAGCCATCGCTTTGTAGTGCAATGTCAAAATATATCTAATCAATTAATCGTTTTTTTTAATTTAAAATGAGTCCCTTAAGTGGAGTTCGTGGTAATCCGCATGAAAAAATTGAAGATTCAAAAATGAAAAAAAAAAATCGTTTTGCCATGTAATACAAATTACAGATGCGTGAATTAACTATAAGGTTATTTTAATTACATTGCCAAAAATGTTCACTACTTGTATGCACAAAACAACACTTGAATCACAGAGATCTCCTGATACACAGTGTGTGATAAATAATATTTTAATGGCATAAGAGTGTCATAAATGGCACGACGCAAGCATTACTCGATGACAAATTTGATGTTGTTCGTGTTAAAGAGTGGGAAGGAGCGTGGCTCCGTTAAGCGTTGGGTCCTTCGGAAAAAAGTGAGGCGGTTTGACAAGCCGAAGTCATTCTGAGCAAGTGGGTGGTCAGGGCCTGTGTAAAGGTGCTCACTCCATGCGCTCACCACCGCACCTTGAGTGTACTCCTTCGCCTTGATTCGGGCCAACGTCTCCACGTCTACCGAATCCTTGCCTAAAGAACAGAAGAGTTATATCAATACAAAGGAGTAAACAAGTGGTAGCCTCGTGGCACAACAGGCGCCCCGACAGTGCTCAGCGCTCCTGGGATTTACGGGTACAATGCAAAGCTACCCCGAACACTATCAGGGCAACCGGTCACAAACACGTCTTCACAGAACAGAAAATATAAATCCTATTTAGCACACTAACGAGTATTCTGTACACAGAACGTCTACGACAGGATACATAATGCTTGATAAAACAAACCTGCCGTTTCAGTTGCGGTAAGTGGAAGCCACGGGCAAGATAAATCCACCAAACCACACATCATTATTTTCATCTTTGAAAACTTACAAAAGCACACAATAAACTAATTATTATGATTAAATTAGTTTTACATTACCTCAACAAATATAAACTTTCTCATTTAAATGTTTACCGCACACATTTTCCATCTCTAATACTACTCTGATGTAAAGAGAGATTGCAGCAAGCGCAAATGAATAAGGACGATTCCCTACGCAATTGTAGCGTTATTTTTTAACACGACACAATAATCGCCTTATCTCAGGGCCCCTTCTAATTAATTAGCAGCAGTTTTCCGCGCGACCCCAACCGCCCCGCCACGTAGCCAGACGCAGACGGTGGGAGGAGGTGGGAAAAGGTCGCCTTTTCTCTCGACGTTTGCAACGAGGTCACAGCGAAAAAAACATCTTAGATGGAGATGGCGGCATAGAAATTGCATTCATTACTTTGCTGTCGCCTCATTTCTGGAAGTGAAGGTCTTCTAAGATGCCAGTGGAAATGTTGGGTAGCAGCTGCTAGAGTGGGGAAAGGGCTGGACAAGCAGAGTCCAGATGGCGGTGAGATGGTAATAGTGATGCAAGAAGAAAAAAACTATGAGGGAGATGCTTTCGAGTCAAAGTAGCATTTAAAGAATGCACGAATACAAACATTCAGAGATGGTTACGAATCCTTTGCAGAAACTTTGAGAGGTGACGAATTGCCAAGTTATTTAGAAAACGTTAAAAATTGTCTGTGACATTTTCTGCGAGTGATAACAGTAATAATACTGGTTTTGACGACCGTTGTCTCAGGATATGACTATGAGAGAAAGTATTGGGAGTAATTTTGTAATGAAATTATTTTTCTCGCGGTAGATAAAGACTATATATTTAGTCCACTGGACGTAACAAAAATTTAGTGCTTATTTTAAGGTTTAACGAAAGAACATTGAGGGGGATTTTACTTTTGTATTTGCCTTAGAAAAACCTGCTCTATAGAAAAGTTCCAATTCCAAAAGTCTCAAAGGAGACGCGAAATTAGATAGTAAACTTTCATGTGTTAGTTACGCCGCCTGCCTGGAACCTTCTGTCACATAACTGTGTATATTTTTATATTTGCTCTGATACACATAGTTAATAATGCCAGAAATATTAACTAAGCGCTCAAAAGGACTGTCGTGAACGAACGATCCAAACGAACGAAAACATCCGAACGAAATCGTTACATTACGAAAAAATTGTTGGTTTACAAATGTTGGTTCTCTTATCGTATCACATGTTGACACTTTACTTCTAAAGCACGTGCCAACCATGCATCGACTTTTATAAAATATTTTATTGGTCGGATTTACTAAATTATAATTAATTGTAATAATTACAATCACTGACAAATGACTACAAGTAGCAACATTCTGTTGTTCATTATTACGAAAAGATGTGTGAATTTGATATGAAGATGTAGCAGGAAAGCAAGTCAATAGCAATATTATGACAACAGAAGTATAATTCATTTTGGAAAGCCACAGTGTTATTCGGTTTTCTTTTACTACGCCAAAGATAGATAGAGCAAACTACCGAAATATACCAAACGATCCTCAATTGCAGCAACGAATGAAGCGCACCACAGGTGAGAGAGAGAGGAGAGAGGGAGAGAGGGAGAGAGAAAGAGAGAAAGAGAGAAAGAGAGGGAGAGAGGGAGAGAGAAAGAGAGAAAGAGAGGGAGAGAGGGAGAGAGGAAGAGATAGAGAGATAGAGATAGAGAGATAGAGAGATAGAGAGATAGAGATAGAGAGATAGAGAGAGAGATAGAGAGATAGAGAGATAGAGAGATAGAGAGATAGAGATAGAGAGATAGAGATAGAGATAGATAGATAGATAGAGAGAGAGAGAGAGAGAGAGAGAGAGAGAGAGAGAGAGAGAGAGAGAGAGAGATATGCGAAGGCCCCCACGGCGCTCTCGAGTGAGCTCACTGGCGGTGAGGAGCTTTGGGAGAACAAGCTGAGAAGAGGACGCGAAGGAGGAGGCGGCTCGGACGGGGCGCGCTGTAGCGCTGTTCCGCTTCTCGCGCCATCTACAATTCCATTAGGTGGCGCCCGAGGGAGGGCAGCGGGCCTCGAACAAAGTGCCGGGGCTTGCTGCCCGCGCAGTCTGCACCGCCGTCCCCGCCGCGGGCGCCCCTGTGGCCACCGGCGCGCGAAACGCGACAGTCTGCACCAGGGGTCGCCACACGCGCGGCCTAGTGCAGGCCGTGTTGAGCAAGCGTGAAAAAAAAACAACTCGGTGAACAGCGTAGCGTGAAATTAAAGCCAGTGACAAGTTTCGAAACAAAATGATAATGGGACATGCACTGAATGATTCTATTTATATTATATCTTGTTCAACTCTGGAAAAGACTAAACTTCGATTTATTAGTACAAAAAAGCATTTCACGAAAGTGTCTTTTTTATTATATTTTGAAAAAGTTAAAACGTATTTACCTGAGATTTCTTCTTCAAAATCCACAATTTTACAAATTATCATATTGCTACAAATGTTTGCCTTACCACCAGGGATTTTAATAAATCAGTTATGTAATAAGTTCATATTAGTTAGAAAATTCTAATGAATGGGAAGTTTCTGCCAACAAATAAATAGTAAAACACTGGGATTGTAAATGAATTGAGTGAGTTATGATGATTATACCAAGAACTACTCAAATACCATGATAATAATGTCCTAATTTTAACATTTTTTTACGAAAAAAGTATTAAATTACAAGCATTATTTCATAAGAAAAAATTGGACATCGCGAAATTATGCTAATTAAATCAAAAGAAAAGTAGAAGTTTCACAAATGTTATTTATGATGCTGCTTAAACAAAATAAATATGTTATTGTATATCATCATACTTATCCCGAGACAGGGGAAATGTAAAATAAGATTTTCATACTATTGACAGTTCTGTTCTTTTATCAAAATAATTCGAATTTAGTATAAAAGCGTAGACAAGTAAAACAAATTTTCTTCTATACAAAATATGTTATGCATTTAAATTATTTTTATTATAAACTATGTCTCTTGTGTCTTTCTATTATTAGTGAAGAATACAACAATGTGTGTTAGGGGTCTGAAGCAAAGCTCCTAATCCTACGTGAAACAATAGTGTCCACCCTTGGTGCGGACTCTATGAAACCGGAACGCTGCACTTAACTTCATGGCCTCTTGCCTCCTCGGTTTCCGGAAAGGACGTTGGCGGAAGCCTGCTCACGGTACAAATGTGAAAGTGCACCTTTTAACTCCGACGTTTGAGCCTGGAAACGCGAAATGCGTTTAAATTCTAGACGCGTGTCCATGACAAGCGAAAAGATCGCTGTAATGCTAGTGAAATGTTTACAAAGTCAATGGTTCTCTATCGCAGCTTTAAAGCGTTTTGTGTCGCTTTAAACAGAAGTCTGAAAGTATATAACAATTCAGTGCACTTGGAGAGCAGAGACAAATGTCCATTTTAATCGTTTAGACAAAAATGCCTACACCGCATGCCTTCATTCTGATTCTTTCTATTAGCTCCAATTTAAAATGGTTTTGGTTTCTTTACGAAAAACGTCCCATATACCGACACATTTCGTTCGATTAATTTTTTTTTGATCAAACAAAAATATACTAATACCTACGTATAAATTATTAAAATGAACAAAACATGCATTACGATTTTCATATGTTAAATATTAACCGTTATATTTGGGTTACCTGTAAGGTAAATGACCCTATTTGTATGCACACAATCTCATATCTGTCGTAGAGGAAACTTTACAAATAAAAGGCAACATCTATCTCGTTATTTGCGAGAGCTTGTCAAGAACAAAATGAAGAATGTAATATATTGCACGCCATGTATTTTGAAAGATGACACAACATAAAAAAATATTCAGAGGAGTTACATCACGTGCACCTATCCTATGCATAATCAACAATGTTTTTCTCGGATCGTTGGACGTTTTTGAACATCTTTAAGCGAAAAATATTCCGCCAACTATTTATTCTTACATCAATGATTTATAACCACATTTAAATTCAGGTCCGCAGAAGCTGATTTGCGAGCGGGGAGGTCGCTGCAGGCACCACTTGGTTGAGGGTTCCAAAATATTTATAAATGTTTATACATCTACACGTGTTAAGTTTTACATTTATTCACATTTTTGAAACCCAATGTTATATAATATTATTAACTTTTTTAAAATAACAAAAAACCTTAATATAGTGTAAAACAAAAAACAACTCCATCTGTCTTGTTCATGGTTTAAAAATGAACTCTTACTGAAACGAATAGTGATTATCCAAGCTCTTAATAATCCAGCTTATTATCAACACAATTTATTACCATAAGCAAATAAATTATGGCTAAGTGATGCTCTGGTTGATACTTATTGTAGCAGAACATCAGCGAAATGAAAATGCGTCATGTAGAGTTTATTATTAAAATATTTTTGTTTGAGTTTGCTGTTGTTCACTTGTTTCGCGAATAGAACGCGAGTTAATGTTTAACTACGTTGATACTAGAATCTTATTAATGCAGTACCACATACTTATACTAAGCAATGAATCGTCGAAGTGTCAAGAAATTTTACTTTGAAATTGCAGTCAAAAACCCCTTGGGACACTCAAGATTTAATCTGAAGGGGGAAAGCACTCACTGACTAACATTGGGAGTATTTAATCAAGATTTACAGCGGCGACCGTTATCACATCAACATTTTCTCGTTCTAAGTGTCTATCAAGCAGTTATCCAGAAAGTGCCCGCAGAAGAAAGAGGCTCTCTTAAGTCGCATAACACCAGGAGGAGTCACATTCTGAGTGCTTGCCCTAAGTAAACTGTATACGGCGCTATCACCAAAGCCGTTTCCAGGCTGAGATGCAGCCCTTTGGATAAAAGCGATTTCTTTGACCTCCATAGGCTAAGAGCAGAGAGCGTCAAGCTGTCCCGCCTCCCAAGCTCAGCCTCCACATGCTCACATCACACGCTCCCACATGCTCACGTCCACACGCTATATCATAATACACTCTAGTTATAGCATACAACAGATCCATATGGTACATTGGTCCGTGTAATGACTTCCCCGAATATCAAATACAATGCCTATACTTCGATTAAATAGAAAATCCCGTCCAGGTTAAGAGTTGAAGAGAGAGAGGGATACTGTCCCCCTCTCTCTTCGATTCGATCGGGAGTACCAAAAACGTAAGAAACGAATCTCCCAATTCCATGATAGTATCCTCCTTTACTGCTAGCTCGTGACCTTGAATAACTTTCTGTTTTAATCGAAGTATAACGGCGGAAGCACAGCCAATAACTTCGCGGAAGTATTGCGTGAAAGTCAAGTTCAATAACTCAAGAGATAAAAAAATGTTGATTATATACGTATTAATCATCTATCTATATATTGTCGTAATTATGATATTAAAAAATTGAGGAGAGATTACATGGATTTTCTTTTATGCTTTAATTTGATAAATGTGGCGGTCTGTATTCTGGAAGATGTAATATTCTAATAAAGAGCACTACAGCTCCTTAGAAGAACGAGATACACCTCATTGATCTCTGATCTGCTTTTAATTTCTCTTACCATTTATTTGTATCTCACTTCGTTTCAAGCTTTACTTCTTCCTATCGTTCTCTGTCACCTCCATGGGATGACACCACACGGACTTATCTTTTTATAACAAGCCATAGTACTTTTAAAAGAGTAGAACTAGTAAAACTGATGGTGATGCAGTGGAACGCAATGGGCGGAGAATGCGCGAATCGAAGTGAACCTGGTGCATGAGCGGAGTGAACGCACAAAGTGAGGAGAACCAGACTAAAGGTTACATATGAAAGGGAAGATTGAGATGGACTCGAGAGAAAGAACAGAGGGAATAAGGAAAAGGAGTATCTGTGAAAGAGGTTTGTGTTTCGAAAGGGACCCGGCAGGTAAGAGTCTAGGGAACGAAAGGTGACAAGGAAGCGGAGCGGGACAAAACGGGCGCCGTGGAGTGGAAACGACGTGGAGCGAGGGCTAAGGATGGAGGAGCGAGGGCTAAGAATCGAGGGCGAGGAGTACAGGGCAGGACGTAAGGTAAGTACAGGGCAGGACGCGTCGGAGTGGGATAGGGTCTGGATGGGTATGCGAGATTGGGGCCGGCGAGACGCGGAGAGGAAGCGAGGTGGGCGCGGGGCCAAAGATGACTCTATGTGGAAGGCAGTTGGAGTTGGGCGGGGGCGAACGAGGTCAGGGGAGGCGCGGAACGTCCGGCGTGCGGGGGGGCCGACGAGGGCGAGGAGGCAGGGACGAGGGCGGGCATTGGTTTGGACGCGTGGGGCGAGCGCGGGGTGGGCGTGGGGTGGGAATGGGCGTGGGGGTGGCGCCGGGAGCCTCCCCGGGGCGATAACACAAAGGAAGCCCCGGCCCCCGGGCGGAGCGCGAGTAATATTCCGGACGAGCTTATTTAAGACGCGGTATCCCCCGGGGGCCGAGTCGAGGCGTGACGCGGCCGTCCAGATAAGGCGTGCATTTGTCTTCGTCGGACGCGCGCGCCGCCGCGCCGCCCCGGGCGACGCGCGGGCGGGCGGAGGTGGCAAGGCGTCGCGGCACAGTGCCACCAATTAGCACTCTAAGGGGACATAAGCAGAAAATATAGGAGTCACAGTATGCGATTATTAGATATATCGATCAGAGAAACCATTGAAGTAATGAGAGGCTTTGTCTGAGGTACGTTAATATCAAATTGGGAAGTAGTTATTTTGTACTGCTAACCGCTAGAATGAATGATACAAAAATGTAACAGATTTGACAGACTTCGACTTGTAAATAAATATAAATTGCACGGTTGTTTTGATTGAGAGTCAAAAGTCTATCGTCGTGGCCTGTTAATGACGAAGTTATGCTTCAGTGAAAGAAATGTTGGTAACACTCGTCAGAGAAGAATATACATAATATTAAAACAAGTTGAAGCTTAGTTACACAAGAAATAGAGAATACAAAGAGAAACAAATGAATAGATGTTAAATGAATAAAAATCGGGAACAAAACTAGATAGTCATATAGCGAAACATATTGAAACATAGATGGTTGAATAATGTCGCGTAAAATTATGAGGGAGAAAAACTTGTTAAAAGAGTTGAGTTAGAAAGAAATTTTATTTGTTTAAAGTGTTACATTAAAGCTATACAAAATTATCCGTTCTAGATGGGAATATAATTAACCCAGAGACATATGTATTGTTATGAAATGAATCAAACAAGCTGCTGATAAAAACATTATCTCCAAAACATTTACGAAGAAAACGGAGTGCGGAGTGCAAAGATCCCAGTTGCCTGTCAGGCCACCAGCGAAACATTAAAATGAAATGGCGGAGACGACGCGAGCAACTAAAAGAGGCGCGAAAAATGCGGATAGGGCAAGTAGGCAAACCCAGAACCCCAGTTTACAACCACGCTCGGGATAACTGGAACGAGAACGGCAGGGACACTGCGGGGCGGGATGCGACGAAGGCGCAGATTAATGTCACCCGGCCGTATGATCCACGCAGGCCTCCGCCTCAGGCCCGCTCCCGCCCCTCCCGCGCTTCCGCCCCCATAAGTCACCGTGTCAACAGTCGTAAAAACACAATCTCCGGCCGCGACAGGGAAGAGGTCAACGGACAGGTAATGTTGCGGACTGTGATAAACACAGCTCGACTCGACTCTTTATGACCGCCATTTTATGCGAGGTATTATTTGTTTGAACACCAGGCGAAGGCAGTGTGGCGGAAGAATATATTTGGTCCCACGGTCATGAATGTCTGCATTCAGGCTCGTACACGAATTGATTTCCGTCCGTGTGCATCGTTATCGGAACACTACAATAACTGGTAATATTTCCGAAACAATAAATAGAAAAAATTCAAAAGGGCTCTCATACAAAAGTTGTTTCATGACCATGTTTGTTTTGGGATAAAATGGTAATTCCTGAATGGACGAGTTTACAAAGTAACATTCACGACTTCTAAAATACAGACAAATAATGCCTCTTTTTGCTTATCAACAATACTTCCGTTCTGAGCTTTCCACAAATTTCGTTGCAGCCTAAAGTTAATTACGAAATATTTCCCATATTCTGAACAGGATGAAAGAAAGTTCAAAGCTTAACAAGCGCAAATGAAACAGATCTACGAAAAACAAAACAATTAAAAAAAAAACAATGTCACGACGAAAGCAACGAAAGTACAAAGCGCGGATAATAAGCTGATTTTCTCACGTGCTCACAGACAGAGCCGTCGCCTGCGTTGATGTACACTGATCTCGGCGTCTGATACTTGCGCTCAAAATGGCTGCTCGTAATCTCACAGTAAGCCCTTCGGAAAGGGCGGCATTAAAATGGCGCGCCGTTCGCCAACGCAGCAAAAATAATGGGCGAAGTGGGTTTTACGTCTTTATTCTTCCCGCGAGGCCACCAGGGTCGCGCGAGGGCAGGCAGGCAGATTCCGCTGCCCCAGAAGCGTTCCTCGCGCGCCTTGCAATCTCTTGGGATTGGACAGAACGCCGCCATTTTGTCCTCAAGATTATTGTTTTGTTTCCTTACGCACACTCCATATCAGGTTTTTGTTTGTCACATAATCGCATTATAGCTCACAAATGAACCTTGAGGATGATAAGGGGATGTTTTAGCAACCACTGTTTATTTTATATCAAACTTTTTTGTATTATTATTTATAATTATTATTATTATTATTTAGTTTGATGTTCAAAATTCAAGATAGTGAGGATATTATTGCAAGTACTGAATAATTAGTAATCGCAAAGCGCGCAAACTTCGATCTTCTTCCTTGGTATTGCTTAACTCTTTACTTAGTTCATGTTGGGAATTACCACCTTGCTAAATCAGCGCAGTACTTCGATTTATTAGACATTCTTTATTGTGGACCGTCATTAAAGAAACATCTCAAATGTACAATAATATTAAATAGTGCACCTTGTAAATAACATGAAAACGAATCGTTTGGGTCACAATAAATTTAAACGCTCCCAGACATCTATTAAATTACTTTCAATTTTGCACACCCGCTCCTAGGGAATTCATCTAATTCAAATTCAAGATTATAGAGTAACAATTTACAATTTATGTTTTTCTTATTTGTCATTTTAACAAAATTCACAATTAATCAACAAAATAGCAAATAAATCCGATCAAATATATGCGTAATGTTGGCCACAATGTTATATGTTTATACTCGTATACGCGCATTAATCAAACACCCTTTAAAATTGCCGGCAGACACATTATTGAAACCGGTATGTTCCCTCTAGGGAGCCGAACATGCTTGGTCTAAGGTTGTATACCCTAGGTAATGAGAGTAGTTGTATCTTTTCACAGCAATAGATCGGTAAATATATATATTTTTTTTTGCAAAGCAAGTGCTTTAATACATCAGACTCGAAGCCACGCTAATGTTGATAATAATCTACATTTTTTTGTGTTGTCTTAAGTTTTTTCTCCCCTTTTCTTAGTGTGCTGTATCTGGACATAGCATTTCTTGCAATATTGTCTGAAGGCATTTCATTTCCCCAACATTTCTAAAATTCCTCTTCCGTTTGTCAGAATTTTTTTTCTGAATCATATCTCATCTCCTGAAAATACCTCCACAAATTCGAGTTGTAGCAAGTCTTTTAAGAATGAAAAAACATTCTGAGCCAATAATATAGCCTTTCAAAAAGTTTCACTGATCCTTTTCTTCGGAGTATTTCAATTTTATGAATTCCTTTTCATATTTAAACATTCCACCACCTTCTACTCTTCTCTTTCGTCTCTCAGCTTTAAGATTGGGAGAGAGAAAGGGCAAAATTCACATGGAACAGATTTTAACAGTATTGTTTTCTGATCATTTCCCATAAATAATTAATACACACAGTTGTGTATTTAATAAAATCGCAAAGAATCTTTACTATAAATCAAATTAGATGTTTATTCATATAAGAATATTCATTTTCCAGACAACTAAAATGCAAAATTCTTGTTTTAAGAGAGAGTTCCCTCGCGAAACCCAGACCAGGAGTACAGTCTACATCAGCAAATTCGCTCGTTTTCTTGACCTTTTGACGTTTTCGTGAACCTACCCCCACTCTTTTGCCAATATTAGTTAAATTAAGAACAAATTATAGCAACGAACGTTGTAGACCAAATCTAATAACCACAAATGTTCACTCCCGTGTGCTAGAAACTATTTTGCATTGAAAAACAAACTATAAATTTGATATAAAATTCCATTTGCCAAAATTCCAAAATTCCCAATTCTCTCGCAACTAGTGAAGCGAGGACTCAAGAAAGCGTGCGCGGATAATACACAGTTGCGTACCCGTGGAGAGGGGGGAGCGCACGTAGGGCTTTAGCTGACCCAGAAGCCAGTGATACATATTCAAAAATATAGGTTCTACTCATTTTCTATTCCATTCAAAATCTTTCACAATATCAATATTGGCGTTAAGTCAACTATTAAAATATATTTTATATTCGCGAAAATGAAAACTTCATAATCATAAAACATCCAATCATTGTATCTGTAGTCTGGCTGGTCACTAAATCCCCCCCCCCCGGCGCCATGTAGAGAAAGAACCTCGGTGGGCCTCTACCCACAAATAACTGTCCCTTTCCCCATTTTCATCCTTTCCTTTCCGTTTTCGTTCTTTCCCCTCCCGACCTCTTCCGTTTCTCCGGTCGGAAAGGATGTTCCGATCTGGCACCTATCAGAGGCGTTCCTCCTCTGGCGTGCCAGGGCTTCTTCCCTCACCCCCACCCCTGCAGCCGGCCCCAGCCCGGTGCGGCCCAGCGCGGCGCTGGGCCTCGGCACGCGCGGCGGGCGATAGCGGGAAATGAAATACGGGAGGAAACAATGCAGAGCGAGGGCGCATAAAACGGAGCGCGCTCTAAAGCGGAGGCCGACGTAAAAAAAGAGCGCGGAATCTCAAAGAGCGCAGCCCGCTCGCGGCGCGCCCCGCTCCACGCACCCGACGCCCGTTCGGCCCAACGGGAAGTTTAGAAACCGAAATTGATCCGGGAGGAATATAAATAAGTAAATAGGTAGGTCAAATAAACAGAGTGAGTTGCTTGAAAAGAAACAACAATCTTTGACAAAACAGGTTAAGCATTTGGTGCAGAATAATACTTATTGGGTTTTTATCTTGAAAACCTCATAGATAGAGGAGTTACTCTAAGAAGGGACCAGTTGAACAGTTCGGGAAGCAAAAAAAATTATGCAAAAGATGAACTCATTTCAAATGAGCTTGAACAGTAAACGAACGCACTGACAATATGGGTGAATGGACATTATATGCAGTTATGTTGCCGGAAGTGACCAAGCAGTAGCTATCAAAGTGGTCCCTTCTTATAGTAATCTATCTAAATCTGCCGTTTGTTAAATATTTTAAGCAGGTGTGGTTCTCTGTTTACAACGAATATACCATCCCTCACGAGATGTGCCATTTTCCAAAAAAATCTTGCGGCAATAACTGATAAAAGTTTATCGTTCTACCCGGTTCAAGGCTCTACAAATGTAAAACATATTTTGATTTTGGGGGTACTTTACATGAAGTTTACACATTTGGGAAAATGTCTCAAAATGGTTTGAAATGTTTTGATTAAAAGTTTCCCTCGTTTAGAGCAAAGGACGCCTAAAAATGGCGCACATCTCATGTTTTTGAACTATATGAATTTTTGTAAATAGGAAAAGTTCAGTATTATTTGCGGTGAAGTCAGTACGTTAGCCATGAAAAGCGGTATTGTGTTAATAACGAAAATAGTAAAAAATACTTTCATGTGAAACAGTGGTCTACTGCCGTCTCGATGGAACAAATTAAATTTACTGAATTTAATAAGTTACAAATATACTATCATCCCATCTGACTTCATTAGGGCAGTGTGGATGAAGTCCAATTCACAATAGTACATGATGTATGCTGAAGGGAATATGAAGGGTGCAACATAACACAAAATGTAATTACATTTGTTATTAACATGATGTGAACAGTTGTTTGAGCCCTACGGGGGCTAATAACAAATGACAAACTCTTATGAAAATAATTTTAAGAGAAAAAGTGCAGATTATTTAATAAACAATCAAAGATCAATGTTCAAAATATAAATTTATCTTACAAAAAGTTTCGGTTTTGAAGAAAGATAAATCATATAAATTGTAAGAAAATGTTACTCGTTGATTCTATTTAAAATGTAAAGACTTCCACGATCGACACATAAATAAGAGAAAATACCACTATCGCTTTAGTAAGTATGAATTTGGATTTTATTGTTTGTTGTTTTCGTTTGAAATATTTGTGTTAATTTTTCATCAGTTCTCGGAATATCAAAATTTTCCATTTTAATTTAGTGTTACACCTAGCAGTACAGTACTTCAACATATCCTTTAAATTATTATTTTTGCTTATATGTTCGTAAATGCAACTCATATTATATAACTCCGTTAAACGACAGCTGCAAAATTGTGTCGGCTCTGCGATCAAGAACGAGGCGAATTAGTAACATTCCAGGAAGAAATAGAGAAGCGCTGCTAAATCTGAAATTTCAAATATCATTCAAAGCGGACATGTTTATAATACTCTTCATATCTTCACGTGTTTACTTACTTTGAGTAGCTGATACGTTTTCGCATTACGACAAACATTTCAAAGTAGTATCAACTAGGTCTCCATCCAAATGTCATGACTAACCGTAAAACACTGCCGACTTCAAAGAATTATGAAAGAATACTCGCAGGACCAAAAATAGGTGTCCTCATAATTCCTAATGTCATATCCACTTCATTTCCTGTTGCAGACCCGCGGTAGTTCACTCCCCTTTTCCACCATCAACATTCCGTTTAAACTCGTCGATTATTCCCCGCGTCCACAAACAGACTCGTAATCCCCAGTGGGTCGAGATTCCCCACTCTCTGGCAGGCTTTAGCCTTATTCCCGGTTAACCAATGGCTACCGCCGTAAGCTGCGTCCGTAGGGAGCGTGGCACACGCGATGATATGGAAATATGACGTGCGCATGGCCCTCGTAAAAAAATCGAATCGTCCGCGAAATCGCTGGACGGACACACGTGGACGCCCCCGCGTACGTGCCGGACATCGCGTGGGAGACAAAAGCCGTTCCTGTGAGAATCGGGACGTCGATAAACGAAAATATGTTCCACATGCAGACCAGAACATTGGTTCATTTACTGTTAGACGCTATGTTTCGGGTCGGTTTGTTACTTTCTCTTGTGCAAATTGGTGTTGAGATCTACAGTATTATTCAAATACACAGTTTATAAAAATACATAAATATTGTTAATCGATGTCTCATCTAATATCAAAAACCTTTGAAAAAAGGCGTTTTATTTTATTTATAACCATAAATATTATTTAGATGTGCTGTCAGGCTTCGCGAATATTATTACAGATTTTTAGGCCCATAGAAGTAATGTCATTTCACAACTGGCCTTTTTAATTGCATAAGTGATTTCAATTGTGAAAATACCATTACACATTATAAAATTGGGAAATACTGATATCCGTTTTGCAAAACAACTTCTCTTATGAGTCGCGTATGAGAATACGTTCAAATATGAAATTGAAATAATTTACAATATTAAACGTCACAAAGCTATTTACTGGTGAACTGTTGTTATATAATGTTTTATGCACTTGTAATAATTATTTTTAATCTTTATTTACGATCATCTTAACCAGTTCTTTAGCAACCTCTAAAAATTGAACAATTACAGTTAAACAAAAATATTACTAAATTAGAAATTAAAATGTATATTATATCTACCATACTAGTTAATTGAATTATTTTTCTCTAAAATTATTTTAAATATAAATTTTCTTATTTTTAAAACTTCAAAATATTATAAATTTCTCTCTAAGTTGCACATGTCACACTCCGTTTTGAGATGATAGATTTTCATGTGGATTTCACATCATATCAATTATCACAATTATAATAAGTACTAAAGTAGTAATTTAGTTTTTTTTTATATTACAATTCTCCTTCCCCACAATCAAGCATTTGGCACTCACCGTTCGGAAGAATTGTTTTCTCTGGTGTAGATGCCGATAAATTTCCCTGTTGTTTTATGCCAGCAGCTTTAGAAATTTGTACTTGTTGGTCACTATGCTGTAGAAGTTGCAATAATTCTTGCTGAAGGTGAAGCTCTTTTATTCGTAATTTCATGTACAGAATTTGTTGTTCGATATCATGTATATTTTCTTGTTTCGACAATAAATTAGTGTCACTATTAGCAGACATCTTCTGGTCACGACATTTCCCGCTCTCCTTATGGTCTTTCAGTGACGCTTCAGAATTCCTCAGAAACAGAGCATGGTCGTCACCGGCCGGTACAGAGGAATCGTTACTTTCCATTTCGTTCACTTGTTTCGATTAGGATTTGTATATGCTTGACACAAATAATAGGATATTAAATCTAAAACACAAGCACTTGCTACTGCAAATAATCCACTGCACATAAGCCACTGCACGCACTTGCCACAGCAAAAACGTTTAAACAGATACTGTCAAAAATGAGGATTCACTGCTTTCTAACCGAAGCACAGAGTAGGCCATGCGCCGCAACGCAACTGATAGCCGATGCGCGATAACGTACGTCACTCGAGTACTCGACCAAGACTGTCAAATGATAATAAGATAAGAGAAAGATGGCAATGCGTTCGCGCGGACGCAGTGTAAACCATGGATTAGAATGGTATAACAACTGTGACCGTGTGCATAGAACAAAATATTTCAGTACTTTCACGTTGTATTTAAGGTAGGTTCCAACCATGTTAAAACAGTACTTTTTTATATAATACAAGGTAGGTGTGATTTTTTAAAGTCTTTATGGAATAACCCTAATCATCAAATCGGATTAACTAATGTTTAATGTGACGACATTTTATAAACATTGTGTAGTGGTCTGAAGCGAGTGACGCGCCACTGTATACAAGGCCTGAACAGTTCAAGTCTGATGTAACCAAGCAACGCCCCCTAAAACAATATAACAGCAATAAAACTGTAATGTAAAATTACCAATTAGAGAAGCCGGGCGCTAGAAATCTCGCCCACAAAGCGGCTGCATTCGCTCTAGGTAGAGTCGAAAATCCGCCACCGTACCGAAAAAAAAGAACAGTTCGAGTATACCAGATCCATGATACTGTAACAAGGTTCTGTGTATCCCCCGGTTGCTGCAGAGTCAGTGGCAATACTGTCTTTAACCTACACTCCGGTGAAATAAGTAAAGATATTGCTCAATTTCACTTGGAATACGTTAACAAATAAAAATAATTCAGTTCACAACACTAAGGTGTACGTTTTAGCAAAAAGCGCAACCCGTAAGTGACCGACTGCTTCGACAAGTGAGCAATTGTTTCGACAAAACGTGCAGTTTCAAAAATGTTTCAACCACAGCATATGTTTATCAGGTGTCCTGGGATTGGAAAAGACACTTGTTCATATATTCATAGATGAAAACCATTTTTTGGAGAATATGGTTGCCTCTTTTCAAACCACTCAAATCACTCTGCATCTTGCGTACAGTAATTGGGTAATCTTGGTGTGTCCGTTCGTCCGTCCGACAAGCGAGACAACATTCGACGAATCTGCAAGTGGGTAACTTGCATTCTTTGTATTTTTCTAATCTATTTTTAACTCAAATTATTGAATATGAAAATACATCAATACAGTTTAAAGCGACCGAGACGAGACCCTAAGCTTGATAATGGGTAATGCCTAGATCGAGTAAATAACAGAATAAACGAAGACGAGAGAGAGGGAGAGGAAAAAGAGAAAAGTTCAGGTATAACGCGCGCGCGCGCGGGCAGCATGAGGATCAGTCTTCAATATCTCTCTTGCTTGTCTCTCTATGTAGCGCGATAATGAAGCGCCATGTCCTTCGTCACGCATATAGACACGTTCAGCATTGAAAAGGCGTACGGTGCTCCGAGCCAGATTTTTCGCGAAGCAGTGGAAAAGGTTAAAAACCCCACCCCCACCCGAATGAGAAGAGCATATGCATGTTTCTGGAGCAAAATGTTCCCACGCAGTAGCAAAGGACGAACTTACTTTCACTTCCACAAAACCCGTTTGGCATATCGATTCTGTGTCGCTTAAAGGCGGAAAAGAATTCAGTCTACTTCTGGGAAAAGACATGTATCATCGTTGTATATTAACACACAGAATCGAACTTTATTTCATTAAATATATTGTACAAATGTTCAGAAATTAACCAGATTATATTGCCTGTTAGCAACACTAGTTGTCAAAAAGTGCGATAATAAAATTCCGTTAATTAAAAATTGAGTTCTTCAGAACGTTCAACTTGCTTTCTAAGTATATCATAAAATTTAATATTTAATCTCTGAAAGGCGAATTTGAATATCGTTAACAAATACAGCGGTCCACTCAAGAGAAATCATTTAGGTATTTTATTTTTAGTGGTGTCCCTAGCATTCTCCACAGCAGTTGAATAAGCGTGATCTTAAAAATGCTTCAAATATAGGCCTACATCTGTACACTTTCAACTAAACTAAAAGAACGATAAATGGGAGTACGATTTCTGGGATCTGTACCTGTGTTCAGTACTTACTTTTACCTTCTACATGTCCTAAGAATAATTTTTCCTCAACGTTACTCTAAGAGTTAGCACACATCGTCGTTTTCTTCTTTTATAATATTGAGTTTAGACACTGTAAATCGGATAAAAGGCGTGAAAGATCGTTCTTAAAAACTGGTACAGACGGGGTATAAAAATAATATATTTTATGGTAAAATAGTGTAGTGGTGGTTAAGCCATAGTTACGTCCACCGCCACTTTCGCCCTTGGCGGCGCCACGTCACCGCGGCACATGGAGCGACCCGGCAGCGCTGGAGCGGCGGCAGTGGCTTGGGCGGAGGGACAGCATCCGCCCCTCCCCTCCCTTCCCCTCACACACACATCCAACCCCTGGCGCTGCCAGGAGCGTAGGCTGGCCGGTCTCCGCTCACTTCGAGACCGGCGTTTGTTGTGAAGATTGAATTACGGGCTCTATATTGACTGTGTTTTGACCATGCTCTAATCTCGTGTTTCTGTTCTGGATATCGTTTTGGTACATCCTCTGGTTATCGGCGATCTGGCTTGTAACGGTACGATTTTGGATACTAGATTCAATAAATATTTATTTGATTTTTCTTGTTTGCGTTTATCAACCTTTCCCGGTCACATCAAATATAGACTCTAGTGGGGCTAGAGAATTACTCAAACTTACTCATACTAGTTAGTTTCCTAATAACTTTCGTCTGGAATATTTGGTTTTGCTCCACCCTCTTCCACTTGTCGGTGCCTATAATGTTTTTTCCAGTTTTTCTCATTTTTCTATTCCAACGTAGAATATACTCCAAATGTGACTTAAAGAAAATTATAGAAGGGATAAACCTGGTATTATATGCAAATTTGAAGCCGTTAGTTGAAAAAATAGAAGTCGTTTTTTAGAAAATGTTTAAGCGTTTTTTAAAATGCGATATTTTCAGATAATTTTCACAAAGTTTTTGAGAAACTTCATTAGAAATTACTTGAAGCATTTCCGCTCCCCAAATCAGTAATATACAAAAATAATATACAAATATTAATGGTGTGAGAGATATTTCAAAAGAATTGGCGCCATACATCAAAATTGCGTTTCTGTCTAGTTATGAATCGTCTCTGTCTCAATGAATTTAGCATTATCCGTGCCAGAAATTTTAAAAAAGTAGAAACGTCCGTACAAGAAAAAAATTGGAGCATTTTATGAAAAAACTTATTTTCAATATTTCAGTCAAAATTGCTTGAAAATTACAACGATTTCCAAAAAAAGTTCTTTTCAATAATTAGATAACTAATTTTGGAGAACAAAATTCATACCAAAACATAACCTCTATTTTCAAAATGTAGTAGGTGTAAGAGCACCGAAAAGTTTTAATTGTTTACAATTTTTGATAATTAAATATCATCGGTGAAAATCAGATTTTTTCCATATTTATGTGCCATTCTATTCTTACAAGAAATGTAAAGAAAAATTTGGAGACATTTTTGAGAAGATATTGGATATGTCTAGGGAATTCCTCTGAAGTCCCCCAAAATTTAAGTTGTTTTTTTTTTCAAAATCTTAGGTATTTCAGTCGGACTAGATCAACCGGGATTCATACTGGGAAAAAATCCTACATTTTTTTATGCGCTAGTGGTGTTCGTAGACGGGCGAACGGATTGGTGGAAAGTCAGACGGACAGACGGATGGATGTTTTGAAAATAACACTTTGTCGGCATCAGGAAACCCCATAACGCGCATTTCCTCCGAAATCTCCAAATCAATTTTCTACAACATTACGCGACTTTCTCTGTACTACATATTTTTCTCAGTATATAAATGCATAATTGGGAAAGTAAAAGGAATAATTGTTAGTCATATATTATTACGAAATTTGGAATATAATTTGCACGCTAAGTGCAATAAAGCCATGTCCTTTGGTAGTGCAAAAAGACTTCAATAGAAACAATTTAGTCTGGTAACCCAAAATATCATTCGCTCTAACCAAGCTGATATGATTTCAATGCACTGGAGCACATGATGCCCATGTCATTATCAGGAACGCAGATTTGCAGTGTATAATTAGAACACAAAAGCACCTTTCAGCGGTCTGAAAAATGAGAAACAATGAAATTTAATGATCGACAGTAATAGGTAACGAAACATACTCATATAATCCAATTCCAGGCTTTCATTACGGAATACAGTATACCGCTTTGAGGGTCTCTCATTTTTAATCATAAGGTATTCTATTGAAAATATTCTACGAACAAATGAGCACAATAAATAAAGATGAAATAATTAATAATAATGTCTATAGCACTTAATCAGCATTCCCACAATTCACAATAAAAGAGTTTCTTGATCGATGTTTTATGTAACGTTAATAATAATCATACCAACAAAATAAATACGTAAATAAAACAACAAGAAACACTTAATAAACGCACAAATGCCTAAATTCAGCGTACATCATACAGAAATATTATTGAAGTAATTGATAACTATATTTGACAGCTGCTTAGACCATTACTGTTCAAGTGTGGTACAATTCTCAATTGATACGCCCTGCTCAGCACTTATCTGCGCGCCATCGCACCGTGAATGAGACTTTCAGCAACCCGATTTAATCACATTCAGGTAGTCTGTACATTTTGAACTCGTTTCTTGCGTCTATCATATATATTGCCAGTGTTTCACACAAGACGAATTCATGTTCCTACCAATTCGTTCAGGCGTATTCACTTCTTAATATTTGATGTGAATACATATAAAATCATTCTCTATAACTTCTACTTGGTATATAATATCTCTCTCTTCTCTGTCTGTTTATCTGTCTGTCTGTCTCTCTCTCTTACTCTCTCGCGCCCTTTCTCTCGCTCGTCTCGTTTCGTTTTCGTTCTCGCTCTCACCCTCACTCTCGCTTTCACCCACGTTCTCGCTCTCGCTGTCGCTCTCGCCCTCGCCCTCGCCCTCGCCCTCGCCCTCGCCCTCGCCCTCGCCCTCGCCCTCGCCCTCGCTCACGCTCTCACTCTCGCCCTCGCTCTCGCCGTCACTCTCGCCCTTGCACTCGCTCTCGCTCTCGCCCTCGCCTTCTCTTTCGCTTTCGCCCTCGCTCTCTCATATACGTAAAGATTTACATATCCTGCTCTTGTCGTTGTCTGCGGTCGCTGTGACTCTCATATTCATTATAAGCCGCATCTACTTCCCATCCGCGAAAAAATCCGCAACTCGGCTTCTTCAAGCCCTCTGCACTCCCGCGCAAACGGCCTCCCAAACCCGTTCTCTTGGGGCCATCACATTTTCTATTCCAATGGCGCATTTTCAGGAGAGCGTTCTCACCGCCACCACGGCCTTCTCGATTACCTTGCGTCCTCTTTTTCGCGTGGATGTTGGCTTACCTCATTTCGAAGTTCCAACTTTCTCGTGCAGGACCTTTCTGCGTGTCCTCACCAGACTGTCGTCAAAATGTAGAACAAACAACTATTATTCATAATTATCAGTTAGAATGGTTATGACTTTTAAAATAAAACCGACCATTTCATCTGCAATTTTTGTTGGAGAAAAAGTGTGCTACGAGTAACCGCATTGAATCTATTTTTAAATAAAAGAAAGTATATTTATATAAGAGATTCTTTTAAGAGATTACTGAATATCTCCACTGTCTGGTGTGCGAGGCAGTCAAAACACCTCTGCTAACTCACCACCTCAAATTATTCATATTTTAAAAACATTAGTTAATATACTTGTATTTTATTGCACAATATCGTTTCATTCATCGATCGTGCAAATGGCTTGTACTGAGCATGTTATTCAAGTGAAACTTCTTTAATCACGGTAGGGTAAGTCATTTGGGCGTGAACTGCTTAATTTCTGGCTACACTATGTAGTGAAGGTAAAAAATGATTTTCGAAGTTTCTGATTCGCCTTGATCTTCCGTGGCTTAGAGATTTTTCGCGTATCTGCGACAAGAACACATCACAAATCAATCGTTTACAGTGGCGTAAAAATAAAAAACTGTCCAACAAACCATTTTATTCGTTTGTTTTAAGTTCACAATAAGAACAAATTTTAAACATTGCTGGGCTCGACGATCTCCATGTATGAAAAAGAGACGATAAACATCCTTTTTTAATACAGTCTTTTTTTCGTTTCAAAATTACGTTTCAAAACCTCATTATGATTAATCAAGTCGATAGAAGTTTGTTATGCCAGAAAAACAGTATAATAACTAACAGCGTTTCAGACTGTAGATATCTAAATTCTAAAAAACGCTTTTAAAAATTCTTCCCGAATTTCCTGGAAGAATCTAGCAAAAGCTAATGGTAACTGATTGTCACATCGAGAGACATTGAATGACCTTTTCTTCCCGTCATTCGTTTGCTTTATAACTTTCCAAAAGCGCATTTTAGAACCTTAACCTTCCCTCAATGATGTCCTTTTCCAAGAATTCTCATAGTGTTCTGAAAGGATTCCGAAAAAGCGGTCAATTCTTCATCAGAAGATAGAGACGCGTCGAATGACTTCCCACTTGGCTCGAATGGTGGTCCGGAAGAAGACGACCCGTGAATAACGGTCGTCCTACCAGGTTAACCCGGTTTTTAATACGTGGATGTATGGCAGATTCCATGGCATCGGCCGACGGCGAGCGAGGCTCTGTTGCGCGCTCGCGAGGGCGCCACCGGCGGCGGGCCAGCGGAGAGGCGGCGGCGCCGTGCGCGCCGCAGGTCATCTGTACTCCTTTCACGCAAAATTGCGTGCGTCTCTCGGCCAGATTAACCGGCCCTCGGACGCCACTCTTCGCAGAGCGCTGTCGCGCCGCCCGCAGCGCAGGCGGGCCTCTGCGTCAGCCCCCCCCCCTCCAACGCGCACCGTGGGCGGACCAAGCTCTTCGCTTTTCGCCTCTTCGCGCCTCGCGCCGCGTCCCTTCCTTCCGAAGGACGTTTCACAGGCAGAAAAAGGCGGGATGGAGTTGGGGCATTTTCGTGCATGTTTGAGCTGGCTGATGACGTGGCGAGATGATGACTGATGAGACCAAATGAGCCACACTAGATGATGAGCGGCTCATGATCACTTCTGAATGCTTCACGTATTTGTGTCTCATGCACGTCAGGAAAGCTTGTGAATAACATATATCCTTTCTACCTGTGTTTGTAATCCTTAAAAATTATTATTCGAATTATATCACTTATTTGTTATATACGAAATAATGATAATTATTAAATTTAATACTTAAGAAACTGAAACACATGCCCCAGATTAGTAATTTTCTTATCATCTCAAAAATGTGATAACTGTGTGTTTGATACTTTTGAAAATGCAAATTGTGATAAAGACTTTTACGATGTTATGATTTTAAGAAATAATATTTTCTAGTTTTGAATGAACATTATAATAAACTAGAGGTAACATGTCAAAAAATGACGGGACGATATCAAACTTCAGTAGTAATAAATTTATTATTATGGATTGTAGAACATAATTTAATATCATTAATATTAAATTTAAGTTTGTTTTAATTTCAAAATAATTAGTGGCCAGTATAAATTCAAACAATATAGATCTGCTTCACTGCTGTTTACAGAGTTGAGAAGACGGAGTAGTTTACAAAAACAAATTGACACAAACAAAGAATGAAATTGCATTATATTTGTACTAAAACGTATCATCTCGAGAATCATGTTCAACATAAAAATACTCTTTTGAGGAAATGTAGGAAAGCATAAGGTAACAACTACCTTCTAGAAAAACTTTTAGTGCATTCTAAAAGCACCCAATTTTGTAAGATTCCTTGAAGACACGCAACTCATAAGTGTGTGCCCTTTAGTAACTTTCCCCTTTTCCTAAACGTTTTAGTATTGGCCATGAACAACCAATTCGAAGCAACTGAACTACATTGCCTCCAAGTACCGCAGCCCATCGGGAATTGCTGCACATCATTCGGTGTGAAAGAGCCGTATGCACGTTTGCTTCTTCGGATCCCGCCAAGAGATCCTTGGAAATTTGTGAGTCCGTGCGTCAGAGGACGTGGCCACTAATACGAATGACCGAATTTTACCCTGCGGGGGCGTGCCACAAGGAAGGGCCCGCCTGAGCACTGAGAATTGAATTACACCTTCGAAGTAATTTACATTCTGCGGTGTTAGAGCTTTTTACCGTCGTCGGTGGAAGTTAATATGTCTTAGAGCTGAAGTAAGACGTACTTTCAACGACTCAAAAGTTCCAGAATAATAATTTTTTTCTGACTTCTTGATGAAATGAATGAAATATCAATTTTGAAAGCATATTTTTTTAAACAAATTGCATTATGTTAGGATTTTTTTAGAAATAATCATACTAAATATATAAGTTAAATGAAGTCGACTTGACTTAAACAGATGTATTGTTTTTTAAATAAAGGATATTCACAAATTGATACCTATATATTGTCTACGCACAACAATTTAAGAACGATATATTAAAAAACCGTTGAATGAAAATTGATCTCAACGTTTTGATTAAATGTTCATAATATATAAGTGATTATACGAGATACAAGAAAACTAGTATTAACATATTATATTTTTTCTAGAGATCCTACCGTCTTCTGTCTTATCCGACAGACCATCACTTTTGTGACTTGATTTTCTTTCTTAAACATTGATATTTACTTTTTACTCAACCCCAAAGTAACGTTTTCCTCTACATTCGGATTAAACCCCTACCACCAGATTGAAGTGCGCGCGAAAAAAGCGAAATATTTCCCGTTTCAATTTTCGTGCAGACCGCCGACGCGACGGGTGCAGCTCCCGCCACGAAGCACAACGCGCTGGTCGATCCCAGGGAGCAGCTATCGTCTCTGCGGCAGAGGCCAGCAGGTCAACGTAACGGGCGACGTCCAGCGAATTGCAGAAATCCCCTTCCTCGACGGCTTGGGGGGCAGTTGAATCACAGCTTTGGCGCTGCGGTTGAAGGGATAAGCGCGCCTCGATCTGACGCCCCCACTCCACTCCGCTTAGCCGCCGCACCTCACGCTGCCATGCCCCGCCCCCGCCTCGCCGCGACTGCTGCCCGCTCGCAGCCCCGTAGCGGTAGCGTGGCGGCCAGCCGCGCCGCGCGCCCCTCGCGGGTTTCCTCGCAAACACCGAAGCCGGCCGGTTCAGTTAGTGCCGACGCAGTTAGTGGGAAAGAGGAGGTGCGCGGCAGGGAGAGATGACGCTAGCGCAATTATAAGGGATAGCAAAAAAACACATGTAGTTTTTCGAGCAGAAACATCGATATTATAACATCGATGTTTTGCTTTCAAAGTTTTCTTCAGATCGAAATATTTGCGCAGAAACATTGAAGTTTTCTAAACATTATCATGATATAAATAAAATTTCCGGCAACTATTTTATTGCGAATTGCTCGAAATCAACAGCCATTTACAACAGTCACTACTATCGATCCATAGGCAATTCGAAAACTTTCTTCAGTGTTGTTGCCTTTTTTGATAATTTTGTACGTGGCAATATCGTTAAAGTGCATTTTGAATCTGGACTACACAGAACATTGATTAGAAAATTCGATGACAATCAAATTTCAGACAGAATATACTTTGAACTAATATTGACGTGCTATGTACCACATTCGAACAACGGAATTTTACTTCGAAATGTTTCATCATATTTAAAACATCGATATTTTAAGCATCTTTTTTTGTTGATGTTTTCATCGACACCGAAAACCCTTTGGTGATGTATCAAAGTATTGATGTTTGGCTAAACTTTGTCATCACTAAACACAATGTTCATCCCTAGGCACTCGGTGGAAATTACAGAGCGGCCTGCGAAGGAAGCTGGGACGCACCAGCGGAATGCACGGTGATCCCTGGACAGCAAACGAACACGTGTTCATGGCCTCCACACAATTGATGTCACAGTGGCGGAAGGCTTAAAATGCCTTTACACGGGAGTGATTCTTACCAATTATCGGGCGACGGTGTTGTCACTGGCAAATGTTTACATATCACTGACTACAACGGCAGAGTTACTGATATTTTTTTTCATATTACTGACAATTCTGTTGTCGGTTTTCTGGCCAAAAAATTCTCAATTTTTATTCAATGTCCAGTTCATGAGGTTGAGGATCGGCATTGCCAACAACAGAATATGTTCAGATATTGTTTAAAAACAAAGAATCCGTAATAGCGAGATTAAAATCACAAAAAATGCGATGTAAGGTTAATGAAATGACAGAACGTCTCTACGAGAAAGTATCAACTACATTTCTTCTGTTAACCTTTTAGTCTGAAATGTGTGTAGAGTCGATCCGTACATTATTCGAATTTAATTAAATTTTTGGTGGTGACTGGTGTTGACCCGATACCCTTTCTACTGTATGTAGTATGAGCGTTTCTCGCCCACTCGTGACCCGAGTATTTCTTGAAATTTCGTTGAGTTAATTAACAGCCATGTCCGTGGGTGTTTTGTCGTAATAAACAAACACAGCTTTTGTGCTGTGTTGATGTAGCGCCATTCATATCTTGTTTTGTCTATTGAGGTCATATCATCAAAATGTTTGTAGTTTAGAGTTATTTCGAAGGCGGAGATCACTAAACAGTTGAACAAGAACAAAACAGAACACAATAGAGAGTAAATTCCATGAATATAAAAAGAGACTGGAGACCGAAATAAAGCTAGAAATGTTGGCATCATTAAATATCAACGTTATTAAACTTCCTGAAATGATGAAGGTGTAATATTACACATGCAACGATTCCACATAGCCAATACGTTGTCAAATATAAAATTATAATGAGTGTTATTCAGGGTATTAACCCGATGGCGGGAACGTGAAAAATTCGTCAACGTCAGTGGGAACGTTGGGTCTCATAGACCCGCTAGTTATTAGAGCATGTACAAAGCACCAATTAATTACACAAATATTTCATTATGAACTAAGAGATGTAAATAAGTCATAGATCCAATATATAGCTCAAAATATATCCCTTGTTTTAAAATTCTCAGACTAGTGAATAAAAAACAAAATTGAAAGTCAACGAAGACCAAACAAAGAAAAGAAAATGTACACTTAAGTTAATAACTGCAATATTGACAAATTGAGTTTGCATTATTTAAAATAACAAATTAGAAGCAATTTTTACAGTAATGTTTTATACAACGTTTTATAATATAGGTTTTATGGAAATATTTTTACACATTTTTTTCGTCCATTTTATTTTTCCTAACATTTTCAAGAAAGTGCTAAGTAGACTATCAAAATATAAAATAATTTTCATTTATTAACACTAAAATATTGACTTTATGAAACTCAAACTGAAAATAAAGTTATTACAAAAAGTGCAAGTTTAATTTCCTGATCAGATTCAGTTTCTTAAATTTCTTGTTCAGAATCTGAACAGTGTAAACTTTCTATTTCAAATAATGGATAAGAAACTTCAGCACTTGATATACAAATCATAATTTTCTAAAAGTTTGTTTATTAATTCTATGTCTTTCGAATTTAATGCATTAAAATGAACTATATGATGAGCCGACCTTGTAAAAATGTCACGTAATAGGTAACGTTAGGTCTGATGGACCCATCAACAACTTTGAGCGGGAATAACACACCACGATTTTTGTGATAAACTTAAACTGATTTTCGTCATATGTTCAGGAAGATTCAATTTGAAGGTAGACTGGTGGATAACTTGAGAAATAATTTCGTTTACTTGAGAGACGGTTTCAAAGACGTCGCTGGATCTGACAGACCCAACATTCCCAGTGCCGGGTTAATAAATAACGGATTTCCAAAACATCATAAAGTAAATATTTTATTCAATTTAAGCCAAACAGATAGTCTGGAATGATACCGCAAAGATAATAGAAAGTCAAATGTTATTTTAAACGCGAACAGAAAAAAAAACAAGACATGAATTATTTAAAAAAACGGAAATTAAATTCCTTCTTAACCCAATGTAAAAATAATTCATCATAACCCATTAACCTTTCAGCTTACACTCTAGTCATAGTACTGCAACATAAGAGGAGTGTCTCCATGAACTACCTTCGTGACACTAGGGCTATTGCTCCCCAAAAAAGAAAAGAAATACTATGTAAACGTATCCACTAGTATTGTTTTGAGATGTGATACCGCAGTTACTAAAAATGCATTTTGACTATTTTTGAGAGATCACAGAGGGCGGAGAATCAGGCAGACGCGGCGCCCTAAACGACGGAAGTGATGACGGAGAAGGCGCCGATGCTGCCGACGCGCTACGGGCCGCCGCCCATAGCGTAACGTGACCTGTATTGGAGAAAGCGCTGCGACGGCGTTTCGTATTGGCGACACGGAATATCGACTAGTAAGCTCTGAGAGGTATTGACAGCTAAGTCGAAATCCGATGATCGATGTTCTCCTCGGTATTCACCTGGGAGGCCCGGATAACATGCAAAATAGAGGCAATGAGTTTTGTTTGAAAAGACGAAGAAACATTTGATTTGTTTGCAAAATACTTGTAAGTTTTAACTTTTCACAAACTATATTCTTCACACACGCAGGAAAAAGTACGAGTTTTCAGATACGTAAATGTGAGCATGATAATGTATTGATAATATTACGCAAAATTAACATATATGAAAAATGAATTATAAGTATTATTTACTTTTCGTTTCAAAATTTCGGTTTAAATTTATTTTACAGCTCCAGAAAATTTATACTATGTCAATATGTTTAATAAACAATACTATTTTCAAACATTTAAAAAGCGTTTTCTAGATAAGTCAACAATATTACGTAGTAATAGTTAAGGAAATGCTCTGCGAAATCTAGTTTATTCATGAACATAATCTGATTGAATTCTGCGATATTTAACATTTAATGATATCTGGTAATAATCTTCAAAGTTTATGCTTTTAATATCGTCATTTAATGTGTGCCTAATTTAATTTGTGTTCTGCAATACAAGTAAGCCGCGCAGCAAGAGATCCTAAATGGGGACTTTCCGTGGCGACTCGCATATTCCGGAAGCCGTAAACGGCCATAAACTGCGTTAATAGTAGAGGGACGTACGCGAGTAACAAGCGTACAAGAAGACCGTACCCGCCACCCGAACCGCAGCCATTAACACTGACCTCGTCACCCACTTTCCCACCGCTACCCTCACTGCCTCTGAAATCCTTCCCGCTAGAACGACAGCGGACAACTCACCTCGTAACTACCTAATCGCGTGCACGTTAAGTGAACGTGACATACGTCAATGTTTATTTAGAATCTTACGGCGGTTTCATTCACTCATTCACTAGATATTATTTTTTACGAATTAATACTGGAATCTGAAGTCGTAGCGTTCGGACTTGGCAATGTATGTGCAGGGCTGGTATGTTCAGGGCTGGTTCGCTATAACTCAGCCCTGAGGAAGACACGACAGGAACCAACTCACTTCGACGCGGCGTCACCGACGACAGCCAGATCACAATAATTCTGGAATTCTGTTTGGGAAGAAAGTAATGTCCGCGGATGACTTTGTTACCGCGGCTTTACGATGACTGTTCTCATTTGTTAGTGTCTTCTGAGTATAGGTGTTGTGGTGTGATATTTTGGCATTTTTCATAAAATAATTAAAGACGTTGTCATTGCCAACAATATTATTTAATGCAAAAGCCGCTTTCGATGACAACTGATGATGACGGCTAATCCATCGAAAGCTGCATTTGCATTAAATAATATTGTTGGCAATGACAACGTCTTTAATTATGTCATCTGAGTATTCACACGTTACGTACTTACTGCTTAAGTTAATAAAATTACTTACGAGACGATCATGCAGTTGCTTGAACCTTTTTCTGGAATTTGAGACATATTAAGGGAACGCTAAAAAACATTCCGTGGCTGTATATCTGATATATTGCAGCAGTAAATAAAAAACTTCTGTGTCAATCTAATATATATTTTTGAGAATGTGATCACATATTCCAAATAATTCCAATAAATTTTCAATACATTAAATATTAAAGTTGCATAACATTGTCAAGCGTTTTAAAAACGTTACGAAATACATCCGGCCGAATATTTTGATGGAATTTACAATCACATTAGATATTGTAACTATGTTAAGATAACGTAATGAAAATTCTGACGGACATACGTAGAAAGCTTGTTCTTAGTTGTGTATCTAATACTTTTTATATTTATCAATAATTTATGTTCATATTACATAATAATTTTAATAAATAATAACAATAAAGTTATAATAATAATAATCATTATTATTATTATTATATATGACATCTTGATATCAGCTAACTTTCAATCTTTTGGAAAAATGTTTCTAAAAGAAAAGAAAAAGTTATTTTACCGAGACCCTGTACAAAATTTCAAATACTTCTATCAGCACACGACCAGTCTTCAATCACAGAAGCGACCCTTCATAACGAGTTCCCCTTTCAGTCGCCGCACGTGTTCTGTGGTTCCTCCGTGAAGTTTGCATGTTTGCGTGCAAAGTCCACCAGTATAACACGGTTATGAAGAAATTACAACAACTTTTTCAGTAAGCATCACACTCATAAAACCCAAAATCGCGAAACTCTAAGTATACGGGAGAGAAACGAGCTCAATAAATCACAAAACGCCCCCAAAAACACGGGAACACCGTTCTTTCGTAACGGATTCGACGGGCCGACGGGAAGTGATAAGTGAAAACTGTTGAAAAATTCAAAGAAAAGAAGCGGAAAGAAAAATAACACACATCAAGCACTCTTATCGCGCAAGTTCAAAACTACTGCGGGAGGAAACCGGCGGGCAGAGCGGTGCCTTCGCCGCCTTCCGGTCGCTTACGGCCCCTTAAGGAGCAGGCAATTGCAGGGGCGCGCGCCCGTTTGTTCGCAGCCCGCCTGCCTTATCTCGAGAGAGAGAGAAAGAGAGAGAGGGAGGGAGAAGCCCGGAGTGATTTTCTCACCCGTGCTATAGGGGCCGCGCACGCAAGGTGTCGAGCGCGCCCGCGTGCGCGCGTGCCACCGCTTCCGGCCGGCACGCCCGCCCGTCAGCGACGGGGGGTTGCGTGGACGGCTGATGCACGCGCCGCTCACAACACAATTTCTTGACGGAATGGGCTCCGGGGATTTAGGGGAAATAGTGTTTGATTGTGTTCGCAGAGAATATACGGGTCGATAACTGTTGTGATCTAATGTCATTTTGGGTATGGTACTTGCATTTCTCTGCCAACATACTACACAAATATTCTCAAAATGAATGACAATATACGTTATATTAAACTAGAAGAACCTCTTACATTACATTGCACAAAAGTGTAGAAACATGACAACAAAAATGTACTACATATGCACTATATGAAAAATAGAAAACTCCAAAAATGTTGTTTCATGTCGTATTCTCTAAAACTAAAATGAAACTAGGGACGAATTCTGAAAGAATTCATTCACTATTAACAGTGAACACTTTGGGAAAATAAAATTGAAATGTTTATATTTACCAAGATTTGTAGATGTATGTTGTTGTGGTTTGTCGTAGGATATCCTACTATTTACCACATTTACATGAAAACGTAGTGCACCACACATAATTGCGATCACTCAAAATTGTTCGTAAAGGCACATGTGTAAGATGATTGCAGATATTGCATTTATCTACTCTCACTGATCTTTGCACTTAAAACCAGTCAATTTTCAAACTTAAAAATCTCGCTTTAATTGCTTCTCCAACTATAACCTCGTGAAGCAGGAATAGCCTTGCATCATTTATAATCTCGCATCAAACAAATGACGAAATGTCGACTACTTTCGATTGCAACTCGCTCGCAGTTGAACTATCTCACTGATGTGAAGAGAGAAAAAAACAATTTTCTCTGTCGTAAGAAATCCATTTTAAATTGGCATATTCTCTATATGTATATGTATTCTCTGTATGTCCCATGAGGCAAGCTGTCACTGAACGCGTGAAAGTCAGTGCCAAAAATTTGGATCCAAATTCCTCATCGAACCGCTTTCGTTACTGCAAATGTCAATCTTCAATATCCCGGCGGGAAGTGGGACAATTGGTAATTGGGAACAAATCGGAATAAAAAATCAAATAAACCTGCTACATCCCGAAATCCGATCTGTAATCAATTTACTGGTGGAAACTGACAGCGAAAAATTAGATATCGTCTGACTTCCAAATATCGTCCTCGTGAATGAGGGACAGTGACATATTTCGATGTGTGAGTCTTAGTGCATTGATCAAACTAACTACGAAAATTCAATACCCCTATCGTATTAAAATATTTCGCGTTTAAATATGTCAAACTTTAGTGACTGGGGCTAGGTATCCTTGATATATATTTACCAAGAGAATAAAAATTAGTATTTCTCCCATGTTTTTCCGCGATGTGCCGAATGCAGAAATAATATATAAAAAAAAGACCAGTTAATAGCAATGCATTTCAGTGCGCAATTCAAATATAGCAAATATGAATGTTTTTACCTAATAGTTTTCACATGATTTGTTGCGAATTGAATTTCAATTTGCCTATATTTCCATTTTGCTTGCGTGAATATTATTGTTGTTGACAGATGATTGTCAGATATTCATTAAAATTGCATTATTTTGCAAAAGACAGATTTTAAATAAACCTACTATACGAAATGAAACTGTAGACTTTCGCGACCTGCGTTAATATATACTTCACTGTTCGGGAGACGCCGTGTCCTAGGCACAGTTGTCAACATTTTGGCCGTCATACTGCGACCGTCCTCCTCGTCATTTCACCCTGAGGAAGGTCGCAGTTTGATGGACGAACCGATTAACTTTGCTTAAGACGTGGAGTCTCCCGTACTGCGAAGTATCTACAATAAACGTATATGTATAAACCTATATGTACAAACCTATATTAGTTCGCCAAGTACTAGGCGAACTACTTTAGTTTTATTTAATATTTTACCAACGTATTACTAACAAAAATAAGTTTATATTTTCAATTATTTCTAATCTCTATTTTGTGAGATTACGCCATCTTTTCAAACAAAAACCGGTTATAAGTAGTACACAGAAAGAAGAAACTAAAATTAGTGGTCAAACACAATGTTCATCAATTACAACACAATTGGTCAACACCCAATTGTGACCTGGAATATAGAGAACGTACATTTCGAAGTACTCACAACATTAATGGTAATGAGTCAGCCTGACATTAAACATAAACTCAAAATCAGACTCACAATAATACGCTCTCTCCCAAATTCCTGCTTTCACCTTCAATATCGTATACATTCATAAAACAAAAAATTGAATTCTTCTTGCCAGAAAGCACAAAAATTACCGTGTCTAGTAATTCTGCTTTGGAACTGAGAGGTCAATAAGCTGACCTGACAGCACACGGGTACGCTGATTTTCTCAGAAGTAGGCCACATAATGTGAAATCGACCCATCGCTCAGTTCTGAGTTTCAGAACCGAATGAAAAAGGAAGAATCGCGTGAGACCCATGACCATTGCGTAGTTGCATCGGCCTGGAATTGATAAAGAGACCTCACAGATTCAATCGTTCACATCAGCCGGCCCAAAGCATTTTCGTGCTGTCAGTGAGGTTTGCTTCATGCAAGTCATTTACCTTCAGTTGAAAATGACCCCTCCGTTACAACTCGAACCTATTACCTGTCGATCTACGAAGTCTCAGCAGCCGATTTGAAACTATATTCTCTGCTAATCGGTTGCGGTATTGATAGACTGACCTTTGAGATATGTGACGTGCAAATAAGACGAAGATCCGAAGTCGAGAATAAATACTTTACACATGTGCGAACACATGGAGAGGCATATGACGTGGTATTTTTTACAATTAAGAGAACAAATAATAAAATAACTAAATAACTAAATAAATAACTAAATAACTAAATAAAAACTAAATAACTAAATAAATAATAAAGTAACTAACTAACAACTAACTAACTAACTAACTAACTAACTACTAATAAAATAAATAATAAATAAAATAAATAAATAAATAAATAAATAAAATTAAATATAAATAAATAAATAAATAAATAATAATAAATAAATAAATAAAATAAATAAATAAATAAATCAATAAATCAATAAATAAATAATATAAATCAATAATAAATAAATAAATAAATCAATAAATAAATAAATCAATAAATCAATAAGATAAATAAATAAATAAATAATAAATATCAAATAAGAATATTACGTTTAATTGTGAAAAATATGCACTTTATTCAATTTAGTACTTTCTATAGAAAGGAAACTAAGTAGAACTTCGACAAATGTCCTGGTGGACATCAGTACCTTTTTATTTCCTTCTCCCACTCATATCTTCAGTCTTCTTTTCTTCTTCTTCCCCTCTGTGTCTGATAGCTGATTAGATGAATACACTACTTTATAGGGGGGTATTACCCAATGTATGTTCGCAACGTTGTCAAATAAGTTCGTCGATTTTGATTTTACTGAGCGACTACCGCGTTCAATGTTCGAATTCTGCGGAAAGCAGAGTTCTCGTACGGACGGAGGCTGACAGTACTGAACACGAACAACTGCTTCACTGCCGGCGCTCGCCTCGGCGCCAGTGAAGGTGTGGCGGGCGCTCCTGTTGGCGGGCGTCGGCTGCTTCCTCAGCACGCAGCGCGGCGCGCGTGGGGCGCGCTGGTCGCAGCAATTATAGGCGCCTTCAATCCCGTGCGCCTGCGGAGCCCGGGAGTAACCGTGTCCGCCTAAGATGTTGACCGTCTTAATTAAAGTCTTAATTAAAACGTAAGGCGCTTACCGAAAACTGAAAGCACGCGTTACGAACCCGATTAGGCCCCAGGGGGATGGGTTCCTATGATCATGGCATGCTTCGCCGCTCTCTCGTGAGCGGAGCCGAAACACATTAATTCTTAATGAAAGACTTACGAGAAACCAGGCTTTGGTTTTTAATGGGCTGAATATAACTTATGTTCGGCGTAATTTTTCTTTTCGTAAAGCGAGAGTATTAAAAATGTCAGAAAGTTGAACGGTACTTTGACGCGTGTTGCAAAGTTCAACCGTTTGAATAAACATTAGTCATCGAATAACCTAGATCTTCTAGCTTGCGAAGATAATCTTTTCTTCTTTTTTCGCAGGGGAGTGGGTAACGTATCCGCGGTGCGTCTCGCTAATCTAATATCACGCACCAAAGCTCGTCAGCCGATTAAACAGATGTCAGAATCATATTTCTCAAGTCACCAAAAGTAATAATATAACACAAAATAAATAGGAATAGATCAGAACACAAAAATTTACTCATTAATGTGTATTTGTATTTTGGTACTGAATTTAGACAGATGAAATTGTGTAAAAAGATGGTATAAATAAAAAGCTGATTTGACTACAAGTTAAATTAAGAAATTTGTTCTGAGAAAAGAATCCACCTGAAAGTTGCCGGGTTAAAAAAATCAGTTAAATTGGTATAGTAGTTCCAGCTTTAATCGAGAAAATCAAGATATAGAAGACTCAGAAAATCCTAAACAAGCTGGAGACTGCATCTTCCATATTCATTGAGATTCCAACGAAGTATGACAGCGAGAATGAATAAAGAACTGTCAAGCGAAATAATTTGCAGAAAGTGAAAAAAAGCAAGTACAGTCGTAGCGTGTGCATGGTAGGAGTCAAAGAGGGTAAGTCAGTTCACTCTGAAATGTTCGGTTACGTTTTGTTGCGAAACATTTACTCGTCAATAAAACAAAAGTAATTGGAAATTTATGGGCGATAATATTTATACCAGAAAATTACATACTTACAAACCAAAAAGTATTTCTCGCGTAAAATTTTCATTGCGTTTTCAGATATATTTTGATATGTATCTCTTTTAATTATTTCTCAAAACGCGAAAATATTTGTTCACTGTAAACGAGGACATATTTAATAAACTGAAAAGTCTTCTCCTTCAGTGTTACGCTACAGTAGCAGTAATTAGAGTTACATTAAGTCTTTCAAAATTTGCAGAAGTGGGACTGTCACCATGGGAATTTTGAAATGTCACTTTTCTTGATCATCGATGATTTTGTTTCATTTTCATAATATCTTTAAAAATAAGTTAAAAAATTAAAATGAATAAACATTTACTACATTTTTCAGGCAATGAATGGCCTTTAATTAGGCAATTAATTGTTTTTATTGAAGAGATAAAATAATTACAAGTTGCACTAATTGTTTTTTATTTTATCCGTATTAGATGCTCATCTTTGTGTCATTACAGAAGTTCGGAATGCATTGCGGATGAGGCCTGGTCGGTGGTCCCCGCGGCGTTAGGCTGCATGGTGCGAAGAAAATAATGGCGCGCCTAGATGCCAGGAATTGAACAGAGGGCGTTGCTTCGAGACGGAGACAATGAAGCGTAATTAGGACCCAGCCTTGGCCGAGATTCGCGGAAATGAATGGGGGCGAGGCACAGGCCAACTGCGGGAGGCAGTGGAAGGAAGAGGAAAAAGGGTTGGACGCCCATAGCTCGTAGGCTTGCCAAATTGCAGTACACTGAATCGAGCTCGTCCCGCTTAGTCAGCGTAATAAAATTAACTAGGTCTTGTTCTTCGCGAAACATTGCACATCACAATTGGCGTTGTTTCACGTACTGATTAAAAAGGAAACACATCGACAAGCCTACGTCTTTGTTTAAAAAGCCACAATGGACATTGCATACATGGGCTGCTATTTTTGCATTGTATGATGTTATGTTTTCAAAGCCACCTAACACCCAATTTACAATTAGAATCGAGAAATTATTTACAGCGTTTCGATGAATAATGAAGGGTACTTCGGTACAGCTGCGATGAATATACGATTACCAAACATCCGAACCAGTGACACCGCGAACAGATCGAACTGATTCAATATCACAAACGAATCGCATTTCCTCGAAAAAAAGCATCGTTTAACAGTGATGGATAGTCGAGTTCACCGCTAGGGTCAACATCATCAGTCCTCATTACGTTCTGCCGAGTTCACAGGCCGACGTGGCAAAACCGAACAAGAACTAACGGTCTTAGCTCAAAAGACTTTCCCTGAAATAAGCGAAGCACTGCAGCATCTTCACAGCTACTTCTGGATACAGAAATTAATTGTAAGAAAAATAGTTTGTTCCAGTAAAAAATGGAAATTTGTTGCGCTTCTCTTAGCATTCAGTTATAAAATATTCATAAATTCAAGATTGCCAACATTTTGGCGAGTACTTCAAACCCATAATGTTTTCTTTAAGATGGACAGCTCATAATAACAGTTTAACCACACTTAAATTCACTTCTCACAGATGTAGTTTAATTTTAAAAAAATATTAAGATACTACTTTTTCTCTTTCTATTCTTAACTCGTAATGAATAACACAGAATGTTCTGCAAAACGACTGAAAATATCTAAGTTAAAATTGAGATTCTGTAAATAAGTAGAGATTGATGTTAGCATTAATTTTGTGAAGAAAACAAATAAACTACGCAACAAACTTCATGATCTTAAAAACCACTCATAATTAAACCTCGGTCTGCAACGTGAAACGCCGGGACGTAAACTACAACGTCGGGGTCTTTTTGACTCAACTCACATTTCTGTTAATGTAGCCAATTTTAACAATAATTTTTTAAATACAACCTTTTCATCATTTCAGCGAATGATAAATTCTCATTTTCTCCAAATAAATGTTCACCACTATTCTGTCACGCATGTGCGTTTTTCGTGGCTTCGGATCATTTTAACCCTTACATTGCAGAACAAAGGCGAACACTATTTGACTTTATAATTCATTCAAAATAAAATCAGAAAAATGAAGTTTCATCTGCATTCGTTGTATTGTGTCTATTGTGAATCGCAATACTGTAATGTTTTGAAAAGGATTTTAAGAACAATTCTTCAAACGCACAAAGCAACATGTAGAGTAGTTTTTTTTGCGAAAATCACAATGAATGAAAAGAAGACATATTTCGATTATTAAATTGGTGGGAAAGGAATCCGCAGGAGGATAAGAAAATACGCACATGTAGCACAATAGATACAATATTTATTCTCACTCTAGAAATCCTTACTAAAACCAATACAAACGTATTACTTCCACGACATGCAAAGAGACGAATAATAATGTAGTAAGTTTGAAACCGAGAGAGGAAAGAGTATACTAATGTATACTTCTAAGTATTCTAATGAGGAAAATGTAAAGGAGGAAATAGAGAGAAATAGAGGAGAATAATGAAAAGATAAGGGAACAAATAAATAAAATGCCTGATTATGGAGCAAATACACATAATACATATTTAATATATATGTATTAAATATGGATCATATATATTATAATTTGATACATAAATGAATGTAAAATAGCTGTATGAGAAACAGAAGTAATGGTAGCCGCATATACTGTCAAATTTAGTACTAAGGACCGGTAATTGAAAACTGCAAAATGAAAAACATTAAAAGAAATTCTTAATATCAGGAAGGTGATAAATATCATGGAACAATTATGTCACATGATTGTGAGACAGAAAGAAAGAAAGGGGGAAGGAGTATTGTAAATTTGGCATAGAGAGCTCGTAGGTGAGCGAAAAACGCAAAAGAGGAAACGACGCAGAACACCAACAGAAAAAAGTTAGCAAATCGAAACAAAATGTGTTCGGCAGGAAAGAAGCGAAAACGACTCAGCTCAGAAAGAAACCAATCTACACAAAAGCAGCCGAAAAAGGCATCCGCGTTACAGGAAAAGTCCGAATCCAACAGCGCGTTGCTTTGCGCTCTGTGCCTCTGTGCCCCGATGCGCTCCCTTGGAGACAGATGGCCAAGGGTCGCAGGCCGATGAAAAGTAGTTAGGAAGTAGCAGAAAACCGGGGAGAAAAATCGGACAAAGTAAAAGAATTCAGGTAAAACGAAAAAGTTAAAAAAGAAAGCAAGACGAAAGGGAAAGTTAAGAAGGAATTGAACCCTAAAATGGGAAAACACACACACACAAGTTTGATTGATTGATTAGTTAGTGATTCCAGGCGTCAATGGCTAAGGTAATTAGTCGCCATTCGCCGCCATAAGGCCTGTAAGTGTGTGCATGTATTTATTGCTGGTGCTGGAGGTAATGTTCCTTCGCTGGATAGCATGATCCGGCGCCGACCTACGCCAGCACGCAACAATTTTCTCCAATCAGGTGTCTCGCATCAGCGTGAACCGCCCCGACACAAGCTCCCGACTGGTCTCTCGGCACGTGTGGTAGTGTATTGCAAGTAGGTATAAATGTATGTAAGGGATGAGGATACGACAAGGAAGAGGAAGGAAAGATCGCACGCGGATTGTGGCTCGTTTGTTAGGGTACTGCTCCGACATTCACCTGGCGTTTGATCGAAAAAACACAGAAAACAACCCATCAGAGCAGTCGAACGTTAGAAATTTTCGGACAGCAGCTTGATTCGACCTACCTCTCTAGCTAGTGTCGAAAATCCTTCCACCGTCCGGAGTCGAACCCAAAACCTGCCGATCAGAGGGACTGCTTCGAGCCACCTAAACCGGTACGACTGACAAGAAACGGAAACTCAAAATAATCACGAGAACGCGAAACCAAAGAAACAGGAAGGCAAGGACCGGCGGAGTGCGAAGATCCGAGAGTGCAGCAGCCTGTGTCGCGTTCGGGGAGACGGAGCGGCGGCGGCGCGCGGGCCGACGCGTCGGACGGGGGACCGACGCAGCGGACGCGCGGCTAAGGCGCGTATTGATCACCGAGCAACACAGATATCACGAGGCCGAGTTCGTGCCTAGGACGGGCTCATCCATCAACGCCCGCGCCGCCGCGCCGCGCAAAGCCCCCCACGCTGTCTCCCGAGGCACGCGCCCGGTCACCGAGTCGCTCGCCTTGCGGAAGCCAAGTCGCAACGCGCCAACCCAGAACGAAGCGTCTTCCATCCACTCGATGCGTTTTCTCAACTTCGGTTGCGGTTAGGGACAAAAATACTAAGTCGACTCTATTGAAGTAAAAAATTATCGTCATCAAATTCATTCCAGTTTTAGCCATATATATATATATATATATATATATATATATATATATATATATATATATATATATATAGTAATAATCTGCCCTCCATCAAGATGAGGAAGAATGGCTATTATTTAATTTTACACTGCCTTTCTTTCTTCATGGGGTGCGCGAAGAAACACGTTACCACATATATGCGTTAAAAAGAAACATTCACACCTTTTTGAATTATAATTAATATAATATTGAATAAATGTGTGATGTCAGCCAAAGCGCGGTTCGCCCAAAAAAAACTAACAGAACTAACAATATATTTTATTGGGATCAATGCTCACTCCCTCACCCTGTTCAGAAGCTCTGGCGAGACGGGCAGGGGAGGCCCAGCGCGCAGGCATGCTGGCGAGCCTTTTGCTCCGGCTCGGCAGCGACGGCGATGGCAAGGCGAGCGGATAGTGACTGTAAGATTATCGAAGAATCGACTCCAGCAGGTTCTGGCGATTGGCGTCCGACAAAAGCACTCGTCACGATGTGACCCTAGCCGAGATACAACACAGAGGGAGCAAAATCAACTTAACATATAGTATTCAAAGGAAGCAAGAAAAAGAAAATAATCGTTTAGAATCAAAATGTAGATTGGATTTCTGTTTGCAATATAATTTGAATGTTTGTTATCTTGAAAGTGTTGCTAACCCAATATTAAGGGTTATTTTAAAAACATGATTTAAAGAGAACAAAATATTATTTCGAATCAACAAGAAAAAAAATCATTTAAAGTATATTTTTTTTTATATTTACAGTCATAAAGTATCATTTAAATGATACCTGAAACAATTACTGTTTGGAAAGGGGTTGATGCAGAATATGGAAGCAAATGCGTTTCACTTTTTACTCCGAAAGTTCATTTGCTATAATGTATGTTTTGGGTATGTGTGGCCGCCAATCTTATTCCCGTTTGGTGTTCTCAATATGCAGAGCTGCCCCAGCATTTTATCAACAACTGGGGAGCACGCCGAATTGAATGGTTTAGAAACGCAGCTGTGAAGGCTAATAATACCATGATTACAGATAAGTACTAACCGTGAATGAGTCCACAAACCCAACACGTACCGCGTTCTACTTAAAAAAATTTCCTCTATCAAAATATCCGTTTTATATTAATGAAATTTCTCCAAAAATGCGCATACTTTACCGATTATTTTGCTTGAATTCTTCGCTAGAATTTTCATCTTCACAGACCCAATGCATAGGAACAGAGTTCAATAATTCAGCTCACATACTTGGGAAAGAAGGGAAACAAAACGAAGAAAGCCGCTTTCGCTCCGACCGCAGAGCAGCGCCACGGTCGCTTAACCCGCTTAAATAAATTGAGCGGCGCCGGCACCGACACCGACGCCCGACGGCCCAGGGCGAGCACGGGCCCCGCGCTGTGCGTCCGCCTTACTTGCCTCCCCGCACCTCGCCGCCCAGCCTCTGCCCGCCTCATAGCCATCGCCTTTCCCTAAGCTCTTGTTCTCTCCCTATCCCTCGCCATCGCCATCGCCCGCGCCCTCGTCCTCGCCCTCATCTGCGCCCTGGTCAGCGCCAACGCCCTCGTCGGGTCCTCCTCCTAGGCATCGACTTCGCCCTTCCTCTACCTCTTGTCCTCTCCTTCGCCCGCGCTCTTACGTCCCAGCCCTTGATCTCGCCAACATCCTTGCCTTTGCCCTCGCCCACATTCTCACACTCACCTCGTCCTCTTCTCTCCCTCGATCTCTCCTTCGCCGTCTCCCTCGCTCATGTCCTCGCCTCGACCTTACCCTCACTCTCGTTTCCCCCTCGCCTTCGTCTCTTCCTTCCTTACTACCGCCACTGCCGTCACCATCTCCATAACCCTCCCAGCGTCACCGTAACTACCATCATCTCTGGGCTCATCCACTCTTTGGCTTCCGCTCCTCCTCTCTCAAGCCCGTTCCCCTCCAGTTCTCGGTATCATTAGCCAACCCTGTAGTACCGACCACATCCCGCCGCGCTGCAGAGGAAGGGCCAAAGACGCGCGCGTGTGTGTTGGAGCATGAAATATCCATGGGGTCGGGGATTAGAACGTGGAAGCGCTACACAGGCGGCGACGTTGCTTCTGTTACCGCTCCCCTTCGTGCTCAAATCTTCTTCGCTTAAACTACACTGCTTCATCCCCTGATCCTTTCCTTTAAGCCTCGTGACGTATTTTTCGCGATCTTAAACAGTCTAGACTACCTTTCTCACGCGCATGTGATTCGTTAAGGACACCTTTTTTACTTTTCTTGGAAAGTTCAACAGTTCTTTTTCTCATGATAAGGCTCGTTAAAAAAGATCGATCCACTTCCTCATCATGTTTTCGATATTTGTGTTGTTGTTTAGTATTTTACCCAATTACTTTATGTCCTCCTAGACATTAGTACTAGTAAGTAACTTATACCCCCTTTATCTTCACTTTTCATGACAGACATCAATATATCTTGCCAGCATCTTCATAGTATCTAATATCACTCTATTTTTTATACGTATAGATAGATAGATGGATAGATAGAGAGATAGATAGATAGATAGACAGACGAGATAGACAGAATAGACAATAGAACAGCATAGACAGATAGACAACAGACTAAGACAGGTAGAAGACAGACAGACAGACACGAACCAGACACAGACAGATGCCCCCAATATCTTCCAGCAGAAACAGATCAGTATATCTTACAGTACAGTATTTCACCAACAAATGGGAGAAGTGTGAATACGAGAATGATGCATTTCAATACAAAGTAAAAACTTCACACTTATTTATCTCAACACCTGTTTCCTTTTTTTTTTTTAGCTTTACCACGAACGACATATCCTTCCGCTATCCACACGAATCGCCCCTCCCTCTCAGTCTCCATAGAACATCCCCTTCCCCACCTCTCCCAGAGTCTATTCGCACTTCCTTCCACGCCCCCTTCCCCCTTCTCGTCTGCGGCGCTGGGCGTTGCCGCGCGGCGCCTCGCCGGCGTCCGGATGAATTATTTGTCGGCGGCCGCTGTCGGGAATGATGAATGGCGAGCGAGACGCTGGCCCGCTGGACGCGGCCTCCGCCCCGGCCGCCCCGCAACGCCCGCGAGCCCTCCGCGCGCCGTGCCGCTCCGTGCCGCTCCGCGCCGCGACGCTTCGCCCGCGCCCGGTGCGCGGAGATGCTCTCTCCGCGCGTCTCCAGTGAAAGCTCTGCGCGGCGCCGTCTCTGGTTGCCGCCCAGTGGGACCGAACGACGCCACACATGCCCTTTACGCGTCTTCACTGATACCCGAACTTTTCAATTTCATAGGGAGCATATGGTCATGCTAATTAGCAAAACCGATACCATTACGCCCGAATTCCCTCCTCTATGTTCTGTTCACTTCGTGATAAAATAAAAATATGAAAGAAGGGCAATAAATAAAAGTAATTAACAAATCGAGCATCTTCAATAATTGAGTTTTTCGGTATTTATAAGCTCAACAAAAAAGAAAATTCTGCTTCCAGGCTATATTTAATATTTACATTGTGAAACTGACCAATCTGGAGTTACGAGGTATGATAATTAATATGACGATATGCATTGAAAAATAAACTAAAAAAAATGTACATTCTAATTAAATATAAATGCTCAATGCAAGAATTGATTGACTGTACGGATGCGAGAGTAGATCATCGGACTGTGGATGCCAACCTGCGAAGGAAGATTACCGCCATCACCCACGATAGAACATGCATTACACGCACGAGACTAATGACCTTTGCAGTTGACGTGCCCACAATCTCTAATGAATCAATCAATGAATCTTGGTTATTCTTATGTATTTACAGACCAGAACGCCCAGACCCTACCTAAGTTTTTGCTGCAATCTTTTGTAAGTAATTGCATGCAGAATTCAAATAATTCTGTGGGAGATATTAATTACAAACATCATATAATTATTACTTGATTTCCAAATGGCTTTATCTAAAAACTGAACTACTTCATCACGGGTACACAACAACTCAATCTCACATACGGCTCATTATGACGCTCTTTATTTACAAAATGTTGCGCACTTTAAAGCAACAATATCTACCTAAAGATATACCTATATAAATCTTTAGGTAGATATTGTTGCTTTAAAATGCCCAACTTTTTTGTAAATGAAGAGCGTCATAATAAGCAGTATGTGAGTTTGAGTTGTGTACCCGTGATGAAGTACTTTCACTTTTTTTTCCTTTTATAATCCATCATTACATTTTTGATACTTATTTTTTGCTCAGGCGCGTTTGGACCAGTGTGCGGCATGGGGGCCTTGAGCGGGGCCGGCCCTCAAATCCCCCAGCGGCAGACAGGCAGGCAGGCAGGCAGGCAGGCACTGCCCTGTCCGCGGCCGCCCCCTGCGTCGCTGGCCGGCCGTGTCGACCCGCCTCTGCACGTGACGCCGCCCGCAGGACGCTCAAACCTGACGTGCCCTTAGACCCCTCTGACCGTCCGAGCGCTCTCTCGCTAAATCCTTTAAGCGTCGTCACGTAATTGTTTTTTTTTCTGACGGATGTTAACTGGAGTCGTGAAATATAAAAGGCGTCGTAGAAATGAACTGAAACGATAGATTTAATTGAAATAATCTACTGATTTTCCAGAAATATACTTTAAACATTGATAGCTTTACTGCAAGAAATGTTTTCAAATGAGTATTTAAAATGATATTCGATAGGCCTGAACATATGAGTATCATTCGCAATAATTGGGGGAAATTAATTTAAATTATTCAATTATTTTTTTATCACAGATGTCTTTTGTTAATCACTTTATTTTCAACTTGAAGTTATACTTACGTTATTTAATCCTTCAAAAATATTTTCTGGTAATACATGAATAATTGATTGTTTGATGTTAGTCCCTTTAGAGTAGATATTTTTTTCGCGGGATGCGGAGGCATTCCTCCGCCGCTGGATGGTGAGATCCGGCGCCGACCTACACAGATAGCGAGAGATTTTCCAGGTAACTCTCCGGATATTGCCTCAGTCAGCACAAGCTCTTAGCTCCCGACATGATTGGTAGTTTAGTACATAAGACTGTAAGCGCGCGCGCGCGCGCGCGTGTGTGTAAGGGAAGAATATAGCCCAAGGAGAGAGATCGGGGAGCAGGAGAAGAGATCGCACGCAAATCGTGGCCCATTTGTTAGCGAACTACTCCGGCATTTCCGTGGTATTAATGAGAGAAACGACGTAAAACTACCGATCAGAGCAACCGGCGGTAGATTATCCTCCACACAGACGCTGAATTCGCTCTATCTCTATAGATAGTGTCGAAAATTCCCCACAGTCAGATCTTTTAACTCTAGAACCTCCCGGTCAGAGTCCTTGCAGGGACAATGAAAATACTGACACTGTGCTAAACTCGGCCGGTAAAAATACGTGAAACAAGTGATCATATTATGATATATTATTGACTTCACATTCTATGTCACATTACCCAATGGTTTACCATTTAAATTGAGCCTTGCATCTGGTAGAAAGTTGCAAAGCCGATTATTCATATTTACGAAACCCTTAATAATCTAAAGATATCCTCCGAGCTCATACACCAGCTTGACCGCGCGGCATTCTATCATGTAGCACCGGAACCTCATCCGTAAATCCATAGAGCTGCACATTGTATGCTATTCCCCACAGAGCTGAGGGCGCGCCGTGCTTCGCTCTATGACCTCGTCACGCCTCGCCGATCTGCGCGGCCCACGGGAGTTCGGAACGCTTCGCACATTCTCGGCAGCTCCGCACCACGCGCGAATCCGTCACGCCGCACGCCCCCCGCCCCCCTCGCCCCTGCTCGCCTGCGCTGGAGCCGCCTGGGACTCTCCGGCTCATCCACTCTTGCGCCGAGCGGGCTTTCCGACCGCTTCCGATACGTCTCTCGGGCTGCGTCGGCCCTACGATATTAGTCACCGTTTGATTGCCTCTGGCTTTCACGCGCGGTTTCTTTTAGGCGAAACATTTACTCTTGGATCAGATTCTCCTATGACGCGTTTAATCTACGCCTGTACTACGTCGCATTATTTTAATCGTTCTTCTTCTGACTACAAACTCTCTCTCTCTCAGCCATAATCGTCCTTTATCTGCTCTTTTTCTCGGCAATTTCTCTCTCTCTCTTTCATTTCCACCACCCCTACGATTTTCCTTTCTCTTCCTCTTCATTTATTTATTCACTTCTCATGCTCTTCTTCGACGCCCTCGCCCCCCTCGCCCCTGCGCTGGGAGCCGCCTGGGACTTCCCGCCCCCATTCGACCTCTCGCACCTGCGCGGCGCTTCGACCCGCTCCGATACGTCATCTCGCTGCGTCGGCCTACGATATTAGTCACGTCGCCCTCTGCTTCACGGCGGTTCTTTTAGGGGAAACATTTCTCTTTCATCAATTCTGCTTTTACGATTTCATTCGCCAGTACTATTCAACTAGCATGTCGCATCATGTTAATCATTCTTCATCTGACTACAAACTCTCTCTCGGCCATAATAGTCCTTTATCTGCTCCTTTTCTCAGAATTTTTTTCTCTCTCATTTTCACCATCCCTACGATTTTCCTTTCTCTTCCTCTTCATTTCTACATTCGCTTCTCAAGCTCCTCTTCGACGCGTAAATCCGTCTACGGTGCACGACCCCGCCCCTGCCTCACCGTCGCTTCCACCCCCGCCGTTGCGCTGGAGGGCGCAAATGACCTCCAGTCGCATCTGACCTCTTCCACCCATCCCAGACCGCGATCTGTGACGCACCGGCTTACTCCCGCCCGCTCGGATACGTCACCTCACACCAAACTCGCCAGCGTACGATATTAGTCACGTCGTCCTCTACATCACGGTCATTCTTTTAGAGGGAACATTTTCTCCATATGTCACCACCATTAATTCTCTTATTAGGGTTTTATACGCCTTTATTATTTAACACGAACGTGACTATCAATAATTGTTCTTCATCTGAGTACAAATTGTCTCTCAGCGCTAATCGTCCTTCATCTCTTATTTTTCTCAGTAATTTGTTCCCCTCTATTTTTCATCCCTAAAATTTTCCCTTTGCCTTCCTCTTCATTCTTTCATTCGCTGCTCATACCCCTCTTCAACGCGCGAATACGCCACGCTGTCCGCCCTGCCCTTTTCCCCTTACTCGCCAACGCTTCCATCCCCGCCCTTACGCTGTAGGCCACATGGGAGCTCTGGCCTCATCCGAACCACTTCCACCCGCCTCGTGCCGCGATTTGTGAGGCACCGGCGCGGCGCTCCCGTCCACTCGGATGCGTCACCGAACCAAACCGAACTCCTCAACGTACGATATTAGTCACGTCACCCCTCTGCTTCTCAGCAATTCTTTTAGGGGGAACACTTCTTTCATATGTCACCACCATCATTTCTCTTATTACGGTTTCGTTTGCCTTTATTATTTTACTGCTATGCCGTACCAAAATCCATAATTCGTCTTCTTTTAAGTACAAATTCTCTTTAAGCTTCCATCTTCTCTATTTATTAATGATATCTTTATATCTCACTTCCATCCCTAAGATATTCCATTCGCTTGTTCTTCATTCCTTTATTTGCTCTCCGTGCGTTCCCCCGTAGAACATCACCACGCTCCTCCGATTTCCTACCTCGTCCAACCCCTCCGCTTCCGTACCCCCCATGCCCTTCATCAACCACCCACTTCGTCGCCTCGCGCCCCGCCCCCTCGTCCTCCAGGGACCCCTGGCGACGCTTCGCGCCGCTGCCCTTGACAAATCACTTCATAAGGGCGGGGCGGAGAGAGTGGGTTTTATTGGGACGCGAATGATTAATCGGAGCCGGGGAAGCGGGGCACGCGGTAATCGCCGATTAAACGCTCCCTGCCGGCCGATCGAAAGACAAGCCTCCCTCCCCTCGCTCCGGAACGCACGGATCGTTAAAGGGAATCGGGCATGCCCTTCCGAGAGCGGCGTCCGCTGGCGAGATGACGGAAGCGCGTGGAGAGACAGACAAGAAACAGACGATTTCATTGGTTTCGGTAGGTGGGTGCTCGTTTCGAAAAAAACGACAGCATTTATTACGCTTTAAAGGTTATTCCACAGATATATTAAATCAGTAAAACTAATGGAAATAAACAGCAATCTAAGAATTATCCTATCCACTACAAAAGCATTATACAAAATGTAGCACTAGCAAAATATACACCATACATTCGTCAATCTTATTCCCGTTTTAAGTTTAGTGCCACAAGAGCAATGTGTTGTATATACTACACGATACGTACTAATTTTTACAAAAATAATTGACTGATACTGAAGAACAAATGTAAAGAATATCAACCTGTAATTTTCATACGCTTGCAATAATATACAATTTTAATATTTTCGTTCCGAAGAGAAACATGGAAGAAACTATTAGGAATTTTTATTTTCGCCCAACTGATAGCCAAGCAACACCTACAAACATCAATTGATAATTTCTGACAGTGGAGAAACGTAGGCTATTTTATTTTACTTAAAAAAATCAACAAACATTAAATTAATACAAGATAGGCATTTCATTTATATTTTAATTGAAGATACTTGTACTTTAATAAAAGAATGTATTTAAATTAATAATTAATTAATTATTTCATGATTTTTTTAAATAAAGTATAAGTATCAATAATGAAATATCTACCTTCTTGATGAAATTCCATTTCTTGTACAGTAAATACTCATAATTTAAAATTCAAATGTTGATAGGGAAATAAATAACGTGTAGTTGAATATTTTAATTTCATTTTTAGGTGAGTCTGTAAGTTTGTTTCCTCAACTAATACATTTATTTCTCCAGAGTATGGTTAAATATGCGTTTTTCATTACCATACATTAGTAGAAGAACAGTATGTTACATTCCAGCTGGTGTTTCAGAAGTGCATATCTGAACGTACGATAAGTTTTATATAGTGTTAACCGACGATAATTGCATTTATCAATTACTTAACTAGTTGGACACTACTCGTAATAGCTTGTACCAGTCGAAATATCATTATAGTTACTTATGACATAAATAAAAATCATAAGACATCTTATTACAATCCGTGTTTGTAAAATTAGGAAACGTCGGTATTAGGCCGAGATTTATAATTATTTGAGTATCGTAATAAGAGTTGTTACGAAAGTTGCGTTACGAAAGTCGGACCACTTTGGATCGGAATGGAAAATCGTACCATTTAGTCCCCATGGAAAAAATTCAGTGAATTATTCTATTCTTGTAAATTTGACATCATCATACTTCGAAATGTGACAGAATGATGTTGATACTATCGTGTAGTTAACAGAAGACCTAGAACAATAGTGTAAATACATTTCCTTTCCCATCAATGTTAAAAGTGGGCTATGGTGTATTACAACAGTAATGTTATATAATATGTGTAGTAATGTGTATGTAGTGACGCTTATAATAACACTCATCTGAGTTTTGAAAAGTATGACTTTACCTACTCAAAGCGGTTAGACGTTATTACAGCGACATGAAAGCAATGTCCGAGGTGAATTCTCGACCATACAACAGGGACATCTTCGAAGCAGTTACCTTTCCTCACCAAGGCCACAAGAGGATTACTCAGTTCTCTAATTAAGAGAATGTCGTTCTTCACGCACCCACTCAGCAATTTCACCAAGACCCACCATAAATCACGGATCAATTATGAAGCCGCATCCCAGTGCCGGAGATGCTGTCTAGTAGCGGCGTCCGCCGTTGGGCGCGCTCATCCAACAAACAGATTAGTCACAGAATAACGACAGGGTCGAAGCGCTTCGTGTGTTATTAGCAGCCACAGAACGCAGAGCACCGAGTCCTTGCTCCGTGTCTCATTTCAAGTGGTGCTTATATTCACGAGAGGAGTATCCGTTCATTTGAATCGCATTTCTTCACCGCGCACCACTCATACCATCCCCACTTCACACTAACACCGCTGGCACCAGAACTTCTCCCAAACCCCGCCAATCCCACCCTCCACCTAATACTCGCCGCTGTATCATCCGACTACCTGCTATCCTGCTTCTTGGTCTTTTGGCGCTTAACGGCCAAACTGAAATCTCTTCAATGTCCTATGTTCCGTTGCAACAGTTTCAACGACCAGCCCCTAACCACTCAGCCTCCCAACGCCCAATACTCCTCCCTCAATCATCTAACCACCTTTGATCTCTTACCATCCTACCCCTTCACGCGCTCAGTAATCCCAGGGTTCTCTATCACCCCCGCTCTACTTCCCTTGCCATCGCTCCACCCTGAAATTCCCTTCCACATCCACCACTTCAACCCCAAATGCCTTGCCAAGCTTACCGCCGATGGCTCCAATCCTTTCTAGGGGTCTCACCGTCGCTTTTCTGCGCTTGTCATCCTGTTCATCGCATCACTATCCTCATCTCTTGCCGCTTCCACCGGCCGCTTCCTCGGGGCACCGCACTTCTCTACAGCCGCTCGCGTCACATCCGTCTCCGCCTCCACGCGATCCCCAGCCAAGGCGACCGCTCTCGCCGGGCACCGTTCCCTCCACCGTCGCCGCCGGCAAGACGAGATGAATGGCCATTAATTTGGCCGAATTACACCTGGCTACTAATCTGATTGCTTGCACGTAGCCCTACATCGCTCGGGCATTAGCGAGGTAACGAGCACGGAGGGTGGGGCGCGCGGACGAGGGAGGACAGCCGGTCGGTTTAATGTAACGTCGCATTACCCGGTTCGCCGGGGTCGACCGTCTTTTTTACACCGGTCAGATGTAGGGCCTCTGGCGCGGAGCCGCGGATACGCGGATTTGAAGAGGGTTTGTGCCGAGATATGTGGCCGCGGGGCGGCGAGGTTAATAGATTCAACCAGTAAAGCACACTATGCCACGAGCAAGTAGCTCCCCGCTCGGCCGCGAACCTGCTCGCTTCTGCCGAAAGTTTATTTCCTTGCTCTGGGTAACGAATTTGTGGGAGACCGATTTCTGAATGTACTCATCGAGAGCAGGGAGATGCCGGGGGAGGTGAGAGGAGGAGTGAACCCAGAATTTCAAAATGCTGACAAAAAAACGATTAATGGACACTTCACCATTTGTTTGCGACGTATTGTGATCGTGATGAATGCCCAGAGAATAAATCATTTTCAATTCATATGATATTTTTGCATGTCTGCATGAGAAAGAGAGATAATCTTAACTGACGTGATTACAATTTATTCCAAATATTACACATGGCGATGTAACACATGTTTTATTTTAAAATTTAACTTGACATCAATATTTTCAGAACAACATATATTTGTTTGAAAAAACGAGTAACTTTAAATACAACTGATAACACTAATAATACAACATAATAAGACTTGTGTATTATATAGTGTGTATGAAGCAGTGCGAAGAATACTATATTAAATAGTAAACTTCCCAAAATGTAGATACCTAGTTAAACAATTCACTAACGTAGTGTACGATGTAGTAAAACGAACACCATCAATCTGAGAACTCGACATGAAAGGAACAGGTATGCGAACAACGTGTATACTTGGGAGCCGTAGGCGATTCACAGGAGTCGAGGTCACCTTCCGACAACGCATCGCCGTCGTCGAGCACATTCCAGCTCGTCCTCTGCGGTCCAAGCAGGAACACTTCTTGCGCCCTGGAGAATCAATATGGCCACCCAACAGCCAGCCGCTCGCAAGAAGCGTACGGCCCCGGAGCAGTAGTGGCGGTGGAGGCAGCGCTGCCGCAGCTGGCGGCGATTGGGACCTCATCAGCACTGCGTGTTTGGGACACCCCACGGCATGGTAACCGCAAGGCAAATTACAAAGTGTTTGTTAACACTTCCGCGTTAGTGTTAGTCTGCCAATGTAATTTTGCCAGCTGGATGAGCAGCCTTTATGGCCTAAACCTCGCCACTATATAAAATAAATTTAATACCTTTTTTAAAAAATATATATTCACAAGCACAAAATAACACAACAGAAACAAAAATCCATAATTGAAATTCCCAGAATAATAAAGGCAGATCTCAACTGAAGTTCGCTTCGAGAAAAAAAACTTTTTTCTGTTTTCATTGTCGTCACTCTTGCTATGGACAAATTTATGAAGGTAGAATTTGAGGGCTTCGCCACATTAGAATTATTTGATATTTAACCATATGATAGGTACATGGTAGGAGTTTACCGTCACACTTCTAACTGAAAATGCAAGGCAGGTTGGGATCTGCTGACATTATCTTGAGTGCCTCAATTGAACACTACTGCTAATAGTATTGTTATCTTGGACGTTATCAATTAACATTAACAACTAAATTAATTATCATAATCAGTCAAAGTTGTCCTTAATCGTGAGAGTGAATCATTGCTATTACAACGTGAACATCACCATCTACGGTCCATGAACATCCCGACACTGCCAGTAGCGCAATCTGATTCTCTTCCAGACAACAGCCTCTCGGTTCATACACTCGCACTTCGGAAGTCCATGGTACCCAGCATTGGCGAGCAACAATTCCACACGTACGATGAGTAATTACGGCGAACATTAGGCGATATTTATATGAAAATTAAGCCATTAAGGAGCGTGCGCGAGTTTGCTTGCGCGCGCGGTACTCGATGCGTCGCGGTGCATGCACACACAGTGAACTCGCTCTTAAAGCAAGTAGCTCGTGGATTTATTCTGCGTTTCGGGATCACAATTACAACCACTGCGGACCTGGATAAGGGGAATGATATTTCACCACCTTCCTTTCATTAAAAAACCAATTAAAAAATATACTCACGACGATACCGTTATAGCTTCAAATTACTCTTAATCTCTTTACTTTCAATGTCATTTAACGAAGATCTTCTTAAATATGGTAACAGCAATAGTGGATAAAGTATGAGAATACCAATTAAATAAGAATATCTGAGATGTCTTAATCCGAAATGTATTAGTATGCACGGCAAATAAATGTATGTATATTTTTAAAACTTGCAAGTGAATATGATAACAAATGCTTAGTCATATTAGAATTTCTTGAATTCGGGAATCATGTCAAAATGAAATGATTTATCTACTGAAAAAATGGATAATAACAATCAATAACTAATTAAAAATGTAATTAATAACATATTTTGTCGTTCAAAAAGGTCGTTCAATACATTTTGTCGTACATTACTCCAGTCTGCCGACTGTTCAGTGAGGCTATACCACTTCCCTATTTACGCATTCTTACCTTTTCAGCGACGAATTCTACTCCCGAACTCTCACAAGTTCCTCTTCGCCCTCTTCGCCCACGCAGCTAATTTCATATACGTGAAGCCTGGCAAACGCAGAAGTCTTACGAATCTAACGTGTTCATCGAATCCTCGAAAAACCTTTTTTCAGATAATCACTCATACAACGTTTAAAACTTAATATAATACAGCGACACTTTGTGCTTCAGTAGTGTGTAATAAAGCGGCTAAATGCATAATAGTCGTGTTTTTATATAAATAATTTGATTCTCTTTACTTTCAGTGCCACTTAACAGCGTTATATTAAACACTACAGTGAAAATATTATATAAAACTGAAGCAGACCCTGCAATGGTTCTCAAGTGATGAAATGGAGGAATGTCCACCTCACATATTGTTTTCTTTGGAATGTAATATTAATGTCGAATAACATTTTTGCTTTGACAAACGAGAGAAAATTATTTTTTTCGTTCAGAGTTTTCAGTTAATTGACTTTGATCGAGTTTAATCTGGTCATGTTTTTTAATTGAGAGCGGGGTTGTCTGAAGGTGTTAATTCAGGATTAAGGAGGCATCATCCACAAAGTATTACACTATAAATTTGAATAAGGAAACACAATCCATCCACGTGCTTCGGGATTACTTTATCCTATATTCAGTGGCTGCACAAAAATGTGAATGTACGAACAAATACAACTAGCATATGAATAATATTTTCAACTGTCTTCTTTTCGCCTTTTAAGAAACGCGCACGAACCCACTTCAAAATCAGTTTTTAATGAGGAGTATTTAGTAATGAAGAGAACGCTACGTGATTTGGCTGTATGTCGGGATACAGAAACTCTTGAGATCGAAAGTAGCAGTATGATGTCACATTCAAAATTTAATGAACTTAACATCCACGTTCGTGAATTTGCACAGTATTTCAGTGAATAGTCGATTCGAAATATTCGGGAGTTCCGCTGAACTTAGAAGATTAATTCAGGTTTATTAATTTTTTTAAATGTTAAAATTATTCAATATAACTCAAGACTTAATTAACACCGAAGAAAATGCAACAACAGAAGAAACTATTTAAAATGGAAATTCGTATTTTTTTTAATTCCGCTTTACGCAGTCATCTGATTGCACATTTGTGGAACCACTTATGTGAAAATTGTGCAACCAATTCCTTTCGTTGCCACATTCATTTTTTTTTGTTATCGAATTTCTATCTCTTGGGGGAAAAAGAAATCAATTTCAAATAAGAAATCTCACATTAGATTGGAGAGACTGAAGGGCTATGAGAATACCTAGATCTTCAATCGAACTAATTGGAATAAACCTCTTCGGACATGAATTTAAAATTACAATATACAAATTTAATTCTTCACTTATTAAAATTGATTTTAAAAAGGACTTCTGAATGATTTAGAATCAAGATCAACGATTACAGCACCAAGTTCCTGATACAACATTATTGTAAGCTTAGCCAAGATCATACCAGTTCTTTTTTATCAATTCACGAAAGTATTTTCATTTGTTTAGAAAATATTCATTCTGTTAATTTAAGAGGCAACGACAATGAAAAGACATGAAAACGCTTTTACAAAGACTTGCTTATGATTTTGTTGAATGATTTTATGAAATGCTGTTTTTTACAGAATAATAGTTTTCAACTATCATATATAATATTTGTACATATATTAATGTAAATTACAGAAAAAATATACGATTCCAAAAATATGGGAGGTGTGTATTCAGTCCAAAGAACTTTTTCCATCACACGGCTAGCATTGCATTGCACGGATAGCATTGCATGATCCACATCAAACGACAATAAAGACAAGCGCATTGCGTGTCAGTCGAGCACAGCATGTCCACCAGCGCAAGCCGAGACCCGATGAGCAAGCGGCAGTGGCTTAGGTTGCACATGTCATACGTATATTAAAACTCAACAGAGATTCTGTTAACTTTCCAAACTGACAAAGCATGAAGGAAATGTGACCTCAGGAAAAATTACGCGCGTATACAAATATATTTGATTTCGTAACATTATACAAATACGCAACTCGGAAAGAGAGAGAGAGAGAGAGAGAAAGGGAGAGAAAGGGAGAGTAATAGAGAAGATCAGAGAGAACCGCGAAGTAGGGCCTACAACGTAATGAGGGAAACACTTCATGCGGAATTTTCTGGATGCTCACAAATGTTAGAAATGGTACATAATTAATACACTGGTTTTATAAATGATTGTATACCCCTCATACACACGCATAAAAGTGATTAAGAGACACGTGATACCCTGAATGCTAGAAAACACAAATACATTTTGCAGAGACGCACTTCGTAGCACAACTATTGAAGCTGAATTATCGTAAAAGGTACACTAGAAAAACAGATTTTGTTTCAAATTATTTTAGTAACACATTTCTAGTAAAATATACTAAAAGGCAAAGAGCCTAGGCAAAATCAAAAACACAAAATAGTTTAAACTGTAGTTTGGACGACATGCAAATAAGTGCTTCGATTGCCTTTTGACATGACGATGAAGAGAAGGGCAAACAATATTGTAAGAAAGTATCCGTATGCTGTATGAATTGGATTACAAACAATACCTTACACTGATTATAACTAAACACTTTTTTAATTTTGATTTTTTTGTAATGAACGCAAAAGAAAACAGTTATAAAAGTAAAAAATTAAAACTCACATTCAACGAACAGAGCGAGAAATATTCTTCACGATCGGCCGACGTAACAAATATAACTAAGCAACATGTAACCACCAAGCTATTGGTTAAAAAATCTGTTCTATTTTACGTCCTAATAAAACCGCAAACTTCAAGTTGACAATCTTTCCATTCTGACACCTGAACGTTACGTGAACTAGTAGAATAAATTTATCTTCCATCTTTAGATAAAATACATCGTATCCTTTCTTCGATGAAATTAGCTCTAAAATATTTATGTCACAAATATCTTCATGACAAAGATCAGGGAATTTTTTTAGCTATTAGAATTATTTACATCAGTTTTAAAATATTTAATTATATTCATAGATTGTTCAGGAAATCAGAATTATTTAACTTGAAATAATTGTTAATGTCATGCGTTTAAGTAAGCGAAGTCACTGTCATGACATTCTTTCTGGCGTAGTTTGCTTGCAATGTCGGCGATATTCCATCTCATGCTTCGAAGGAAGCATTGGTTCCAATGTAATACGTCGATGGCCAATCACTGAGAATGATTATTTCAGTTGATTGGAACTCTATTACATTAAATAAAAACAGGACGTGGCTTTGTGAAATTCAGAAACACTTTCAAAATTAGCGTTATCACAAACATGAAAATGTCCCAATTTTCATTTCCTAAATTACAAATTTACAACTTTTTGTTGGTTTATAATAGCATTATATTTATATTTATTTATTGTTTTTCTTCAAATTCTTCTTTTCTATTGCATTTTTGATACTATATATATGTACTCTTCCTAGCCGTCCCACGTTCAGCAACTAATCGGCAAATTTCCATTGAGCTCGAGCGCCGTTGCTATTGGTAAAGCGGTGTGCCGTGAGAGGGAAATCGGCGGCTCTCTGCGCAGAGCGCCAGCAGGTGGCACGTGCGCCACGGACGCCCACCCTCGCCCCCTCGCCCTCAGCGGCACGCGCCGCGGCTGCACGCAAACGCCCTCCACGGCTACCCGCGTCCACGCTCGCGCCCCTGTTCGCGCCTCGCCCCCTCCCATGCCACGCCTC
>BOPP01000022.1:2770021-2826696 GCA_017312745.1 Gryllus bimaculatus
ATTTCACTTTTTATATAACAATACTTGAATTATTCAATCAATTCGTGCAGCATTACTACTTTCAGTCTGTACAAGCATGTTCCGACTCACTTTAGACCCCAGATAGCGCCAGCGACGCGGTTGTGGGGCCGCCGCCGACCTATTCACCCAGGATGAAACAGTCAAAAACAACCCATCTCTTCAGACCGCTCTCCGAGTCACCAATTTCCCCACGCTATCACTGCTGCTTCTCGTCTCGCTGGTGTTTGAGACGCCTTCGACAGGCGTTTACAGTGGCAGGTCATATCATGGATGAGTATCTTAAGGAGAATGACATCATCATTGTAGTGCGCAGGCGATGTCGCCTGATCGTTTCGGGTTTGTGGCGGTGCGGGTCTATATAGGCATTGGGCGTCATTGCGGAGCGTCGTGCATTCGGTGGCTGGTCATAGCGGCTCGTTGTCGTTTGCGTTGGAGGCTGTGCGGAGGCTGGTTGGCGGGCGGCGGCTGCGGCGGACGAAGTCGTTCCCTGCTTAGTAGTCGTGGCTACTTTTTGAGTGTGATTCACGAGGGCATTAAGTCTGATCCTGATTTTGCTTTTGCTTGCTTGGAGGGCGTGTGTGGCGAGTGTTATTGGCTATTTTCCTGCATTGTTTCTATTTGTTGTGTTGATCCTCGCCTCCTATGTGCTTATACTTTTTATCTGTTGCCCGCTCCTTGGTGTATTTTTGCGTGGACCTAGCTCACCTTTTTTTTTTTTTTGTCGTTCACTATTGAGTTTGCTGTCCTGTCGCCGCTTTTTGTGTGTCAATTTCCTTTCTGAGATCGATTAAGTCAATACCTGGTTGTTTTTTTGTCGTAGTGATTGTACTCCGAGATGCTTTCCTGAACCCTTCTGTTTGGCGCTACATTTCTCATTTAGCGAATAAATATTAGTGTTTTGACATTCTCTCCTGATGAATTACCTGTTTTTTTTTTAGAAGTCTTGAGAGTAGCTAGTTGTATTCGTTATTGATACTTAGAGGTGTGGGTATGTGCCTTTGCTATCTTTTTAAATCCATCTATTTGATTTTTTTTATAGCGTATCATGCGTATTCATAATATTTCAATTGTCGCTTACACACATACAGCTTTAATATGTTCATAGCATTACCTCTCGTTATTGTAATCATCTTCTTTGTAATAATTAATAAACTGCTTTGTCGTAAAATAGAAACGAATGGCATATAATTTAAAATCAGACTCACTACTATTCTGTTTATCAGTTTTGTCTATTACTTATTTTTCATATTTATTGTTTCTCAACGGAATTAAAGTTTTGTGTAATATGTTAATTGTAGCTATACTTTTGAAGTTGAATTTAAATTACTAGCACTCTACTGCACCTCGCATTTTGAATCAATGACATTTCTGACATTCTAGGAATTTCATTTTTCAACATAGTAGAGAACACAAATGGATGTGCTATTAGGTGTAGTTCATGAAAAGCCTTCTTTAACTTATTTGTTATTGTAATTTTGATTAGTGCTAGTGTTAAAATATAGTTTGTGAAACGTAAGCTGCTTGAAATCTGGCAACGCCTCTTAATATTCACATTTCGAACTTCTGATTTAATACAAAGCCGGTATTTCTCTAGAACTTCATAACATTACTTCATCGGTTTTTCTTAGCATTAGGAAAAGATAATGCAACAAATTTTTTAGTTCTCTTCATTCATGTTTATTCAACATAAATATTGGGAAAGAAGAGTAGGTGTTTTAATTACATGAAAATATTGAATCGCTGACTTTCACGGCTAATTTGCATACTACCCACATATTTGGACAACGGTAATTTTCCATATATAAAGGAGTTCGGACGATTAGAATATATAAACATATTGGTTGACTTTTATATTACATTGTATTAACTATTGCAATGTTATTAACTTAAGTTCACATATGCTATAGTTTTGGCAATAAAGATATCAGCAAGTAAGGGACGTTTCAAAGGGAATATTGAATCTGTGAATAAATCATGTTTGAGTTTAGTTGTCGCTGGGCTTTGTTATGGCGTTTGGTCCGTCGTTATCAGTCTGAGAGAAGGCGTAAATTTAATACATTGTTTTTCTTGCCTCTTTAATTTATTATAAAATATATTAATTAGCATTTGGAGTAAATTATAATCTTGTAGGTTATTACGATTTGAATGATTATAAAATCATCTTATGTTTGTTGATTTTCTGTTCATTTTCGTTTTTCTTCTTCCTGGATAAGTTACCTTTTGTTGCTATTCTATTGACAACTCCCTCGTTAGGGTCTATGCGAAAAGAAACAAGATCTTTTTCGGCTTAAGTGTCTATGGATTTTCTTCTTCTCGCTTCTTAGATTTCGGTTAAACGCAGGTTTTTTTTTTTGTGAGATAGGGTGGCCCTTAGAGATTGCTTGGTATATCTAGTGAAATTTTATATATTTGCGTATCGCCTTTCAAGCGGTGCGGTCCTTAGACATGGCGCGTGGTCTAGATTATTGCTGAGGCTCGCTTTACAGTATCTGTCACTCACAATCGGTGAGTGCAGTTATTTACCAGAATATTATATTCGTTAAAGTTAAACTCGTAATTTCCTTGTTTAATCATTTTTAATCGGAACTTAAAGAGTATAGGAGATATCGCAAAAACAAAAATTTTAACATTCAATGAATTTATATGGTTACTTTTATTGTTGAAATGGTCAGCCATAAAGCCACTATAGCCCCAGTTTTTAAAGAAGTGGAATTGAAAACGATTTAAGGGAGAAAGGTATATCAGCTTACAAAAAACCACGTGGTGAATGATTATCAAAATATCCGTATCTCTCAACTACAAGAGATGGGCACAGGAAGTAGTCGAAAGAAGAACATAAGTATTTATTATAAGATTGAGGGAATGATCACATAATCTTAAGACATATGCCACGCTTTCGAGAACCCAGAAGTGAAATAAGTAGTAGGTATTCGAAAGAAAACGAAACGGCTGCCATAAGGTGACTGCCTTTCAGTCACTCTTCAAGAACTATTCGTACCGGTCGAAAATTGCCAATTTTAATAAAAAACCATTAGCATTTCCCAAGATCTCTCTCGAGAAATGAGCTCCGAAGAAAAACTTCGAAGGGGGTCTGCAAGGTCTACTCCGCTGCTCTAATGAAAGCCGAAGTAGCGATGAACGGACGAAAACGGGAGATTCGCTTTCCGTCTCCACAGGGATCCGCTGCTTCTATATGAAAAAAGAGAGAGCCCTAAAGCTGAGGTAGGCGTGTGTGTGTGTGTTGTGTGGTGTGTGTGTGTGTGCTGTGCGAGGAACAGACAAAACAGTGCAACGAAGTTACTTAAGCGGCGAGGGCGGCTGTTAGGTCAGGCTTGACGTCAACATGGTGGTTAGACATTGGGATAACGCGTTGGCGAGCAGGCTTGACGTCATTGGTCGGTTTGAGTTGTGGATAGCATTGGCGAGCAGGCTTGACGTACTGTGGTTGAGTGTGGATCAGCGTTGGCGAGCAGTGCTTTGACGTCATTGGTGGTTTGAGTTGAGGTATATGCGTTGGCGAGCAGGCTTGAACGTTCACTTGTGGTTGGAGTTGTGGATAGCGTTGGCGACAGACTTGCGTCACTAGTTGTTAGCACACATTGTGGAATAGCGTTGGCGAGCGTCCTTAAAAAATGACGTTGAGTCGCGGATGACGATTTGGGTTCGTAGGAAAGAATGGCGTCGGGGAAGGGCAGCGGAAGTGAGTTCCGCAGATGGCAGTCGGGGGCATGGAGTCGCGCAATAGCGCGACGGAAGGCGGCGCGGTTGAATTGCGGAAGGAATGGAGTCCTCCGGTAGGTTCCCGACAGGCACTAATGAAGACGCAATTGCCGATGGCGGACGGGACGAGAAGTTACGGATGGCGTCGAGGATGGCGGAAAGAAGAGAGAAGCGGATGGTGGGTTGTGATTTAACAGAGGTGTAGGCGTTGGGGGATGACGACGAACGTCGTGGCGACTGCTGCCTGCGGTTGAGAGCAAGTTGACGTCCGGTAAGCGTCAGAGTAAAAATGCATGAAGCGGATATGCGCTTGGATCAGGATATAGACGCACGGGCGGTACATCTTCCATAATAAAACGTCCTCCGTCGACGGCAAATAAGGACTCCTTCCGCAGCGAGGGATTCTTCTCCCCGCGATCTGACGACACGATTCGTCTTGAGGAGCATGGAGAGAAATTTGGATTCTGAGAAGGATAGGCTGCAGCGGTCGTTGCGTAGTTTTGTGAGTGACCAATTAACAAATATCGCACCTCGTAGATTTATCATGTCTCATCTTCAAAGTTGTTCACTAACAACCGTTATTTGAGATCATGTATGCTGAACTCATATTATTGTTAATTTGGCACAATTGATTTATATTCGCGACTCTGAGGCAACTAGATGTATAATTTGTCCATTTCTGGTTGTGGGACATATAACTTCATAGATCAGCGTTAGTCTTCTACCGCACTACGTGAGTGAGGGGTACACTGAACAAGAAACTTAAAATACTTCAGAGGTATTTATTTGTCCCAATCGAACAAATAAAGCTATTTTAGAATGAACTATCATTTAAAATTTGTTCTTGCATTACGCAGGAGTATCACTTGCATGATACATTACATCTCTGACGCAACCATTAAATTTGGTATTTATATTTAATGGCAGATGGTTTCTGTATGTATAGTTATTTATGAGACCTTCATAAGGTAACTAGTCATTTGCTTCTTATTACAGTAAGTTTTACTATTATTGTAAGTAGTTAGCAGTCCAGAAATTCAAACAGTTAAGTTACAGTAAAAAGTCGTAATATACTATAGAAATATTCATATATTATTTTACTTTTGGAATTATATGCACTGTTATAAAGGGGCATGTAAAGCAAGTAAAGGATTCGTTATGATATTCTTTCTATCTAACACAGTGCTATGCTTCTTCGTACTACATTTGTCCACCTGCATCGAGAGTCGCATTCACGTGCTTCTCCTCTCCCGCTGCTCACGCCTCACAACAAATACCCCTGAGAGCCTACAGTCGGGGCGGCATCACTACAGCAGCCAACGACTGCAGACATCTTGTATCCGAATAACCTGAGTGCAGAGCACCGGGACCGGACTTACCCTACACCAGCGCGCAGTATCCTCTGCGCTCACGCCTCCCGCCCGCGCACCGCCCCCGCGCCGACCCACACGCTCGCCAGCGCGCACCCCCGCCCAAATGACTCCCCGCGCCGCCACGCCCGCCACCCCGAGCTTCGCCCCGCCCCTCCCCCGCCCGCCCCCAGCCCCGCCCCGCAACCTCCCAGCCCGCCCCACCGCGCGTCACGCCCCCCGGTTCCGCCCCGCCCGCCCTCTTACAATGGGTGGTGTGGTGTGGTGTGTGCGCATTCGATGCGCTAAATCGTCTGGAGCCTCGAGAGAGACAGCGTCTTCGCGGAGAAGAGCGACAAAAGAGAACAAACGGAGTTACCGCTTGTCCGTAACGCTCGGTCCGCATCGGGGAGCAAGAGATGACGTCGGGATGTGGCGGTGTAGAAAAAAGCGGGTACGCTCCGGCGGGCGGTCTTGGCCTGGAAGCGGCTTATTGTGTCGGTCTCCCCTCCGCGGCTAGCGCAGGTCCCTTTCGGTTGCCGCGTGACGTACGGAGGGCTCCGGTATTTCGGAGCAACAGGACGTTCAAATTATTACTTTTCTTCTTCAGATAGGGAGGATGATATCCTCGATTTGTTAACATCGGTTTTTGTGTCTAAAGAAAAATCCGTCTAACTACTAGTTGACGTAATCTATGGTAAGAAATAAATGACTTTAGCCTGTTATTAAGCGCATTATTTTGCTGAGTAATATTTTCACATTTTGCCCTAAATGATTCATGTGTGGTTCATTCATTGTTATTCACAATCCAATTTCATGTTTGAATTGTAAGTTAGTTGATAGTAAACGGAGACACCATAATATCAACTAACCGAGATCACCGTTAATTAAAAAATGCGAGAGGTAACTACGTTCAGAGTTCAAATCAATAATTGTCCTACCAGTAGTAAATGAATGTCACCAGAAATAATGTATTATTGATTAATTTTATTATTATTATTAATTATTATTATTATTTAAGATTATTGTTGTTTGTTGTTGTTGTTGTTTTGTTGTTTTGCTAGCTAGAATGTTTTTGCTTTAATTTGGTATAGGTAGAACATTCACTTCTCGAGGGCGGGAGCGCTGCTGCTGTCGCACGCGAAGCGCTGAATCTTTTCCAATCATCAACCCACAACTCAACCGAAACTAATCTCGCCGCACTGTCGCTGTTGCTGTCGAGTCTCCAGCGTGGCCGTCCTTAACGGCGCGACCCCAACCTATACGCCAGTGGCCCTAGCGGGGCGGCGTGCGCGCGGGCGGTGGGCGGGTGGCGTGTGCATCTTTTCCACCAAGGCCGAGGACGAGGGACGTAATGAGGGCCGACAATGCAGCGCGCGGCCGGAGCGAGAGGCGGAGGGAGGTTGGGAGGTGGGCGAGGTGGGGAAAGGTAAGGGTAATTGGTGGCGTATGGCGGTGGGGGAGTATGGAGGAGAAAATCTTAATGTTGAAGTTCGAGGATAATGTGACATTGTCTTATGAAGTTGTATTTTTATGACAGATTGGAAGGGATGGTACGATATTTGAGTTATAATGTATATGTGGTTATCTATAGGACGTAGGTGGGTTAGAGTAGATGCGGTGGATTGTTAGTATCCTGATGAATTCAAGATCTCGAAGACCAAGTAACTAAAAGCGGTCAAAAAAATTGATGAACAATTTTAAATGAGATTGGGTTTTGAATGTTTTTAAATCTTCGTTCCTAGACTCGAAATTCCATTTTTTTGGGGCATTGGGCATTTTTCGTGGACGCTTTTGCTCGAACTTACGTCTGGTCTACGAGCCCAGCGGTTCAACGATGCTACTCTAATGAACACTGTTTTTGACATGTAGTCTAAAAAAATTTCTTTCGAGAAGATCAGCTTTCTAATTAAAATGTTTTAACCTGTATAAAAACTCATATGTTTAATTTTCTTCTTCGAATCATTCAATAACAGGACTAATACGAATAATTAAAGAAAGCGTTCAGTGATTTGGCTTCTATCTGTACTGATATGTGAAAGGGAAATATTTTATTCTATCAACATCATTACCATCTCGGCATTTTTTTCTGTTAAGACCAGAAGATAATTTGCAAGGAAGTTATGTTTGACAGATTAAGAATTAATTTGTAGTGAATCTTACATACGGTTACGTCCCGTCAATTCAAAATGATAAACAAATGAGTGGCATTTATTGAGGCTTTTTGCATTAAAACTCTCTTTGCTTAGCATCTTAGACTTTGTATCTCATTATTTATTGAGAAAGACAATTTCAGAAAAGGGGGACATTGAGTGTGTAGAGAAACGCTATTTTCTTGAAGGCAATACTAAAGTGCGTAATTTATACTTCTGGAGCACATTTCGGTTTGTTATTGTGGTTTCATAAAACGTTCTTTAGTGGAGAGAAGTGAAAGTATCTCGAAAAAGTTCCCATTAGCCTTACTGCAGCCCCGCATCCTCCCATAACATTTTGGAATCGCTGTAGCCGCTCAGTGGCAGTTGCTGGAATACACAACACGACGTCCGGTCGCCGATCGAGTGCGCTTTGTATTTAAATGAAGGGGTCCTCGGGTTCATTCCCTCTCTCCATGTTTTCCGCGCCCCTGTCCGCCGTCGTACTTTGGCCCCGGGTGCGTTTCGACCGGGCAACTTATTACGAACTAATAAGAACGAATCGAAATGCGGCGTCGGGCGCGCTTGGTGTATGCTCAGACACAACTCGGTGCTGCCCGGGGCCGCCTGACGTCTTTCGTAAATAGACACTAGAATGGAAAACACTGGGATGGGAAGTTGGGGCTCTCGTGTCCTGTTTCCTCTTCAAGCAGCAGAGACGTGCGCTGACAGATCTGTTACTAAACGAGACGGTCCAAATAGTGTCCCCTTCAGCAGAACTGTTTTCAGCAACTTTGCTAGTTCTGTTTGGACAACTGAATAAAATATGTTTCTTTCTGACCCAGACGTTTAAAGGAAATTCCTCTAACTTACAATGTCGATTTAATTCTCTTTTTAGGCATTTTCTCTCAAGGAAATATTTGGAAGTTATGTTTATAAGCATGTTTCAGTAACTTTGAAATGTTATTAATTTAAATTCTGGGCATGCTTTTCATTTCATTAGGTCCATGAATACATTCTGAATTTTAAATTATAAAACTGACATAAGGCTGATTTGTTGCTGTAACGTGTGTGTATGGGTGGTATTTCACTCAGATTAATACATTTAATTAATGAAGCCAAACTTACCTTTAAATAAAGTTCTTCAAAACTTAGAAAATTATTCTCATTGTATCTTCAAATAATTATCTGTTTTCATAAATGAGATGTGACTTGGAAAATAAAGAGAAGGTGAAACAAGTCAAGAATGATATACCATAATATTTCACATCCGGCTCGTTCTTTCAAAGATTAAAAACCGTTTAACTTTGGGCATTCCTAGGTGGAAGAATAGTGAAGACATATGCCATGTGGAAAGTACAATTCATTCTTATAAGGGAGGTCACCCACTCTTGACCCTCTATTCGGTCTCGTTTTACCGATTTATTTTTAACTTGGGGGTCGTTCGTAGACGTGTATTACGGGGAAATGAGATGAACAACGATTTCCGGGTAAATAGTTATAAACGTGGTGTGAACATAAATCATTTGTGCTGCGTACATTGAGAATTCTACAATTGCAGAATTCTACAATTACGAACCATCCAGAAAAGGCGCACAATGTCAAATTGGATACTCTTGTAGAAAACATGTGTGAGGTTATTCAAATGATAATGACATATAACTTTCAGCATTTGGCAACCGTTGGCATAGGATCGCTTTATAATTACCATTGCTGTCGGCCTGTTTTGTACTAAGTCCCTTACCGCGGAAGAAGAATCTGGCAGTGGTGTCCACATTTGGCAGGGTTGCGTGTGCTCACTGCGACAGGGCAGCTGTGGGAAGCGTAGTGGCGGTGGTGGAAACGCCCGAGTGGAGTGGAGTTGTGCAGAAGTGGAGTGGAATCGGCGTTGTAGCAATGCAACGTTCATCCTCAGGCGAGCGGTGGCGTGGCGAGCTCGGCGAGCCAGAGCCTCAGCACTTGGTGGCTGCGTCAAGGAGAAGGGATGATGAAAGCGATGGAGAGAGATGTGGATATTATAGGATGCTGAGGGCATGTAGTGCGTGAGGTGGGCATCAACGTCAGGACAGTAGAACACGAATGAAAGCGGAGCGAAATGGCTTTATATAAACGTTGAAAAATGAACCCACAGCAAAACTCTGTTGCGTGAAGCTGTTGGTACTGGCGAAGCGGATTTTAGAAAGGTGAAGGGGGGGTTTAAACAAAATAGTTGAAAATCCATGTTTATGAAAGCTTTTGGGCCGCAAATATTTTTGTTTTAATTGATGTATTTTTTGAGCTTTGGTTTAAATGATATGATTTATTTCGGTCAACGCAAGATTGTTTAAGAAAAGCGCTTTTCATTAATAAATAAAATGAATATCACTTAGCACCTACGGTGTAGGTGTGAATACACAACCCAGACTAAAACCACTCAGTAAGTATTTCAATAAAATGAGGACTGAATTCACTTGAAGAATTGCTAGCTAAAATAGGACAATTTGTCTTACTTACTAGAAAAGGAGACTTGTGTGGAGTTAAGGACCTAAATGGCAATTCATTGAGCAATTATTTATAGAAGATAACAAGCACTGGTTTACTGTAAATTGTGGTACTGATGATGTAAAATGATTCAGTTTTTGTTTGCATGATGTTTAATATACACACTAAATTAATTACAATGAGAATAAAATACCAGTGTATTGTGGGCTTTAAAATCTTAATATTGCTTTTCAAATGCCTGCCGGCCAATCCAGGAGGACAATCGAAAGCCTCTCTCAAACTTGATTACTCACTTGAGTTCAAGTTGAGGAAACCGAATCAGATTTGAGTCAACGTACAAGCCTTGCGCTGAAGATCGGTTATTGTCTGCCTAAGGGTTAATTCGTTTCTGACTGGAATACAGAAAGGAATATATTTAACTGCACATGACAATGCGCCTGTTTAACCCTCCTGAAAAAGCCCGGCGCGCCTGAGAACACAAGTTCAGTTCCCTTGACTACCACTCTCCAGTTTCCCCTCCAAATGGTTCACCGACCAGTGTTTGGTTGTTTTTTTGTTTAGACAACGAGACTTTGAATAATGTTTATTTACTTAACTACTTTTTGGTAATTTATTGTTTATCTTCATACAGTTCTGCTTGAATAGAAGCGGTTTGGCAGGCGTAGGGCGTGTGTGGGAATGGGTGATCCGGAGCGAGCGGCGGAGTTGAGGGTGAGGGTCGGAGGGCGAGGGCCGAGGGCGAGGGCGGGAGGCGAGGGCGGAGGCGAGGGGCGGAAGGCGAGGGCGGAGGGGCGGGCGAGGCGTAGGCGGAGGCAGGCGGAGGCGAGGGCGGAGGCGAGGGGCGAGGCGAAGGGCGGAGGCGAGGGCGGGAGGCGAGGGCGGAGGCGAGGGCGGAGGTCGGGGCGGGAGGCGCGGGCGGTGGGAGGGCGGTGGCGAGGGTTTTCGGTGGCGAAGGGCGGAGGCGAGGGCGAGCGATAAGGGCGGAGGCGGAGGCGGAGGCGAAGGCGCGGAGGCGAGGGCGGAGGCGGAGGCGCGTGAATTTCGAGGCGGAGGCGAGGGCTCGGAGGCGAGCGGAGGCGAGGGCGGAGATGTGGGCGGAGGTGGCGGGTGGGGGCACGGGGTTGGCGGGGGATGGCATGGGGCGATGACGGCGGGTGGAGCGCGGACGCACGGCGCGGCGGGGACGTGAGGATGGCGGGGTCGGAGAGGAGCCGAGAGGGCGGTTGAGAGCGGAGGCGTGTATTTTAGCGCGGGGCGGAAGCGAAGGCGGAGGTATGGGTGGTAGAGCGGGCGGTTTGGGGACGATGCCGTGGGCGCGGGCGGACGGGGGCGGGAGGGCGGGCGCGCCCTCGCCTCCGCCCTCGCCTCCTCCCTCGCCTCCTCCCTCGCCTCCGCCCTCGCCTCCGCCCTCACCCTCAACTCCGCCCTCGCCTCCGTATCACCCTTCCCCACACCGCCCTACGCGCCTTCAACCGCTCTATTCAAAGCAGAATGTATGAAGATAAACAATAAATTACCAAAAAGTAGTTAAGTAAATAAACATTATTCAAATCTCTGTTGTCTAAAAAAAACAACCAACACTGTCGTGTGAAGCCATTTGGAGGGGAAATGAGAGTGGAGTCAAGGGAACTAAACCGTGTTCTCAGGCGCGCCGGGCTTTTCAGGAGGGTAAACAGCGCATGCATGTGCAGTTTAACATATATTCCTTTCTGTATCAGTCAGAAACGAATTAACCTTAGCAGAAATAACCTATCTTCAGCGCAAGGCTGTCTTGCTCAAATCTGATTCGTTTCCTAACCTTGAATCAAGTGTGTATCAAGTTTGAGAGAGCTTGTCGATTGTCCTCCTGGATTGGCGGGGCATTTGAAAAAGCAATATTAAGATTTTAAAAGCACAATAACATGGTATTTTATTTCATTGTAATTAATTTTGAGTAAAACATCATGCAACAAAACTGAATCATTTACATATCAGTACCACAATTTACAGTACAGTGCTTGTTATCTTCTATAAATAATTGTCAAGAATTGACATTAGGTCCTTAACTCCACACAAGTCTCCTTTTCTATAAGTAAGCAAATTTTCTATTTTAGGCTAGCAATTTTCAAGTGAATTACATTCCTCATTTTATTGAAATACTTAATGAGTGGTTTTATAGTGGTGTCGTTCAACCTACACCTGTAGTGCAGGATATTCATTTATTATTAATGAAAGCGCTTTTTAAACAATCTTCGTTGACCAAAATATCTATCATTTAAACAAAGCTCAAAAATACATCACTAAAACAAAATATTTTCGGCTCAAAAGCTTTCATAAAATGGATTTTAATATTTTAGTTTATAACCCTTTCACCTTTCTAAAATTCCGCTCGCAGTACCACAGCTTCACCAACAGAGTTTGCTGGGTGTCATTTTTCACGTATATAAAGCATTTCGCCCGCTTTCATCTGTGTTCTACTGTCCCTACGTTGATGCCCACCTCACGCACACATGCCATGCATCCTATAATATCCACATCTCTCTCCATCGCTTTCATCATCCCTTCTCCCTTGACGCAGCCACCAGTGCTGAGCCTGGCTTCGCAGAAGCTCGCCGCACCGCTCGCCCTGAGGATGAACGTTGCATGCTAACACGCCGATTCCACTCCACTCTGCACAACTCCACTCCACTCGGGGTTTCCACCACCGCCACTACGGCTTCCACACTGCCCCTGTCGCAGTGAGCACACGCAACCCTGCCAACTGTGGACACCACTGCCAATCGAATTCTCTTCCGGTAAGGACTAGTACAAAACAGCCGACAGGTAATTATAAGGATCCTATGCAACGTTGCCAAATGCATTGAAAGTTATATGTCATTATCATTTGAATAACCTCAACATGTTTTCTACAAAGAGTATCCAATTTGACTTGTGCGCCTTTTCTGGATGGTTCGTAATTGTAGAATTCTGCAATTGTAGAATTCTACAATTACGCAGCACAAATGATTTATGTTCACACAACGTTTACAACTATTTTACGAAATCGTTGTCATTATTTTCCGTAATACACGTAGAACGTGCAAAGTAAAAATAAATCGGTAAAGACGAGACCGAATAGAGGGTCAAGAGGGTGGGTGACCTCCCTTATAAGAATGAATGTACTTTCCAATGCAGTCTTCACTATTTCCACCTAGGAATGACCTCGAAATGTTAAACGGTTTTTCTTTTGAAAGAACGACGGATGTGAAATATTATTGGATATCATTTTGACTTGTTTCACCTTCTCTTTATTTTCCAGTCACTCTCATTTATGAAAACAATAATTATTTGAGATACAATGATAATAATTTTCTAAGTTTTGAAGAACTTTATTTAAAGAAGTTTGGCTTCATAATTAAATGTATTAATCTGATTAAAATATACACCAACACACACGTTACAGCACAAATCAGCCTATGTCAGTTGTTATATTTAAATTTCAGAATGTATTCAGGACCTAATGAAATAAAAGCATGCCCAGAATTAAAATTAAAAATTTCAAAGTTACTGAAAATGCTATAACATAACTTTCAAATATTTCTGAGAAAAATGCTAAAAAGAATTAAAGTCGCATTGTAAGTTAGAGAATTCCTTTAAACTTCTGGGTCAGAAAGAACATATATTCAGTTTCCAAACAGAATAGCAAAGTTGCTGCAAAACAGTTCTGCTGAAGGGGAACTATTTGGGTCAGTAGTAACAGATCTGTCAAGCGCACGTTCTGCTGCTTGAAGAGAAAACAGACACGAGAGCCCAACTTCCCATCCCAGTGTTTTCCATTCCTAGTGTCTATTTCTCGAATACGTCAGGCGGCCCCGGGGCAGCCACCGAGTTGTGTCTGGAAGCACATACACAAGCGCGCCCGACGCCGCATTTCGTATTCCGTCTTATTAGTTCGTATAAGTTGGGTCGAACCGCACCCGGGGCCAAGACGACGGCGGAGAACGGGGCGCGGAACATGGAGAGAGGGAATGAACCCGGGACCCCTTCATTTAAATACAAAAGCGCACTCGTCGGCGACCGGGACGTGTGTTGATTCCCGAGCAACTGCCACTGAGCGGCTACAGCGATTCAAAATGTATGAGATGCGGGGCTGCAGAAGGCTCAATGGGAACTTTTTTCAATTACTTTCACTTCTCTCACTAAAGACGTTTTGAACCACCAATAACAACCGAAATGTGCCTCCAGAAGTATAAATTACGCACTAGTATTGCCCTTCAAGAAAATAGCCGTTTCTTCCGTACACACTCAAGTCCCCTTTCTGAAATTGTCTTTCTCAATAAATAATGAGATACAAATGTCTAAGATGCTAAGCAAAAGAGAGTTTTATGCAAAAAGCCTCAATAAATGCCACTCATTTGTTATCATTTGAATTGACGGACGTAACGTATGTAAGATGTCACTACAAAATTATCTTAATGTCAACAATACTTCCTTGCAAATTATTCTGTCTTAACAGAAAAAAATGCGGTAATGATGTTGATAGAAAAAATATTTCCCTTTCACATCAGTACAGATAGAGCCAAATCACTGAACGTTTCTTTAATTATTCGTATTACGTCCCTTGTTATTGAATGATTCGAAGAAAATTAAACATATGAGTTTTTATATAGGTAAACATTTTAATTAGAAGCTGATCTCTCGAAAGAAATTTTTTTAGACTACATTCAAAAACAGTGTTCATTAGAGTAGCATCGTCTGAACGCTGGGCTCGTATACCAGACGTAGTTCGAGCAAAAGGTCCACGAAAAATGCAATGCAAAAAAAATGAATTTCTAGTCTAGGAACGAATATTTAAAAACATTCAAAACCAATCTCATAAAATTGTTCATCATTTTGACGTTCATTTCTACTGTAGAAATATTTTAACTCTAGTACAGTACTTGAATTTTTTAATTAACGGTGGATCTTCGTTAGTTGATATTATTTTCCTTTACTGTCAATTACTACAATTCAAACATGAATTGATGACAAACATGAATGAACACACATGAATCATTAGGCAAAATGTGAAAATATTACTCAGCAAAATAACGATTTAATAACAGCTAAATCATTTATTTCTACCAAAATTACGCCAAAGAGTTAGACGATCTTTTACACAAAACCGATTTTAACAAATCGGATATCACCTCCCGATGCGAAGAAGAAAAATATTGTACGTCCTGTTGCTCCCAAAATACCGGAGCCCTCCGTGACAGGTCACGCGGCAACCGAAAGGGACCGCGTTGCGGCAGGGGGAGACCGACACAAATAAGCCGCTTCCAGGGCCAAGACCGCCCGCCCGGCGTCCCCTTCTCAACCTCCACATCCCGCGCATCTCTTGCCCCGATCGGCCGAGCTGTCACGGACAGCTGTAACTCCGTTTTTCTCTTTTGTCGCCTTCTCCGGCGAAGCGTTCGTTCTGAGGCTCCAGAGATATCGTCGATCGCACACACACACACACACCACCCTGGAGGAGGGCGGGCGGGGGCGGACCGGGCGGACGGGGGTGGGCGGGGGGGGGAGGTTGCGGGGCGGGGCGGGGGCGGGCGGGGGAGGGGCGGGCGGAGCTGGGTGGGGGCGTGGCGGGCGCGGGCGGGCGGGGCGGGGGCGTGGCGGCGCGGGGGCGGGCGGGCGGGAGCGCAGGGGATACGCCGCGGTGTGAGGAGCAGCCCCGGGCGTCGACGGTTCCGGGAGATGCTGCGTCGGCTGCTGTGACGAGCCGGCCCCGTGGCGGTATTTGTTGTGAGGGAGGAGGGGAGGAGAAGCACGTGATGCGACTCGATGCAGGTGAACAAATGTTACAAGAAGCAATGCACTGCTGTGGGATATAAAGATATCAAACGAATCCTTTACTTCTTTACATCCTTTTCAGTGAATATTTCCAAAAGTAAAATAATATAATTGAATATTTCTATGTATATTACGACTTTACTGTAACTTAACTGTAACTTACTGTAACTTACTGTAACTTACTGTAACTTACTGTAACTTTAAGAGAAAATATATAGAGGTTATAAAAACATATACAGAACCATCTGCCATAAAAATACAAATTTAATTTGGACGAGATGTAATGTATCATTGAAGTATTGTAATGCAAAACAAATTTTAAATGATAGTTCATTAAAAATAGCTTTGTTGTTTTTGGACAATAAAGTTACTTGATATTTTAAGTTTCTTTTCATTACCTACACGTGGAGTAGAAACTAACTTTTTTAATGAGTCCACACCAGAAGGACATATCGCATTGCCGGGGATAAAATGTGCAAATTACAAAATGAGTCGCTTACAGATCTCAATACGTTGTTTGAACAACTTGAAGATGAGAACTTGAGAATCTCGTGCGATTTGTTTCACTCACAACTACGCCAACGACCGCTGCAGCCTATCCCTCTCAGAATCCCAAATTTTCTCTCCCTGCTCCTCAAAGACGAATCGTGTCGTCAGATCGCGGGGAGAAGAAATCCCGCCTTGCCGGAAGGGAGTCCTTATTGCCTCGACGAGGGCGTTTTATTATGGAAATGTACCGCCCGTGGCTAACCTGATCCAAGCGCATATCCGCTCATGCATTTTTACTCGTGACGCTACCGACGTCAACTGCTCTCACCGCAGCAGCAGTCGCCACCAACATCGTCGTCACCCCCAACGCCACACCTCTGTTAAATCACAACCACCATCCGCTTCTCTCTTTTTTCCGCCATCCGTAACTCCGTCCCGTCCGCCATCTGCAATTGCATCTCAAGTGCCTGTTCGGAACCTAACCGAGACTCCATCCTCCGCAATTCAACCCGCGCCGCCTTCGTCGACGCTATGCGCGACTCCATGCCCGCTGACATCTGGAACTCACTTCCGCTGCCTTCCCCGACGCCATTCTTTACTCCAACCCAAAGTCGTCATCCGCGACTCAACGTCATTTTTAAGACGCTCGCCAACGCTATCCACAACTCTAACCACCAGTGACGTCAAGCCTGCTCGCTAATGCTATCCACAACTCTGTCCACCAGTGACGTCAAAACTGCTCGCCAACGCTATCCACAACTCTAACCACCATTGACGTCAAGCCTGCTCGCCAACGCTATCCACAACTCCAACACACGTGACGTCAAGCCTGCTCGCCAATGCTATCCACAACTCAAACCACCAATTGACGTCAAGCCTGCTCGCCAACGCTATCCACAATTCTAACCACCAGTGACGTCAAGCCTGACCCTAACACCGCCCTCGCCGCTTAAGTAACTTCGGCACTGTGTTCCTCGACACACACACACACACACACACACACACAACACACGCCTACCCTTCAGCTTTAGGGCTCTCTCTTTTCAATGAGGCAGAGAATCCCATGGAGACGGAAAGCGAATCTCCCGTTTTCGTCCGTTCATCGCTTGCTTCGTCTTTCATTAGAGCAGGGGTGACCTTGAGACCCCTTCGAAGTTCTACGGGAGCTCATTCTCGGAGAGATGGAAATGCTAATGGTTTTAAAATTGGCAATTTCGGGACGAAATCTTGAAGAGTGACTGAAAGGCAGTCACTTTAATGGCAGCCGTTCGTTCTCCAATACCTCTACTTATTTCATTCTGGGTTCTCGAAAGAGTGAATGCTTAAGATATGTGATCATTCCCTTTTATATATAAATACTTATGTTTTCTTTCGACTACTTCCTGTGCCATTTGTAGTTGAGAGATACGGATATTCTGTAATCATTCACACGTTTTGTAAGTGATATACCTTTCTCCCTAAATTCGTTTCAATTCCACTTCTTTAAAACTGCTGGTGCTTTATTGCTGACCATTTCAACAATAAAAGCTACTATAATTTCATTGAATGTAAAATTTTGTTTTTGTATCTCTACTCTTTAGTTCATTAAAAATGATTAAACAGGAATACGGTTAACTTTTAAGAAATAATATTCGGTAAATACTGCTCACCGATGTGATGACGACAGTTACTGTAAAGAGCCTCAGAATATCTAGACCACCGCGCCATGCTGAAAGGACCGCACCGTGAAAGCGATACGCAAATTAACTTCCTGAATACCAAGCAATCGCTAAGGGCCCTTCTCCCTGCGTTTTCCGAATCCTAAAAGGAAGAATCCATAGCACTTAGCCAAAGATCTTGTTCTTTTCCGCAAGCCCTACGAAGAGTGTCTAGAGCAACAAAGGTATTTTCCAGAAACGAATGAAGAATCAACAAACAGTGATTATATCATTCTATTATACTACAAGTTATATTTCGATACTTATTTAATAAATTAAGGGCAAGGATGTACGGCTCAGACTGATAACGGATTATTCACAGTTCAAATTCTTTGAAACGTCCCTACTTGCTGATATCTTTATTGCAAAGTATATTCATATGAACTTACAGTAATAACTGCAATAGTTATTACAATGTATATAAAGTCAACAATATTTTATATTCTAATCGTCCACTCCTTTATATATGGAAATACGGTGTCCAAATATGTTGGGTAGTATGCAAATTAGGAGGTCACGACAATATTCATGTAATTTAAACTACTCTTCTCCCAATATTATGTTGAATAAATAATGAAGAGACAATTTGTTGATATCTTTTCTAATGTAAAAAAACCGATGAAAGTAATGTTATGAAGTTCTAGAATACGTGTATTAATCAGAAGTTGAATTGAATTTTAAGAGCGTTGCAGATTTCAAGCGTTACGTTTCACAAACTAATTTACCTAGTATCAAAATTAAATAACAAAAGTAAGTTCTGACTAAAGCACTCCATTTGGTTCTCTACACGAAATGAAATTCCTGTGTCGAGTCTGATTCAAATGCAAAACAGTTTTAATTCAACTCAAAAGTGTGCTACATTAACATATTCACAAAACTTTAATTCCGTTGAGGAACGTAAATTAAAAATAAGTATGCAAACTGAAAAAGAAAGGTGAGTCTGTTTAAATTATATGCCGTACTTTACGCAGCAGTTATTTTACAAAGGATATTAAATAAGATGTTATGCATGACAATAAGTGTATGTGTGTAGGCATGAATGAATACGCTATACGCATATCAAATAGTTTAAAAGATAGCAAAGGCCATTACACACGTCAAAACGAAGCACCTCAGACTTGGTAATTCCAGGGAGAAGTCAAACACTTCGTGGAAATGTAGGCCAAACAGAGGGGTCAAGGAAGCTCTCGGATCCTCGCAACCCAGATTGACTTCTCAGAGGCGCCACAAGGGGACAGGCGCAAACTCAGTGGGTGGCGGTCCACGCCTCAGCGGCGGGCCGTGTTAGCAGGAGGCCGAGACACACACAATGAACATTCATGAAAGCCCTCGCCCGCCCTCCTCGCAGCGGTCGGACAGCCCCTCGTGTCACACAGTAGCCACCGCCGCTGGCGCCGTCGCCGCAGCCGCCGCCGCCGCCACCGCCGCCGCCGCCGCCGCCGCCACCGAAGCACGACGCTCCGCACGCCCATGCTTAGCCGCCCGCCACCCGAAGCTCGGCGCATGCCTGCAGCCTTGTTGTTCTTCTTAAACTCATCCTTTGACCTGCACTGTAAACGCTGTCGAAGCGTCTCAAACACGGCAGCGGAGCAGGTGATAGGTGGGTGATTGGTGGAGACGGCTGAAGAGATGTGTGTTTACGTCATCGGTGATGGTGGCAGCGTCGGTGGCGCTATCTGGGGGTCGGTAAAGGTGAGGACAGCTGTACAGAGGTAGTAATGGCTGCGATGATGATATCAAGTATGTATAGAATGCAAGTATGTAAAGATGATGTGCAACTTTGTCATTCTCCCCCTTAGTCATCCAATCAGCAGTCTGCGTTCATCCATTCGCTTCTGCCAGAGTGTCATTACACGCATGTTCCTTACAAAACGTAGTCTCTTTTGCAGTTCTCCTACGACACAATGTCACCCTGCGGTCTCATCTGCCATCTACGTCCCTTATCGGTTGCATTTCCGAAGAATCTCATTTAACTTCTCTAACACCTGAACCTTCTATAGTCTACATCCATTTTTAACCATTTCCAAAGTTCCTTCTGCCAAACACGTCACGAATCTTCCTGTCAAAGACCTGTCTTCCTTCAAAACCTGTCTACCAAAAACAGTCCGCAGAGCAATCAGCACCTACCACAAATAGGCAAACTGACCCAATGTAATCCCACAACGCAATTCGACGGAACATCCAATTATATTATTTAAACGTATGCAGTTAATTCGAAACGTAAAAATGGAAGCAAAATATCACGAACAATCTCCATTTACATGGATGATGTTTTACAAAAATTGTCAACTGTAAATCAAATGATTCGATTAAAACATTTATATAACCCTAAGTCTGAAATAAAGTACATATTAAATCATGTTTCAAACGAATGCATTTATAGTAGACGACACATATGAACCTCCGAGAGCTCTGTAATAAAAATAATTTCTTTTCCGAAGCCATCGAACCCACTCGTTTCTTCAAAGCGTTCGGGGACCGTGGGCCACCGGCCTGGGAGTCCGCCATCGCCCGTCCTTTTCCTCCCCTTCGGCGCTGCCCTGCCTCCTGCGCGCGCCCGCCGCGCCGCTCCCCTCGGCGCGGAGCGGGTCCCGCATTTGAATACAAATTGGAAGCGAACACGCCTTTCCCCACGCCCCTCGACCCTGGTGTCGCGCCCAGCTCCCGCGATCCCGGAGCGACTCCCAGCCAGCGTCCGTCTGACTCTCGCGGTGCCCTCGCCCAGCGCGCCCCGCTGCCCTCTCCGCCCGCCCGCAATCTCCGACCGCCACGCCTGTTCTTCCGCCCCGCCACGCCTCTCTCTGACCCACCCCGCCCGCCCCGCAGCGCGCCCCCACCTCTTCCGGCCCGCCGCACATCTCCGACCCGCCACGCCTCCTCTCCGCCCCGCCACCCTCTCTCTGACCGCCACGCCCAGTCCCTTCTCCGCTCCGAACCACTCCGCCCCTTTCCCCTCCTCCCCGCTCCTCTGCGCCCCGCCTTCTCCCCAGCCTCTCTGCCACCCCCCCCTCCTTCATCCCCTCTCCGCCCCCCCCACTTCCACCAGGCAACGCAACCGGCGAGCGAGAGGGCGGCCGAGGCTGCCTCGGCGTCAACGACCGCTCCGACGGCAGGTGAGTGTCTTTATGCTGGTTGAATAGTTCGCTTTGCAGTAAAGACGGAGGGGAAAAAAAGCTACCGTGTGTAGGGTCTTCGCGTGCCTTTATGATATTTTAAGAAAATGCATAGAAATAAGGACAGATAACAAGAGCTGGCTACTAGGAAGGAATGCTTTCTAATTGAAGTGGCAAGTCATTCCATAAATACAAAAAAAAATTACAATATTATTTTATTGCCAAATGAATAAATATGATTCCAAATCATTTTCTTTTTTGTCACTGCCCTTAAAAACCGCTTAACAGAAGCAGGAACGTTGTCGTTTTAAGAGTTATTTTCTTTTTATGGCCCGCACTCGAGATACTTCATACTACTTCAAGAAACGAAATACGCGTCAATACGTGTTTACGCGTCTTTACGTCATGTAAATAGTGTGCATTGCAGCAGAAAAGTCACACAAGTAATTAACGCGCAATGAATACGAAGGTGCATGCGCGATATGAATAAGCCAAGAGTAATGACGCTTGCTGAAGCGGCAGCGCCATTACGCTTTTGTTCGACAGTTTTCAATTCTCGCCTGAAGCAATTTAGCGCTTTTACCTTATTTCACATGTATGCTCGTAAGTGTGCGGACAAAAATGAACAATGCGCACAGTATGAAGATTTCAAAGTGATGGTGGTTGGGGAAGCTATAGCGCCATGGTGCATCTATTTAAAGAATTCAGATTACCAGCCTCAATCTCTTCTTCCGCAGGTGTTTTGTGTACAAATTCGACATATGATCATCATTTACTTAATAATTTCGATCATTCCCGTGAATCTACGGGTATCGTTTTTACTTAATAATGCGTATTGAGACATTTTGTAATTTTTTTCTCTACGTTTTCTTCATCTTAAATTCAACACATTTCTCGGTCTTCATACAGTTCACAATTATCACAATTTTGAGAAATATTTCTTTTTTTCTCCCATGAATATAGCCAGTGATCCCCACATACGCTTCATACGCTTACAAATAATAACGCCTCCAAGTGACAATTTTGTTTCAATTTTTTTTTCATTTCCCGACAATTTTCTTTGTACAGCAGTGAACATGAAATTTCGGAAAAAGAAGGGAACACTAGATCTTCACACAGGGAAGACTAGATCTTCTTGATAAGAATATCTGGAAAATATTCATGCAATAGACATTCTTGTAAGTAATATCGGGAAAATTAACTCAATAGTACGTTCATTATTAATATTATAAAAATAAATATATGCGTTTTAAGAAAATACATATAATGTAGAAAAGTATTTCACATAACTCACTAACATATTTTCCACGCAAAAGTTCCCTATGTTTGAGTGGCGTAATTAAAAAAACATTGAAAAAATGGTTCATTGAATGCACAAAGTAAAACCCGACACATATGAATTTGACTTTGTTGGCAAGCCTATACATTTATTCGAAATGTATCCAGTATTCAAACAATATCTAAATATTATTTTGGTCGTTGAATATAACGTGGCAATGATTGAGATTTATTTTAAGTCACTCATTTGAAAGAAGCAAAATAAACTATCGAGTTAATAACTGCAAAGACGTAGACTACAACAAATATAATTCACAATGTACCAAATTTCAGGTAAAAAGGAAATTCATGCAGTTGGGTTCCCGTCAAAAGTTAACACCACCTCATTGAAATCTTGAAGAAAGAATAGACTAAACTTGGCTAAATGAAACAAAGGCGCAATAAGAAGACTGACAAAACAAAAGAAAGCTCGCCTACGAAGAAGAATAGCGGTCCTAACAAACATTTAATGTAGGGAACAAAACTTGCAAGAGACTTGCTAACAAAAACTCTCGAACTCTTGCTTCGAAACACGACATTAAAGAGTCCGTTGCGCTCTCCCTTCGAAACTACTTCAACGAAGACGCTCCTATCGCGTGGACGATCAATTCCATTAACAGGTCGGGAACTTTGGGGAAGATGGAGGTAAATTGCTGCTTTGTTTGTAACTTTCTCGGCGTCACCGACAGGCAGCAAAGTGGTGGGGAAAGAATGAAAGGGGCGCTAAGAGCTACGGCGTGAGAGTTGGCAGCCCGACGGAGATGACAAGAAAGGGTAATAGATGTGGAAGAAATGGAGGAGGATGAAGAAGCACAGCGGAAGAGAACAGGAGACGCAACTGGGTCAATTAGTTGTTAAAGAGCAGCAGTGACTAAGGGTACAGAAAATGAGAAATGGGAGCATTGACGTGGCACAAGTAATAAGCTAAGAGAATGGAGACGCGACAGGAATACCAGCGAGAGGAAAAGAAGAAGTATGTAATGAAGGAGATGCGTGAATAGTTAGAAGACGCACAAGTTCGTTAACACGTAAACGGCATAGGAATCTTAGATATGATGACTTAAGAAACGCGAAATAAAGAAGGAGAGTGAAATGTTCGCACCCAGAAATAGCACTGAAAGTGGTAAACAAGTGGGAGAGAACAGTTAAAGTACAGAGAAGATCATAGATCAAAGAACGGTGAGCAGAGGAAAAAGATAGCAAGACATAAAATAGTGATTGGGTAAATGAAAACAAAATCTGAATGTCACAATGCAAAAAGCCGGGAGAAGGAAAAGGTTCCAGGGAATATAAAGTCCGTTTAGTAAAAGGCAGTGAACGACGCATGCCCGTACGGTGGACGAAGGGACGAAAACTGCGGGAAGGCAGGTGAACGTTAGGGAGCGAAGGGCAGTCGACCAAGAAGCTGAGGGAAATGGCGGGTGATGGAGGATGAGTAGGAAAGCGGTTTTCGGAGTCGAAAAATCCCAACGGGAATTGCTCTTGCTGCAGAGATGACAAACAGCCTCCTCCTCTCAACCTCGAGGGTGAGATCGACCCACGATGGGGATGTCGTCGAAAAAATATTCGCCATCAAATTGTGGAATGAATAAAAGATTAGGGTCTATTTACTTAAAACCGCGCGGTTGAACCGGAAATATCCAAGGAAAATTTTAACTATCAAAGTGAGCACTACTGTGGAAAACGTCGTGACAATCTAAGTGTAGTTCTATTATAGAAAAATTTCTTAAATGAATTAATAAATAATAGTACGTTAGGGGTAATAAGTATTTAATATTTAACACATTTATAAAAAATAATGCAACAAATTAATTCTGAATAGACGAAATGTGTGAATACATTGACCTTCGAACAGTACATCAGGGGCACGACAAAAGACAAAACACTAGAATTAAGGCGAAACTATGAATCGTTTTAAAACCTTATTTCCAAAATGAAAGAATTCGTCGAAGATTAATTAACGAATAATAATAGTAATAATAATAATTATTATTATTATTATTATATCTCCTTGTTGTATTATTAAAGCCTTGTATAACTCATTTACATAATTTCATCCCTCGGATCTTAAATGAAACGCCATAGCGGTTCGTCATACTTATAAAAAAGAATAGCAAAATTTCTGCGAAATGAAACTAACTTAAAACAATTAAAAACATTTTTCTTCATCTTCTCCTCCTCCTTCAAGAAGATTCGGCAAGAAAATTTGTGAGGTATTTTATCAAAAGGGATATTTTGGGTGTTTCTGATTGAATCAATTACTTCTAATCTTTCCTGTTTTCTTCTTCTTCTTGTTCTGTAGTTAGGTTTTTATGAGCATATATTTATCGAAGTATTAATAACAACAACAACAACATAGTTGTAAAATAAATAAATTATTTATGACTTATGTTTTGACATGACAGTGGTACACAAAAAAGCAATAACAAATATGTTGGGAACAATGAGCGGATAAGAATACGCGAACGGTCAATAAACAAAAGCCTTTAAACTTTCTTCGTAGACACAAAAGTGTAGTTACTGTTAGAGATGAAAAAATGCAGATTTTTTGGACGACTTATAGTCAATGCTGACGCAAAACAGAGTTTAATAAGAGAAACATGAAAGCACCAGGAAATTGAATTCAATTACAATATAGAGCAGTATGTTCAATCTTTCATCGAATTACTGAACTACATTTACTGTCTATAAAATTTATGCAAACTATTCACGTACATTTCTTACAAAAGAACTGATTTTCTGGAAACGGAGCGAAGAAACTCACCATAGCAAAACGTATCAATAGTTCCTTCCGAAATCAAATAAAAAAGGGTAATCGTAAAACGTTGAGCACATCGCCTATAATTCTAGAAAATAAAAGTCTGCATTCTTTCAGCAGCAAAACAAGAAATCTTAAAAGACAAAAATATATAAAGGATATGACTTAGTAACTTATTCAGATATTCCATTAAACCAAAGGACACTCCATTGCTTATTCAAATGTATCTTTTTTGCTTGTTTTACTGGTTTCTTCATGAATAAAATGAATTTATTACTATTATTACATACATTATTGATTTGCAACGCGTGCTGAAAATGTAAATAAACTGTGCTGCCCCGGCCATTGAGAAGTATCTATGGTTTCTTTGGTTTCCTAGAAACGTGAAAAAAAAATCCAAAAACAATCAATGTCGATTATGCCTGAAAAATGCAATTATGTGTGTGTACGTGTGTGTACGGATAGAATGCTCACACTCAGAGCATCTCTGCTTACGACACAGCTGAGAACAGCAAGGTCCCAAAGAAAAGGCCTGTCCTAATCTATGGCTCGACAGTCCAATAAAGGCCTCGGCCGATCAGCGGTGGCCCAGCCTCTCGACCATAAGGGATAAGGGGTTCGTGTGGTTAGCAAAAATACATCCTTCCAACGTATATACTGGTTTTAATAACCTTAGGGTGGGCTTTCTCATCGTCACACAGCAATATATATTGGGATATTGTAATGAAAGAGCACAGTAATCACTTTACCCCGGCCGGGAATTGAACCTGGGCTTGCGCCGTAGAAAACAAGCACGCTAACCAACGAGCCACCAAGGCTTTACTTGTCTTACAAAGAAAAGACCGCCTGCCATTAGCTCATTACGTGTTACGTTATGAGCCAGCAAGGTTTTTGTGTTTTTCCCGAGTTGATGGATATGTAACGAAACAAGATAAACCTGGAAACTGCATATCTTCCTTTTAGATTCTGCGCGTATAAGAAATTAGTAATATAGATACTGCCATTTCTTTCATTCCTACCCAAAAAAGTCATATTTGTACGGGTTACCTGATAACTGAACAACATTTATTAAACCCCTCATAATCGTGATGGTAATATCAAAATGTGAAAACCAGAATTAACCAGACCGAGAGTCACAGAAGCATCAGCAGCAGAAACCATGAATTCTACGCGGGCGCTAAGATCAATGATCAAGGGCACTCCTAATTTGCATAAACCGCACAATCTCCTCGAGTTTGCAGTTGGGGCACGTACCCGGCGAGCTCGGGCGCGCGGCCTGCGATATCTCGTCAGTGTTGCGGTTAAGTCGAGCGCGAAGTGGAGGCGGCGGCGGCAGAACAGAACGGCGGCCCAGCTTCTGCGGCGAGACAAACGCCCGGGATTGAGTCACCCGCCCCACCGACGGAGGCCACGGGGGCGAAAGCTACGGACGAGGAGAGGGGAGGGACGGCGGCGCGGTGGTGGAGAGACTGCTGGAGGAGTTGAATGGTTAGAGGCATCAAAACGGGAAGGGATTAATTAGGCCAGTAGAGAGGTCGGAAAGGGATGGAGAAACCGCGATTATGAAGAACGGTTATGAAGCGATTTCTCGAAAGTGAGAACTTTGTTCAGCGAGTGCGTGGCATGAGACTGTAATGTGTTCGAGATTTAAAGAGAAATTAGGAGGTAACAAGTAGTCAAAGAAAACGAAAAATCACGGAAATGAAAGAAGAAAAACAACGAAAATGGAACAATAGGATTAAAGAAATGCAGATGAGATGACAATGGAAATCGTGGTAAAAACTAAGAATTGTTGAACATTTCTTTTCTTTGCCCATCTGACAGCAACAAAAATATTTCATCAGTATCATAAAATATTTAAATAAATATGTTATATAAAACACCGATAAACATATATTAAAGGTTTCTGAAACAATTAGATGATTTGAATGTATTAATAATGAATTCTACACATCGCATTGTCCCCCAAAAAATATCTTCTGACACGAGAAAGAAATGAAACATTACTGTCCGGGACATGGCCCATCGCGTCGGCGTGATGAGACGGCCCAGTAGAAGCAACTCCAGCCACAACGGCAGCCACGCGCTCGCGGCGAACGAGCCGCCAACGAGGACCCGGAGAACGGCGGAAGCGGACGCGCAAAACGACAGTGGCGACATCACACACAAGAACAGCGCAACAACTGGCAAGTAGGCAGTGGCGGCGGTGGCGGCAGAGATCTCACGCTCCGTGCTCAACGCATTACACGCCCGAGCGCTTGAACGCGTCTCGCACCGCAACATTCACGCCTGCGCCTACATGTTAACACGACGTTAACTTCGTCTCGAGCCAACAGTTGACTTGCGCGGTGGGGGAAAGCTCTTTTCGATTAAGAGGGCTGTTTTCGTTTGAAATAAACAAAAGTTGCGTTGAACTTTTTGAAGGAGGATAGGCGCCAAGAAAACATAAGATTGTTGGAATTACTTCTTCGCGCCAGTTCACGCCGAGTTCCGAGAAAAGTACGTCAGCGGCTACCACGAACATCTCGTAATGAAGGGAAGGAGTTGTTTCGAGTTTGTCCTTCTTTGTAGACTGGCTTCTCCGACTTTTCGGGCCAAATACAAACGTTCTCTGGGAATAAACAAGATTTATAAACTGTACAAACACCTCTTAAGTTTGTTAAAACATTAAAAATATGTGAAGCAGAGATCGGAAGCAGACTTATAATCCTGCAAATGCTGATGAAATCTGAATACGCGTGTACAGATAATAATATTGAATCACAACACCAGAAATATGTTCATACAAATAGGGGCCACTATCAACCCCAGGTCATTTTCTTAATATGATTTAGCTCCAGGTTGAACACGAAAGGACACCACAGCAGCAAAGACATAAAATTGATGGCATAGCTCTAGTCGATGGTAGTTTCAGAAAAGCAGTGAAACGAGATGGTTTTACTGTAGATAGGCTCATGTTAATGCATATCATTATTTGAAGTACGTGACATAAAGGCAGCATGTAAAAACACCCTCACGTGTTTCGGTATCACGCGCTTAAAAAAAAGAATTCAACCTATCTCCGCCTGGAAAAACATTTTATGTCAGGCATCGTTTCTAACGAATCGTCCTGACTCGGCAAAAGAAGCACGAAAAACACGACGCGGACGCCGAAGACCTTACTGTCTCGTAAAATGCCAAGATCCGCCCTCCAACGCAGCCAAGGCGATACCACACCCGACAGGAGCCTTTGGACGCGCGACGCAACGACCCGATCGATCGCCCATAATCCCCACGCGCGTATCACACGCATTACCTCATAAAGACCCTCCGCCGTAAGGCAGTGACGAAATTATAAGGAGTAACTACACACTGAGCGGAGGACGTCAGCCGCCGCATTCGCCGCAGCAGGCAGGCTCACGGAGGTAAGAAGCGAGCTAGCGATCAGAAAAACTGCCGGCGAAACGCCACTGATGAAATCTCCGCGGGTCCGCGCCGAGCGATAAAAACAAGTGGAAGGCGCTCCGCGGGAAACCCCGGAGCGTCGTTTGGCTCAACGGCCACCACGCGCGCCGGGCGCCGTCGCGCAAGCCCCGGCGATAAAATGAGGCTGTTAACACGGACGCCGCCCCGCGCGCCGCTTGCCGGTGCTCCGCCCACCACGCCGCGCCCGGAGGCGAGGAGGTCCGGACCCGCTGCGCCCTGCGGCGGACCGCGCGCGGCGCCCACGGGCGGACGCGCCCCCGAAAGGGATAAAGCGGGGGGCCGCGGGAGGCCCGAGACGGGGAGAGCACGAGCGGGTGGGCGGGGCGGGCTGGAGGGAGGGGGCCTTTTGGGAAGGGTAGGCGAGTGCCTGGGCTGGGGAGGGGCAGAGACGAGCGGAGGGGTGTGACAGCGCAGGGGCGGCAGAAAGTCGGGCGCGGAGGGTGGGAGGGCGGACGCGGTGCTTCGAGAGCGGGGCGAAGAGTTGAGTCTGGAGGGGCGGGGCGCGCGCCAGATATGTGTACTACAACGTTTATGCGACACGAACTCCCCAAATCCTGGCGTAATATCCGGATGTCATAAGGAGCGCGGCGAGAGGCGCGGACGCGGTTTATGATGGGAGTTTGGGATGCGGGATGAGGGTCCGCCTGGGTGACAGCAGCAAGCAAGCTTGGCGTTTGGGCGGACTTGTGGGAGGAGGGGCGCGTCGAGGTCACACGTGGAGGATTATTCGGTACAAAATGATTGCAACTCGTTTCAACTGAGTTAGACTGAGGTTAAATGACGTCGGATAACAATTTTAAATTGCAAGGAATTTAAATGAAATTTTATTTTGTCGTCTACCAATTGTTAGAAATTTGTTCAGTGTATTCTGCAAATAAATCAAAAATTAATTTTGAATAACTAACTGTAGTCAACATTACCACAGTTTATTTAATGAACGATATTGGACTGCGTTAAACCAATCAAACGTCAACAGATACTTTGGCACTGATCAAGTACCGTAGTTTTCTGAAGGGTTGATTTTCAAGGTACATTAAGGAGAGATGGACTGCACAGTTTGTAAACTGGAAAACTGAGTTTTAATTGTAACAGAAGAAGAATACACGACAGTACAATCATTTAAACTGCAAGCGTTGATGATTGGTTGTCAAAGCTACTGATATTAATATGTAAATGTTTTGCATTTACAAACATCCATTATTGTCAATTTTTGGAGCAAAATGTTTAATAGTTCTCATGAAATCGATTCTAGAACGCGACGCACTGCAGTCTGTGATATTACAACGATGATGAACAATTTTCAAGAGATAGTTGAAAGAGTGGTTGTATTAAAAAGGGTGTGTATATTGTAGCACCATATCTTACAATAGGAAACTCCTCTAGTAAGCGAGTGCAATTGGAAATAAGAAACAGTATCAATAATGACTAACAATTCTTCTCGCCTCACAATATTAGTATTTCAACTGATGTAATAAGAGCCTTTCCAACTCATTAAATTTGCATTAACTAACAAAAACCACAAATATACATAAAAACATTTCACAACGTAAGCGCTATTTTTGCGTAACCAAAAAGAAATAGATCCAAAGCAGCACTGAGAATATGCTGAAACACGTGCGAACCAGCGAAGCGAAATATCTCCTGCAGAGCCCATTTGAGCCGAAAATAGAACGCCGACCGAATGTCGCCGAATAACTCAGCGGAAAGTCTCTGAACAGCTGGAGCAAAGCGAGCTAGTGATTCAGTCGAGTGTGTGCAAAAAGCGAAATGATAGTTTACAGCAATCAAAAAACACTACAATAGATGGAGGCCAAAGAAAGATTGATTACGCTGGTGCGCTGGTGACAATGGCGATAAAGAAGAAACTAGTAGTGCTACAGAATCTAACAGACTTTCTTGATCTAATTAGTTTCCTAATCTCATTAATATGTGCTATCATTTGGGATTTGCTTCACCCTCACCTAAGCTGCCATACACTGGCATCTAATTTTTTTAAAAGATTGTTTCAATTTTTAGGATCCTTAACAGTAATTGTAGAATTGAAATATGTCTTCAAGAATATTGAAGAAGAGTAAAATCAGATCCTACATGCAACTTTTCGTTTAAAAATTTGGAGAGGTTTTTCAGAAACGTTCATTTGAGCGTTTCTGAAAATGCATATTTTCAAGCCCTTTTACACCCAAAACCTTTGCGTTTTCGAGAAAAATCATGAACATCATTTAAAGTCCTTCTTCTCAAATACAATGCTGTATACACATCGTTAGTAAGGCAAACATTAATGATATGAAATATATTTTTAAAAAATTCTTAGCTTTATTTTTTTAATGCATTTTATATTGTGCATTACGTAGTATCTGCGGCTAAAATTATGAACAAGTTTGAAGACGTTTTTTTTTCTGAAAAAGCTCATTTTTGTCCTACATTTTTCCCAAAAATTTGAGATGTTGGAAAAAGTTTATAGAAAGAACTTGAACTCACACATACATTTTTACGGTAATGTAAGTATTAACGATGTGAGAGAAATTGCAAAGAATATATTTGGGTATTTTTTTGGAAACAATGTGCCAAATTTAGAAAAACGCATTTAGAGTAATCTGAATATCGAACCTATATCATCTTAATAAGTGTATTCACTCCATTTTTACAAGACATTTAATAAAAATGTGAAGCCACTTTTAAAAAAAAATTTAATTTTCCAGTGACTTCATGCAAAGAAACTTAAAACTTAAAGAATGTTTTTCAAAATAGCAGAGGTCTAGTCAGGCCAGATCAACCGTAGAATATTCATTTTGGAAAAATCCTACAAATAGTGAAAGCGCCAGTAATGTTCACAAACGGACAAACGGGCGGACGGACAGATAGACTTACGAAAAGACTGACGAACAAACGGACGGACGTTTAAAAAAACACACTTTCGGTATCAGGGGATAACAAAACGTGTATTTACGTTGATATCTCGAAATAAATTTCCCACAGTATTATCTAACTTCCTCTTCTACGTTTATGAGACATTAACAATATAATAATTTCTGCTTTCGTCCTCGGGAAGTTGTGAATCCGCATGGTTCAATGGGACATCCGCAACGTCGAAGGGGCAAAGGCCTCGCTCAAGCCGCCACGTCGCGAGGCGAGTGGGCTGGGCAGGCACTGTAGCAGCTGCGAGATTGCTTAGTGCCATCGGGCTACGTCAGCCAGTTACTACTTTGTCACCGCGTGGGCTACCGGACAGAGGCGTCGCGTGGCGTGGCCCGCAGTTGCCGCCTCCGCCTTGTCTGAAGGAGTCTCAGCAAGGCACTTACGACCTCCAAAGACATGACGAGATTGACCAACTACTAAAATATGAGAAATGGAAATAATTGAGTAGTTGGATGGATGAACGGCTTAATCGCGATGAAGCTGTTCTTTTTTTCCTTTTCTTGGTTTGTGATCATTAGACTTCTACACCTAGAATCTAGAGATGCCGTGCAGAAGCCATTGGTTCAGCGTAATACTTGGTGCGAACTGTACCTGAGCTAATAACTAGTTGAGCAATTTTTCACTAGTTCAGTCAATATTTATTATAATACGAGGAAAAAGTTTATTCTGTACACTTTTTTTAATCCAATTATATATGGTAATATTTTTTTTATAAAAAGAAGCTATGCATCAACAAAAAAATATTTATTTTATTTTTAATTCCTAAGTCTTTGATAAACATATAACGATTACAAAAATTGTCTCCAGAACGTTAAAATGAAATAATGGAAATAAGTAAATACATGGAAGGATGGCTTAAGGTGAAACTGTGATTTTGGGGTTGAGAGGTATTTCCATCCAACTATCATAGGTTTCTATGATATATCTATATTATTATTATATATCTATTATAAGTTCATAATAATCTTTATGAACTTATAATCAAGAAGCGCTTAATGTATAAAGCCAGTGCATTGGCAGCAGATCGCCAGAGAACTTGACGACTTTAGTGCGTCATGCCTTTGCGAACAGCCGCCGGCTCCCAACATCCCACTCGAGAATCGTCAAGCCCGCGGGCAGCTACCGGTCGCGCCACCTGCCCGCTTTACGGGTCTATTATCGTTGCCTTGCGGCCGCCTCCTGTCATGATGCAAAGGTATGAGCTGCTCCGTCACACTTTTATTTGTCCTCCGCGGCATCTGATACGTCACTAACCACGTGACCACAACATGCGCACTTTGAAAAGCCAAGCTAGACGCTGGCTACCATTCTGGCATCAAGTGCCATGAAGCAACAACGTTCAACAGTGACATAATGAAGGTGTAGTTAAAATAAAAGTATTTAAAATAAATTCTTCACATGACTGTTTCAATATCTTGAAACAAGGTGGTAACTGTTTCGGTACCTGGCTGCATTTAAAATTCACGCTAATATTGTGACGCAAACTGCTTCATGAAGCTCATTCACTGCAGCTGGACAGACTGCGCGCTGGATCACGCATGTCATTGCATCATGCATCCAGCCGCCACCCGAGAGCCGATGCAATCCGTGCGCCAACATTGGCAACCGGGCAATGCCGATCCGCCTCGTCGGGTAGATCCCGGGTATGACCTCCACGCATCGCCATTTCGATATCCCCGGCCAAAGTGTTGAAGTTTAACTTAATTTTGTTTTACTAGCAGAGGTGCATGTGGACGATTGCATGCATTTTGCATTAGAGAATGGTGTTCGGAAAGCATTAAACTATACTTACTACCAAACTTCTACCTCCTTCTAAAACAATATTATAAATTTCACAACATACACTATCAGCTAGATAAGGTTACTTCAATACTAAATATATTTTATAAATTAAATGGCCTTCTGTAAAACATCTGCTCTTATTGCACTGATATTTTTAGCACGAGTTCCTCATTTTAGGAGAGTAACGCTTTTAACCATGCATTTTTGGGGGTGATCGTTTTATTGTAAAGGATAACATGATTCATGATTTACGTCCTTTCTCTATGAAATTTTCTTCAATAAATCGATCAGATCAACAATTCAAATCAGCTGAAATGGCGTTGGGTAACAACTGTTGCTAGTGCAGCAATTCTGGTTGGGATGTCCTAGGGTTTGAGTCCTGACTGTGGTGGGTTTCGACAATGTAGGAGGCAACCTCTCTTCGGAAGATAATTCTAACGGCCAGCTACACTGATCGGTAGTTTTCCTTTGGTTCTTCGATCAATACCAGGCAAATGCCGGGGCAGTATCTTAATAAATGTTACTGACAGCGCGCCATTTTCCTTTCCACATCCTTAACCCCTCCTCTCCCCTTTCAGGCACACAATTACTTGAACCATAGACAAATTATATACATATTTTCTCTACGCTCATCCTACTCTTACACATTTGTCTGGAGACGTGTCGGGTGCGTAGAGCTTACCCTACCTGAGGCAGTGCCCCTGAAAGGAGATACCTTCAACTTCTAGCAGAAAGAATTAAAACTACATTGTTAAATGAAGTCTAATTTTTAAGTAGCCTATTTTTTAAACACCAGCTACTTATTCAAAATGGGATTTGAACAATTTGATAAGTCATTTTTTGCGTACTATTTGGTTTTTCTCTTGCCTATTAAAATTGAAAACATTGTGAAATGAAGCTTGCTGTAACTGACTTCATAATCTTTGTTTTTTACTTATTTAAGGTCATTTTTCAACTGCTAAGGTCATATAGCGACTACTGTAATTTAATACTGTTTTTATAACTTTGGGGTAACGGTATCGAACACACATACAAACACACACACACAAACATCCATTCACTGGTGGAATTCCAATTAACGACCTTTATTTAACCTTAACGACCGATCTTTAATTCTATTATTACAACTAATAGTTACTTCTGTTGCGAATGCAAAATGTTAATTCATGAAATCAGGAGCGGTAGGGCGCTTACGAGACATTTAGCAGAAAAAAATTAAAACACATACGTATCAATGAACCAGACGAAAATATCAAACTTTTACTATTTACCTAGAGGAAGCACCAATTGGACACTCCCTTACAATTTGTACGCAACGGCTTGTCTGCAATAGCTCAAATCCGTCAGCAGAAACAGCATAGCGCAGCCACCAACTGCTGGCACCCACTTTCAAAGCACGCCCCCTCATTAACCTACTTTTCGCGGAGAGGATAATTCCACAAAAACGGCTTCTCATAAAAATTTTAGCACCACGCCGAAATTGAACCAGAGCCAATACACAAACTAAATTCGTTCTCTAAGAGACCGTTTCGTCCATACTGAGCGAGCATGGAAAGATAATCAATATCTACGAAAAATTCGCAACAAAATCCGGGAGAGATAAAACGCAAGGCACTCGTTTTGAATTATTAGACATGCGTATTTCACCGTCGACGGCGAGCTAACAAGTTCATTAGCATAACAATTAAAACACCAGCACGAATACGACAGGAAAGAGTGAGTACCTTTACGACATGACGCCACGACTCGACGCAATTAACGCCGCTATTTACTTTCCGTGGGATGATGGAGGCTCGCCCTGCCCGCCGCGGCCCGAGGACACCACTCCACAGCAACGGTCTGCCTTTTCCCTCCGCAGGGTCTGCGCGTATATAGGGCAACGTTAATGAAGTGCCTTGTATTTTAGCCACATGAGCCTCGACGAATTCATTAAATTTGCATTTCTATTATTTGACTGGAGATGCGGCTCGGGACGAGCACTGCCGCGGGATGTTGCGCCTTGCACCCGCCGCGTCTGAAGGGTTCGCGTTAGCACGGACCCAGCTCTTGTTGTGAAATGTGCGATAATAAAGCCGTACATTGGCTGAGTACGTGTAGGTGGAGGGGATAGGGGAAGAGAGACGTAATAAAGGACTGGTGATATGAAACTGGACTGAAAGATAAATTAATGTTTCATGACATCAAAGCACATTAGCCTGAAGTAGCAACCGGTCGAAAGTAAAATTCGTTTTTGTACGTTCACCATTTTACTGTGATAATTATGCATTACTTTTTATGAATAAACTTAAGCAATATCACTTAAAATTTAAACAGATAACAAAATTATAATACGTTTTTTTCAGATACATTAAAATGTTTTGAATACGAATATGCACTTTGTATAAGTGATACACATGTATGGCTGCAATTAATTTATGAATAATGCATTCATAACTCTTTATTCCTAAAATAAGAGTGAATTAACAAACAATTACAAAACTACAAACTACAAATAGAGAAAATTTGCGGTCAACGAAGAAGAATAAGTCTTCAGGCAACAAGACAAGCAATTGGCGGAAGCAAGAGCCGTAGCCAGTCTAGAGGACCGAGACTCCTGCGTTGGTATCCCGAGAACAAGTTACCAAAGTTCCCCACTCAGCCAAGTTGTTCGCCAATACAACTTAACGAATCTACCCCCTCGCTGCCGCAGCGAGGAAGTCCCGCCCTCCCATCGGTGCCAATTCTTTACAAAGCGGCCAGAAGTCCTTCGCGCCGTCGCACATTAATATCGGAAGGCGAAGGCGCGGGCGGCCGCCGAGCTGAGGGGAGCGGAGGCGTTGGGAAGGGGGGGTGCGGAGGAAAGGGGTCTAGCGCCTGTTCCCAGTTAATGGCCGTGGCATGCCTCGGGTCCATTGATCGCGGCGCAGCAAAACGCGCGGTGGTCGGCCTGCCCACCAGTTTCCAACTCGGCAAGATTGGAGGGCGCGATAGCCCGGCGGCCCGGCCCGGCCCGGCCCAGCCCGGCCCGGCCCGCGGCTGCCCCTGGCGGCTGACCGGCTGCCCCGAGGGCCACGCCCCCGCCGCCCCTCGCCGCTCCCCCCAACTCGCTTCCGTTCCCTTAGACGAACTACCACTTGCCCCCTTAGGACCGGCCAACTCCCCGCGCTGGAATCCCACAAAACATCTATCTCAGAGGTGTTTTCGGTGGATGTATCGTTACGTAAGATACCAATCCTAGACCACACTTTTCTCTTATTCACTTACCAACAAAATATTTAACTAATGTAAAAACAGTTATTATTATTTATCGAAAAATAACAACAAGAAGAAGGAAATGAATACATTTGAATCTGACATATCTATTAGTCAGGGACGCGTGGAAAGAATACGTCAATATTAATAATTACACGCGTTAATTAACTGCAGTAAAAATTAGCCGTGCGTTTTATATGAGAAAGGATATAAAATGATGATGCCTGAACAGTTTTCACACTTGTAATTTCTCGTTTTACATACAATAATACATATAATATTTTGAAAGGAGTAATGTCATAAACTATGACTTCTCTGTAATTCTGCGTGTATGTATCCAAAAAAACATCAAAAAATCATAAATCAATAGAGAATCACAGGATGAGACAATTTTTTTGAAAAGATATTCACTTAAATCATTTTCAAGTACATTATATATATATATATATATATATATATATATATATATATATATATACAGAGAGGAGAGAGAGAGAGAGCGAGAGAGCAAGCGAGAGCGAGAGAGAGAGAGCGAGAGCGAGAGCGAGAGAGAGATTGATAAACTATAAATTCCTGGAGTTGGTTCTACTTGTGCAAATTGTATCATCTCTTAACAATGCACATAGTTACCGAATCATCAGCATCATACTTTGAGACCTACTGAAAACACATTTCATTGACACTAGATAAACCAGTAATTTTCCAAAACTAAATAGACTGTTTTCATAAACACAACAAATTTATTCATTCATTAATTTTTTTTTAAATCTCTCGCATTTAACTTCAATTAATTTCAAACAGATGGATATTTTCCTTAACACCAAATCAAATAAATACAAATTTCACCGAGAACATGTTTTGAACCCAAAGAAAATAAGAAGAATTGTTAAAAAGAAATAGAAACATCCTTATATCATGAAAGAATAGAGTGTACTCTCCAATACGAGACATGCAGAAAAACCAGACCAGTACGTTCAGGACTATATTGCATGCATGCCACTCACCAAGGGATTTATGGTAGTCGTTTCATTTCATAACGGATCCATATTTCAAGGATATGATTCGTCAGCGGAATCATTTGTCGCAGTCGCAATTACGTCTGGCGGTGTCGTTACACACATCATTTCTGAAATAATGAGCACATCTGCCGAGCCACACACTCATCATCACGTAATTGATTGTTAACTGACATTTCGCAGAAACACCATACAAACGGCTATAAATTGAACCTCTATGTGAATGTTTCGCTGCCACATAATCACCTTAGGGGGTAAATTGATATAAATGTTATTTTAGAAGATATTTAAGAATTAATGACAATTAACATTTATATTCAAAAGTGAGTGGGTCTTTATCTGTTCAATATTTCTAGTGACTGGCCAGAAGCCCATGTTTCCAAAATTTAAAGCAATAATATGACATTTAGTATTTTAATATTAATTAATACGTACATAATAAAGAAATTGAAAATGGGATGTATTTTCAGAAACTAAAAGTTACACATAACCGTGAAACGAGATCTATGTTGTACTACTCCTTCAAACACGTACTCTAATAATTACCAAAATAGAATGCACCCGAAAATTTTAACATGATCATTATAATCTTCTGAAATAAAAAAAAGTGACGAAATGGCGCTCTTAAACAGCACTTGAGCAAAACCTACGTTCTGTAATCGCCAGAATAGTTTTTACGCTCCCTTAACGCGAAGGACGCTCTGATAAGACGAAGACGACCCAACAAATGGCGCAGCTCGGGAGAGAGAAAACGACGCAAACGGTGAGAGAGATCGACCTAAAGGCCAGTTGTCGCGTAGGAAACGACGCGTCCCATTCGGCAACGAAAAACTCGACCACATTTCTGTGAAAAATGCTGCCCTTCGCTTATCGCGAAGAGATACGGTCGGACCGCGGAGCGTATGACCCAACGCATCAACTTCACACTTTTACCTTCTTGCCGCAAGCTGCGCACTCGTACTGAATACACTTTAAGACTTGTGCGAACATCTACCCTAGGTTATAGATTAGGGTGCTTATGATTTGCTCAGGCCATGTATCTTAGTACATACATCATAGATTGAACGGTTTTAGATATCAGAAACAATTAATCCAAATGAAAAGTATTAATATTCTCACAACATATGTATCTTAATTCTTTGTTAATATAAAAACGTTATTCTTATATAAAGGTTTCTTAGTTTCCAGGAATGAGAAGGCAGAATATAAGAGGTGAAACGAGTTTACAGAATGCATCATGCCACAGAATTTCCTCTCACATTTTATCCAACATCTTATTTTCGATTTAAACTCCTAACGTCACAATCATAAGATTCGTAGTCTGCAAGAATCTTCAGAGTTCATTCTGAAAATACCACTGCTTAGAAAGGAAAAAAGTCATCTTTCATGAGGAACTAAACTTAAACTGGATAAAAATACTCTCAATGGCGATTGAGTAGATAAAAATAGTATAACGACACTAGAATATCTCCTTTCCACGACAATACCGTCGAGCCATGGGTGGTACTTCTGTCGCAACTTGCGGTTACGGCATTTTTTCCCGCGTCACCGCAATCTGATCTGAATATGAAAACAGCCCACGGCCGATACTTTACGAGCACCATCCTTCAAAGGAAGAAATATGCAGCGCGGTCATGGAACACGGAGATGGGACCATCTGCGGAAAACGAATTCCGGACACAGTTCCTCCGGAGTAATCCATCTCACTTGAATATGCAATACGGGGGTGTTCACAAGGGAGGACACGCGCAGCGGAAGAGTCGGGCGTTGCTGGCGCGCTGCAGCGGGATGGAGGAGAGGGGGCGCGGATAGGAAAACCACCCAATTCCAGTAGGATTGCGCGCCGGTCTGAGACGAGTGTCTCGGCGCGGTTTCACGGCCGCCATAAAGCACCCGCAGGGCGCGGCACGCGCCGCGCGCTGGGCCGAGCGCGACGGCGGCGACGGCGGGGCGGCCGTGACAGCGCGCGGTGACAGGGGGCGTTGGCCAGGGGCAGCGGGCGGTCAACTGACGGTTTGAGGGCGGTGGACCCGTAACTTAGGTGGAGTCTCGTGTAGGGGGTTGGCTGCTCCCCTTCGTCTCCGAGGGTCGTATCTTGGTCTGCACAAGGGGAAGTTGTGGTACGTGGTAAATGTTGTCGGGGGGTTCTTCACTTTTATCGCTCTCTCGTTACATAAAAGTGACATTATTAATTTTATTCATCCAAGAAGGCAGCGCGAGGCGGCAACAGCGCGCGATGACAGGCGGTAGAGGGCAGTCGTAGAAGGTGATCAAGAATGAAGGAGGGTTGAAGATGGGGAAGAAGCGAGAGTAGTGGCAGTTCGCCGACTGATCGTTTTTAATATTTGAGAGCGATGACTGTATCTCGATTAGTTCAGGGACTGTTTGAGGTTTATCTAAGGACCAACTAAGGATATTATTTTGAATCAACTGATCTTCTTAACATAATGGCTTTATCATCTGCTTGAATTTTATTTATTTACACTTGTTAAAGTGATTTCTTCATAGAAAGTATACTAAATCTCCCAATAATTGGATTTGGAGAAGCTGCAAGAGGCTGTGGATAGGAAGACACTAACGTGGATAAAACATATTAAAAGCGGACTGTGGCGTACGGCGAGAGATTTTGGCGGATATTATCAGAATAATAACAAAGCGATATGACAATAACGAGAACAGCGTAAATGACTGAACTTTGAATTTAGTTGATTAAAAACACTACGCAACATTAAAAATTCTATACTTCATCACCTTTCCAGGAATGTGGACACCTTCAAAAGCAATTCAAATCACATATCTCTAAAAAAGTTTATTTACTTTTAAACAAAATATTGAATGACCTGAACTGTTAGTACAGCTAATATACGTATCGTCTCAACCTCTCAGTTCAGAGGAGACGAAGTTCGAATCCCGCCCTCGGCAGAATGTAGTCCCTTTCCTTTCTTCTATATTGTGAGGTGGGGGCTTTGCGCACTGAATACTCTATAATCGGAGCCCTCAAATGTGTTCATGTACTGTTCTAAATACATTGTACTGATGTGTAGAAAGTAAATCGTCTACAAAACCTTGCGACAAAAACATAAAAATAATTTTTTATGTATTCAATAAAGAGTAGAGTAATACAACAACACGTAACAGTAAAGTGTGGTCACCGTGGCAACGACAGCGAAGGAAATTAAACCGCCGACCAGACACGCCCTGTCCTCCTCAAACAAAACGTAATCTCCACATCAAGACGCCACCATCACTCACCTCGTATAACACGGGAGTTCTTGGCGACTACGTACCGCCAACGACGTTGCGTGTCAAGACCACATCGTCCACCGCATGAGCCGGAGACGGTGGAACAGCGGAGCAAGCGGCGAGGCTTTTATGACATATCTGATCCGCGCGCAGGCCCTGGCGCCCCGGGGGTCACGGAATGCCCGTCGCCACGCCGGCGCGCGCACTCCGCTACTTGTTGATTCGCAAGGAAACTACACAGGAACGGCCGACACTTCTCTATGGAAACTATGCCTTACTACTTTTTAAACCGGTGAAAAAATAACAGATTTCCGTAACACCTGTGGTCATGATATCTATTTTTTTAATTTACCTATTTGCAAAAATGTTTAGTTGTTTCTTGACAAGAAAAAATTGTATCTGTGATTATCTTCAAAATCGTATATCTGTGCTCTCCACTATTATAATTATTATAATTATTATTTATTATTATTACTATTATTATTATTTATAATAATAATAATAATAATAATAATAATAATAATAATAATTGTTATTATTATTATTTATTATTATTACCATTTCGGGATTGAAACAAGTTCTTTTTAATTTAATTTCCCTGGATATAACAAATAAGCGACAAATGAGAGCTGCTGTTGATAAGTCGGAATCACTAGTATCGGTGACCGTGGTACTATAAGTAGCCACGCAAATTTAATAATAAAGCAAAGGCACCTCTATGCGAGAAACACCGACAGTATTCCGAGCACAAATATCCATTTGTTTCTTGGCGTGAAAAAGGTGTATCTGTAATTAGCTTCGAAATCGTGTATCTGCACTCTCCACCATTATTATTACCATTTCTGAATTAGAATAGTATTTTTTAAATTTAGTTTATCTATATTTAACAAATTAGCGAGAAATAAGAGCTGCTGTTGATGATAAGACGGAATCACTAGTATCGCTGGCCCTGGTACTATAAATAGCCACCAAAATCTAATAATAAAGTTAGAGCACCTCCGTGCGAGGAACACAGAAACTATTGCGAAAATATGCTTAGGAATCCTCGTTGTCAATTGAATTCCTAGACGAGATACTGTTACTATTACAACTAACAATGATAAAACCCGAAATGTTTCGTTCAAGAATATTTTCAAATCTGCTGCCTCAAAAAGTGTATTAACGTAAAACGGTCAATTTTATATACGAGTACTCTCCGATTGTGCTTTTAGAGATTCTGGGATATAATCGCATTTCCTATAATACACAAATAATCCACCCTGTTGACGTCACAAGCCATCGTTCATAAAACAATTTAATGCAAGGGATATAAGTATAATCCGAGAGCCTTATTCAGAAAAATAAAATGTTCTACCAATGATTGGAAGTGAAATCACAAAGAAAAACACTTGCGTGGCAACTGTCAAGTTTCAACCATGGAAGTTCTTTGTTTCTTTTTTTTCATTTTTTCAAAAGAATGAAGTTTTATTTTTTTTCAATTATAAATAATGTTCTGTCAACTGCAATATTAAAACAGTAGGCATAAACAGATGGAAATGGATTCAGAGACGATGTTAGATAACGTGTAGGCAATGGGGTGAGAGCAATCCCAGATATGAAAAGGGGATATGTGATGCAATGAACCAATGACAAAGTCAGTGAAATACGTGACCACTGAACTGGTGAAAACAAAATGAGGGAGCACGAATACGTCAGACACTAATAAAACCGTAAATATCCCTTTGCAATTCTCAATTTACGCACTCTTCCTGAACACTCTGCGAAGCAATATTCACAAAAGTTGAATCATTTCTCTTCGAGTAATTAAATGTCCCTATGACATCATTACATATAATTCCCAATAGAATCGGCCGAGAATCAATTTAAATCCAAATACACGAGTAATAAAATATAATTAATAAAAATATCAATTGAAAACTAAATATGGCAATATGACCTACCACTGAAGCTGAAAGTTTCAGTTCAGTGCTATTACATCAGGGAACAAACAATAAATAAATCTGAAATTAGAAATTATTATTACTCGTATTATTATTATTATTATTACTATTATTATTATTATTATTAATAATAATAATAATAATAATAATATACCAAGCAACACTATTTCTCCGTAACGAGAATAGGAAGTTTTTTCTTAAAAGAAATCGTGTAACGATATTCAGAATGACTGCACATGTCGAACGTAATGCCTGAAAACACGTTATCATATCATTCACAGATTTCAAAAATTCAAAGGGAACTCGCGGAACAGAACACCATTAACTTCAAATTATTGATATCTGGAATTTTATTTATTTCCCTTAATCTCCCTCGCACATGCAGACTCGGCGAATCGATGTTCATTTTGCTGAAAAATTGTACGCTACTCCTTACCTACGTGGTTTCGTAGCAAGGAGAAAGTATTGTAAAGCTGAAGGGAAGAAAGCTATTTTTGGTCAGAAAAACTCCTACCTATCGATAGTGTGGGCATCAGCTATAAGACTAAGTAACAAGAATTATAAGAATCAGTAACACTTATACCCAGAAAGGGAATAAGACTTTTTATTATAAATGTAGTTAATTACTTTCTCTAACAATTTATTTAATTATAATGCAGATTTTATGGGTCCTTAACACCGCAAAATTGGTTTGCGGCAAACTGTTTTCCCGTCCATTTATGATCAACTCTACAGCCCAATCGTTTTCTTCAAGATTGATCGAAAATTCCCCGATCGAACTGGTTCAAATCCAGATCCTGAATTTGAAGCGAATTTGATTTGAAGATGCCTTACAAGAAACCTCAACAACTCAAACGTTTGGGAGGCACTTTTCAATTTTTTTTTAAAATTAGCTCCCTTAAAAAATAATTTTAAGATAGATAATAATAGAAAGTACGCATAAACAAGCGTAGGTCTCATTTTTGTTGAATTATAGAATTACAATAATGAAGATGAATATTTTCTCTTGAATTAAACCTGTTCTTCAAATATAGATAATTAAATAAGGTCCTGTGTATTTTTTCAAAAATATTAATGGTTTTCGAGTAATGTTGCGTGAAATATAATCATTTTTTTAAATGTTCTCAAAAAAGTTTCCTCTTTTTCAAAATATGGTCTGGAATAGAGCAAACTGTTGTAAAAGTAGTGAAAGTCCCATTTTGATTTTCGAAAATTGGAAATATTTAACATTGCAAAAGTACAATATTGATGAAAGAGATTTTTTAAATTAATTAATGAAATCTGTTCCAAAGAAATAGATCTATAAATAAGTCTAGTACACGTTTTTTGTAAATATGAATAGGTTTGGAATCATTTTTGCTCCAATTCAAAATAGTATTAAAATATATATTTTCTCAAAAATTGCTCCACAGTTTTTCTTTAATTTTTTTCTCGATTAGAGAAAGTAACTCTTTTAAAAATGTGTGATTATTATTGAACTGTCTTATATTTTTCGAGTTAAAAATAATGCGAGAAAATATGTGCGGTTGTAGCACCACTAGTTTTCTCTTACTCTAGAGATTCACGATTTTGTGAATAAACCGACATTTCAAGTATAAACCACAAATGTTTGAAATTAATATAAAAACTTACACATTCATTCGTTATGCATCGCGGCAACTAGCAAACACATACAGCATTGGGGATAACGTTGAGTTCAGACGCTGGATTTCTCAAGTCTGGTTAATGCAGCGCAAACTGCACGGACCGATTTGTCAACGACCTGGGGAAACGCCAGCTGCCTGCGGACACCAACTTGAATATGCAGAATATCCCGTGTACATCCCAGCGCCAGAAAATATGTAAATTGTAACTCAATTTGCAAAAGGGATGCGAGAAGAGGAACACGTCCCACAACCCTCGTGTAATTGCGATGTTTAGTTAACGCTGACGGGCGAGTCTATTTCGCTTATTATCATTTATATTAGATTTCACAAACAAGAAACACTGACACTAAACTAGGTTTCAAAATTTGAGCCCATCTTGTACCAAAAAGAAAGTATTCTCTATGGGATGACGAAAGTTGTAAGTAACGATATGCAGACACAATTAAAATATACTGTCCACAAGTAAATCGAGATTGAATACCTATTTATGCGGCTATGTACACGCTACGTCATTAGACAAAAAATTTAAAATAAATATGTATTTGGTGAAAGATCTTTTGACACCTTTGCAACAAATTTAATACATACCAATGGTGATATATGTTTGTTTGTTACACAGAAACCTGAACCACTAAAGCCTTTGCTTTCAAATTTTGTACAAACACTTCAGAAAATCTGATAAAAACATGGGTGGGTCCGTGTCATCAAAATGTGATTTCAAAATGTTATACTCTCTAATAGTATATAATGCTCAACTCAATAAACAATTCCAGGTAGAAGCGATAACCAACCATATCATTGTTTTATCAACCACTTCGTCCAGAATATCCCAAATATACCCAACCCAAACCCACTAAGGCTCTGCCAAAATCCAATACACAGAACCCGCATCAAGAATAAATTTCCTTTTCATTCATTCCTAATTAAACTTTCAGATCTCAAACCAAAGTAGAGATATTATATAAAGATACCTCTACCACTCTAGTAGTAATATAAGTTGTATGTGAAGATTATTAGAAAGAATGAAGTTAATTATAAGTCGATAAAAGCAATTATAACAAATGTAGTGTGTATTAAACACTGATCTTTGTATTGTCGTATACAAATGAAAACGAATACAAAATAATAGTATATTATCTCATTAGTTTATAATGTTGTTCTCATGAGTGCAAAAATGTAACATTCTAATCGAATTGCATACGCTATTTTTTGTATTGTGGTTGGCCGAGGTGGTTATTGTTCGTTGTGAAATATATTTAACAGAAGCAATTAATGAAGCTGCAAAAGCAGAATTGTCGTTAATACCTAGAAAATCAGCTAAAAATTATGAAAAAGAATATGAAAAATTTGTAACTTGGGTGGAAGAGAAAAAAAAGAAATGGCGTTCAAATAGTGTCCCAGAACAATACATTGAGGGTCAGTAGCAAATAACATTAGACTCGCCAGGAGAATTGTATCTGGGAGAGAGACGCCGAACACATGCGAAACATCAAAACTTCACCCATCAAATGAAACATTTTCTTCAAGTTGTGGATTTTCATTTACGAATGATTCGAACTGCACTTCATTTTCATTATTAATAAGTGGTTTTTGAGTAATGATTAGTTAAATTTATGTTTCGTGTTTCTTTTGTCGATTTATAATTCTTGTGTTGCGAGTAAATAAAAACGCCGCACTCACGACAATTGTTTGATGACGTACGTTATTTTATTGAACTAGTACCAGAACCATGAAGTTTCTGTACGATGTTCGATGCGATATGAGATTGTGTATAATTTTGATATACACAAAAAACATTTTTTTAAAATTTATTTTACCATATCATTGGAATTACCACTTTACAGGAAAGTACTGAAATCAATCACAGCAATGCTCGATGTTACAAGTAATTATAAAATAGCACACTATCATACGCCTAATTCTGAACGAATACCCCCCACTGGGTACATCTATGATGATATTTGTTTAATTTTGTGAAATTTAACCTAACAAGAAGATAAGCAAGATATATACAGAGATATAACAATATATATTTGAAATGATTCAACACGCAATGCGTCTAGGTGGCAGCTTGCCGGGCAACAGAGCGCGTGATTGGGTGGGAGCAGGCAGAAAGTGCGGGGCTCAGCAAAGGAAGAAGTGTAGGCTGTATAAGCGATGCGAAAAGCGGGAGGGATAAGCAGAATGGGTAGGGCGTGCCGAGGCGAGACAGGCAGAACTCGCAGAGCGGATGATGTGGTTTAGCAGGTAAATGTAATACACAAATACCTGGGCAAAACCCGTGATTTTTTTAACATTGCTTTATTTGCAATTTGTTCTTCTCGAACATTCGGAAAATACAATTGTACATATATTATTGACATGTAAAGACACCATCCAATTCTGGTCCTTTCTAAAAATTATTTGTTTTAAATTGTTCAAAACAGAGAGAAAAAAATATAACAAAAAACATCACAATGAAATAACAATAACACAAAAACAAACATACATACAATAGTACAAAAACTGTGACAAAAAATTAAAATGGTAGTACGTGATAAACAAGAATCATAAGTAAAAAAGACCACTCTTCATAATCGATCCATTTCTTTCTTCATTTATTACTTGCTCGGCCAGAAAGCCTTTTAAGAGCTAAGTACAATTCAGTCAATAGTCACTATAGTTTTTGGCACCATCGCTAATTGTAAACTCATTAAACAATCACTAATTTTGGTAGTTTAAAATAGTCGTTTGGTTTGAAAGATTTTGATTTTAATTCAATTTTTTCTGGGTATCAATATTAATAATACTTATAACTAAGGTGGACGCAATATATTCTTTGGAAATTTGGATTTTATTCTGCAAGGGATAAGAACATTACGGCCGAATCTATCCAAGATCAATATATAAAAAAAACTTGCATCTTCCTCGCAACAACTAAGCTGAGCTGGTAACTGCCGTGCACTGAACGAAGGTTGTGTGTTCAGACGCAGCCTAAAGCACTGATGTTTTCAAGCCGTGATGGAAATAGAAACCAAGATCTGAATTTCACCAATCTAATATTATTCAAATCATCATGTAATTACTTCATGCCTAACAAGTGATGTAATCGCATAAACCGGTCAAAGGTCAGAACGAACAGTCGATGTGCTTTTCAAAAATTATTACTTTCTTATTTCTGAACAATAGTCCTCATACACCTAGTAAAGGGAAAAGCTCAGATACACAGAGCCTAAACAATTCCATGGGTCATTACTGTGAATCTTTTTATGTCCCAGCTACTTTCCAAATTCCTCCTCTGAGTTAACTGATCGTGCTGTTCTCGGCACCTGCTCACCCACTTTGTGTGTATACTTATACGATTTATTATTATTATTATTATTATTATTATTATTATTATTATTATTATTATTATTACATTAACTTTTCTTAATAGTTGTTTAAGAATGACTACGAGAGAAATACATTACATGAAAACAGGCATAAAAACAAAAGCATGAAAGGAACAGCTCTCTTCGTAAAGGCTTTAAAACACGAGTAAGAAAACGCCAGTACGACATTTTAGAAACGTCGTTGTGCGTGGGCGGCACGAAGAAAATTCTCGGCCACCAGAAAAGGCGATTCCCTCCAAAGAGACCCATTTGCGCCGTGCGCTGGCTAGTCGCAGGCTGTCGGTCGCTGGTCGTGTTACCGAGCAATGCGGCGAAGCCGGCCTTTTATTGCCGAACCGCATGTACGCCGCAGTCCAGCTCCAATTGTTTTTGGAAAACTGGAGGGTATGGTGGTGGCGGGTGCGTCGGTGGCGTTGGCTGGTTCTCTCTGATGCAAAGTGTTTCCCTCTGCTGTTGCGATGTGTCAAATTCAAATCGACTTCTCAGAAAGTAATCAATATGTTTCTCAAAATAAATGAGAATATATTTTTTAAGTAAAATCAATGCCTAATGGAAACAGTTCCAGTTTTAATCCATTGATATGTGCATGCTGCAGAATGAAATATGGAGGAGAGGATGTAACCACTTTTCCAGATGTTTAATCATATTTCTAATCATATCATGAAAGAATCTGTACATATTGCTTTCCCAATTTTTCAAGGTACTGACTTCCTTTGTTTGTATGCAGATGTAGGGAATTTAATGCAATTATGCCAAGTTCCCTAACTACAAAAGGGAAAATTATTTCGAAAATCTTCTAGAACCAACTTTTATTGTAATTTAAGTAATACGTGTGGTGGTTTTAAGAAAGAGTCTTCTTCGTCAATCTGCGTATTTAGTTAAATATAATTCAACATTATAATCGTCGTCGTCATTACACTGGTGCATCGTCGTTTAACTGATTCAAATACACTTACTAATGTGACTTATCAAGGTCTTAGGGATTCAGGGTTTTGACTATCCTTACTCGGTATTCTGGATTCTTGCAACGTAGGTTAAGTGTAAATTTTAAAATAAATATAGTTTGTAAAATATAAAATCCAAAAATAACTTTACCAAGTAGTATCTCTGTGAAGGAAAAAACGAAAGGTGTCAATGGAGATGCAAATTACCCATCGGACACATCTTACATTCAATTTTTAACTCAGTTCATGGCTTAAGAAGATCTCGTCCGGTTTTGCAATGCATTCGTAAAATTAAGGATTTATTCTCAAGAGCAATAGAGATTTAAATGTACACAAATAACCGAGATTCGACGCCACAGTTTCATTTAATTTTATTACGTAAAGGGATTACACATTAATCCTCCAAAAGTGCTTCCCGTTGCTACAAAGGCAAACTAGATACGTCGCCGTGCTCCCCGGCGTGCGGCTGGCGGCGGCGGTGGCGGAGGTGGTAGCACGGGCGGCGGGCGACGATACACCGCGCTGCCACGCGCTGCCGCAGCACTGCGGAGGTGTGACGTCACAAGCCACGCGCCCGCGCGCGCGCTTCCCTCGCTCTCGGCCGGGCGGCGTGCTGGCGGCGGTGGTGGCGGCGGTGGCGGCGGTGGCGTCAGAGGCGGCATAGGCGAAGGTCTTCCGAGCGAGCGGCGGTGTGCGGCAAAATTGCGGCAGGCGGCGGATGCGGCGGAGGCGGAGAAGCGGCGGCGAGAGGCGGAGGCGGCGCGAGCGCGCCGTCAGTATGGGCGGCGCGGGATGCGCAGGCGCGGTGGAGGCGGACAGTGTGCAAGATGTTGGTGGGGCGTTAGCATCGGTCCGCGGCTATCTGTCTGGTGGCAGCGGCGGGGGGGATAGCATTTGGTGGCTGGTGGGGCGGTGGGCTGCGGAAGGCGGCGGAGTAGGGATCGGCGGAGGCAGGGGGGCGGCGGCGGGAGAGGCGATGGCTGGCGGCGAGCAGCGTAGGCGGTTGGCGACGGTGTGGGCGGCGCGGCGGGCGGCGCGGTGAGGCGGCCACGCGGAGAGCACTGCGTTGCCACGAGGCGCGGAGGTTGAGCGGTGGAGGAGGTGGATGCGGAAGGGGCAAAGCCTGGAAAACTGCGTGGAACGGAGGGCGACGACAAGGTCGACGGGAAACGCGCACTGTGGGGGCAAGCGTGAAGCTGCAGGAGAACGACAGAGCGTGCTGGATCGAATGCGTGTTTTCTTGACAAAAGTATTTTCCAAATGCATTGCAACATTTTTGTAAACGACTAAAGTTTATTCGTTCGAAATTAATTACAAACGGGGAGCTTTTCTCGAGAACAGGTGTTTTTAGTTCTACAAAAATGTATGTCACTCTTTATTTTTAAAGATCAAGCTTCAGTTAAATATTTTTCACTAAAACTACTTGAAATTTTCGTCCACGTTGTCTCTTTATCCATTCACGTATTTCAAAGTACAACACGATAATGAAGTTCCACATGCTCAATGACCATGTTATTCCACTCCTTTGAACTGAAAATTTTAAAGATTGTAAACTTGATAACGTTGAATATTTGGGATGAGATATACGATGCATTGTTTTATTTAACCATACTTTTGAAATGTGATCACAAATACTCCAGCGAAGAAAACGAAGGAAATGAATATATGATCTAATATTAACGAAGTATTAGTTAGCAATCATGCTTCAAAAGATGTACTGTTTTCAAAACTTTTTTATATGCAATGCTTTATGATGGTTTAAAACAGTAAACTTAAAAATCACTAGGGTGTGTATTATAATTATCATAGGTTATAATTTATTGGATATTACGCGTTATACTGCGTAAGTTTGATAGGTTTGATTATCTGTGGGGTGTGATGACAAAAAAACAGCGGACTAGCGCTACCAGATGTTTTGCGAGCGAGAAAGAGAGAGAGAAGAGAGGGGAGAGAGAGAAGAGAGGGGGAAGAGGGAAGAGAGAGAGAGAGAGGGGGGGTGAAAGATTCAAGAACTTCAGCGCGACATCAATGAAAGTAACCACGTCTTATGTAGTGGAGATCAGATGAACCTTGTACAGCATAGGGAAAACTGACTTCGGAACACAAGGGAATATGGCGAGGAGCAGCAAGGAGGCGAGAGTGGAAGGACGAGCACAAACGTACACTGTGAGCGAGCTGGCGAGCCAGGTGCATAAGCCCTGACAGACGACGCTCTAGCATGACGACTGGCACATCAGGGAGACAGCGGTCAGAACCAGTAGTAATACAGTAAGAAGGTTTTTGCAGAAGATGAATCGGAGCGGACGTAAACGCGCGTACCACGGCCAGAAAGACACGGACGTAATCAATTCAAGGTGAATCAAAGAAATGTTAGAGATAGTCACGTGCATTGTTGATGCAAATTCATTAGTTGAAACCACATGGACATCCCTTGATCATAAAGAATAGTTATCACTCACATTTAAATGTAATTATCTACATAAAGAATAAATAATCTTTTTAATGGGCTTAAAGTAATATCGAGCAAAGATTACAAACATCTTAGTATCGCACTAGCTGCGGTTTGAACTGTTAATGCCATTACAAGTTATATCTGAGTTGTTAAGAAAACATTACTACAGCATTCTGATTGAAACTAATTGTCAACTGAAAACCACGTTGAATAAAAAGTTTAAAATATAACGCAAAAATATAAGCGAGTTTTTTTGTAATGACATTATCCTGAATGTTCGGGAAGAAAGAGGACGGAAAAATCATGCGTCAATGGCAATCTAATAAGAAATATAATGGAAATTTCTTTACAAAATGAAAATAGCCGGGAAAATGGAAATAGTCTGACGAGAATGATGATAGTTTTCGTTTCGTTTATGAAGTGAGAAAACGGTATGAATTTTGCAAATGTATTTCTTTGGCTCCTATTAATGATAAGTACATGACACCGCGCTTAGATGTACAATTCCAAAAGGAACATAACAGTACAAAAGCACTTGACTCTATAGTCAATATTAGTGAGATAATGACAGCCTAAAGTTTGATTTAAACAAATCACCAAAATTGTGAAATAAGTTTACTTCGATCAAACAAAACAATGTTCGTCCTTTTGTGAAAAAAACTATTCCCCTAACCGTCAATAGAATTTTCACCAAAATTGGTGTTTTTCAATCGATGTGGGTGATGTCGCTACCCCTTGATTTGATACAGATATTTTAATTTTGTGGTACTTTACATTAATCAACATTTTCAAAATTTTCTCAAAAGATCCACATTTTTTCTTAATTTTGTTTGTCGAATAGACCAAAGAAGTCTTGTAAGATGTCGCAGGGCCTATTTTGAGTAAACACACTGTTTTCTGAAACTGCAAAAAATTAAGGCTACAATAATGATGATTAATGGGAATTTTGTACTTAATGAAATCTGTTTTTCTCAACTAGATCTTGAAACACGATCATGTACAATTTTCTGAAAATTCTAGTAGTTTCCGGTAATTTTTGTATCATCGAATTTGCAAATTTCATATTCCCACACTTCTTTTCCTAAAGACAATCACTCACGAGATTGCTGAAAAGTAGTGGAATACATTTTCAATATTGTGATACGAATATTACGCATCCGTGGGAGATAAAACAATAAAATATTTGCTATTGTACCTTGTTTTGAAAACAGACCTACTGAAGTTTTCTTGTAATTGTAACAGTCATTGTTCATAACATGTCGCAGAGAATGGCAACGTTGCAGTTTGAAATTCAGATTATTTCTTTGTTAGGAAATAATGTTTCTCGATGTCTGTAACGGGGTTTTGTATCGTCGAATTTGATGTAAGAACATTGATGACGTTTATGTGTTAGCGTTAAAAAATAGTTTATCCACCTCATGCGCTAAGATTGGTAAAGAGTTTTACAACTCAAGGCTCAGCTGTTTTAATATGAACATTATATGCGGTCTTCTGATATTACGTAACCATCGCTAATGTAGGACCACTAGTTACTCTAATGGCCGTATGTAATAATTTTTCCTTGACGATGACACCCCATAAAAAATCCCATAAAAATGCACTCGTACGTAACACTGCACATAAATATGTCCCAGGTACACTGTGCTCAACTTCCTGATTCCGAATTGCGCATCTGTTAACATCAAAGATTATTTTCCTATATTGTAGTATTACAATTGCACAAGACTCGACACCGAAATTCGTGTCAAAAGCAGCAGGAAAAAGAACATTTGCCATAGTGACATTTGTTATTACCAGACTACCAGCAACACGAATCCAACAACGCACAAAGCAAGCAGCTGGAGGTTCACGGAAATAGCGCGGACAGGCACGCGATGGAATGGAAGAGTAGAGTGGCGGCGGCTGGAGCGCCACGCATTGCGAGGGTGCAGAGACGGCAGATTAGGGCGAGGAAATTCTACGAGGCTACGTGAACCAAGCCCTCGCTCTCGCTCTTACCCTGCACCCTTCGTGCTTACCCTCGCTCTCGTCCTCGCCTTCGGCCACTCCCTCCTCCATACCCTAACCCTTAGCTCTCGCTCCCGCCCTCACAATCGCCCTCATCCTCGCCCTAGCTCTCGCCTTCGCCCTCGCCTTCGCCCTCGCCTTCGCCCTCGCCTTCGCCCTCGCCTTCGCCCTCGCCTTTGCCTTTGCCCTCACCCTCGCTTTCATTCTCTCCCTCATCCTCGCCCTCTCTCTCGCCCTCACCTTCACTTTCATCCTCACCCTCACCCACAATGTCGCTCTCGCTCTCTATCTCGCCCTCACTCTCATCCACGTTCTCGCTCTCGCCCTCTCTCTCACCCTCATCCTCATTCTCGCTCTCGCCTACGCTTTGCCACGTGGGCGACTTGGCACAGTCTGCGGGTGCAAGGGTTGGCCAACCCTCTCTGCATTCCGTCCACGAAGCCTACTAATTCAGCCACTGCGTTATCGTTGCTAATGAAGGGGAAGAGTCCAGAATACGCGAGATAATCTTACCTAAAAAATATGCAGACATTTTTACGGTAAATAACAGTACGTTTACAAAATGAGTAGGCGGGAAGAGAGAAAAATGTTCTGAAACATGGATGGCGAAGACATTCTTAGATAAAATCTGCCATATATTAATTCACATTAAGTTGTGTGAGCTTTATTGTCGAAATTCTCACCATTGTTTTTTGAACTTTACAAAAAATGTTCTTAAAAACGAGACTTACCATATCTGTTAAATGATTAAATGTTAAATAATACCACTAAAAGCATTCAGTGTTTTTTAAATGTGCAGATTAAATCTAAAAGCCATAAAAGTATCAAATGATGCTGTTCACGTTAGTGATTATGATCCCTCACGTGTATCATAATAATAAGCATAAACGGTCGTGGGAATTACAACAGCCAGAATATGAAAATGAATATTTGACAACATTCTAACATACTAACAGAATTTTACAAATTGAATGTGTTTGTTTCTTGTTACGCGAAATAACATGTTAGATTATATTTCATGACGAAAACTTCAACACATAATCAACAGTTTCAGAGAAAACATTTATCAAAAAGAGATTTGTAACACTGATAAAACACACATTAATAGTTCAAATCCATTTACATATCTTATCTCTCATATTAATCTCTCTGTTTGGCATTCAATGTCATTCCGGTATCAAAATTTTCAGTATCTGTTTTAAATCGATCTCAATATTCATTACTCTCAACATCCCCTTACAAGAGCAGAAACATGTCCATATAAATATTATCTCCATTATGCACAAACATTCATGAGTTTCTTAGCAATAAAACACTTTATTTATTGCAATGAAATTGTCTTCTATGTATTTACTTTAAAAACTTATCATACACACACACTAATGTATTCAAAAGAAAATGAGAATTGAAATTGTGATGTGCCCTTATTTATTTTGTAGTTTTATTGATTTGCTTTGTACATAAGGACAGCAAAAGACAATGTAATAAATATTTAAAATGTGAAATCATATTTTGAAATGTGATTACAACAAGAAAGTCCTATATTGTAGATTACAATAAACAGTAATAATGCATTAAACGATATATCAGATTACTTACGTTTTGATAACTACAAATTAAGAATTTGAATACTCCATTTGAATTTAAGACAAAACAGAATTGCACTTGGTACATCACAGAGACGGCACAGTGGTCGTCCCAGGCTCCCCTACACCGTAGACTCACTTAGAGCACTTCGCTGCCTCCGCCCCGACTCCTAAGTGCGTGGCTCCATTGCGCGACGTTGCTCTCTCCGCACCTTGCAGTCACTCGCCCTGCCCTCGCCCTCGCCCTCGCCTCGCTCCCTCGCCTCGCCTACGCCCTCGCTCGCCCTCGCCTCGCCCTCGCCTCGCCCTCCGCCAAATCGCCATCGCCATCGGCCATCGCCATCGCCTTCGCCATCGCCCATCGGCCATTCAGCCTTCGCCATCGCCTTCGGCCCTCGCCATCGCCAATCGCTTTCGCGACCTCGCCTTGCCTTTGCCCTCACCCTCGCTTTTCATTCTTCCAACCTCTCCTCGCCCTCTCCTCGCCTCACCTTCACTTCATCCTCACTCTCACCCACAATGTCGCTCTCGCTCTCTATCTCGCCCTCACTTCTCATCCACCGTTCTCAGCTCTCGCCTCTCTATCACCTCAATCCTCAATTCTCGCTCCTCGCCTACGCCTTTGCACGTGGGGCGAACTTGGCACAGTCTGCGGGTGAAGGGTTGGCACCTTCTCTGCATTCCGTCCACGAAGCCTACTAAATTCAGCACTGCGTTATCGTTGCTAATGAAGGGGACGAGGTCCAGAATACGCGAGATAATCTTACTAAAAAATATGCAGACATTTTTACGGTATAACGTAACGTTTACAAATGAGTGGCGGGAAGAGAGAAAAATGTTCTGAAACATGGATGGCGAGACATTCTTAGATAAAATCTGCCATAATATTAAATTCACATTAAGTTGTGTGAGCTTTAATTGTCGAAATTCTCACCATTGTTTTTTGAACTTTAACAAAAATGTTCTTAAAAACGAGACTTACCATGATCTGTTAAATGATTAAATGTTAAATAATACCACAATAAAAGCATTCAAGTGTTTTTTTAAATGTACAGATTAAATCTAAAAGCCCTAAAAGTATCAATGATGCTGTTCAACAGTTAGTGATTATGATCCTCACAGTGTAATCAATAATAAATAAGCATAAACGGTCGTGGGAATTACAACAGCCAGAATATGAACAATGAATATTTGACAACATCCTAACATACTAACAGAATTTTAAAATTGACTGTGGTTTGTTTCTCTGTTACGCGAATAAGCATGTTAGATTATATTTCATGACGAAAACTTCAACACATAATCAACAGTTTTTCAGAGAAAACATTTAATCAAAAGAGATTTGTAACACTGAATAAAACACACCATTAATATTCAAATCCATTTACATATCTTATCTCTATATTAATCTCTCTGGTTTGCGCATTCAAGTCATCCGGTATCAAAATTTTCAGTATCTGTTTTAAATCGATCTCAAATTATTCAATTACTCTCAACCATCCCCTAACAGAGCAGAACAATGTTCCATATAAATATTATCTCCATTATGCCACGAAACATTTCATGAGTTTCTTAGCAATAAAACACTTTATTTATTGGCCAATGCAAATTGTCTTCTATGTATTTAACTTTAAAAACTTATCAATGACACACACACACACACTAATGTATTCAAAAAGAAAAATCGAGAATTGAAATTGTGATGTGGCCTTATTTAATTTGTAGTTTTAATTGATTTGGCTTTGTACATAACGGACAGCAAAAGACAATGTAATAAATATTTAACAATGTGAAATCACTATTTTTGAAATTGTGATTACAACAAGAAAGTCCTATATTGTATAGATTACACTATAACAGTAATAATGCATTAAACGATATATCAGATTACTACGTTTTTGATACATCTACAAATTAAATATTTGAATACCCATTTGATTTAAGACAAAACAGAATTGCAACTTTGGTACATTCACAGAGACGGCACAGTGGTCGTCCCAGCCTCCCTACACCGTAGACTCACTTTAGAGCACTTCGCTTGCTCCGCCCCGACTCCTAAGTGCGTGGCTCATTGCGCGAGTTGTCTCTCCGCACCCTCGCGCGCATGCGGCACGGGCCAGCGCTCCCTCGCTGTCAGTAAGATCCACTCCCTCAGCCCCCCCCCCCCGCTGCAAACGCATTTTAGCTCTTGGCCACGCCACCCTACACA
>BOPP01000022.1:2833558-2848928 GCA_017312745.1 Gryllus bimaculatus
TATCTGATCCATGATGCAATTTGGATACGGCTGAAACGCAATCGATTATATTGATTAATTATAGGAAATAAAATTAATATTTCAAAAGTAAAAACGTCATTGAAAAGTGTTGAAGATCATGAAAAGTTTCATGTTTCAAAATGGTTTGCAAACTAGATATTGAAGTAGAAAATGGTAATGTACATATCTGAGTCAAACGTATATTGTTATTCTAGCCCGAGCTAGAGATTTGCGTGTTTCTAAAAGAAACTACCGAGTGGCTCAGGGCGTAGCGCGCATACATTGCATTCGGGAGGCTCAAGTTCAATCCCCGTAACGGCCATCCTCACAGGAGTTTTCGTTGTTTTCACTCGATCAGCCATGCGAATGCTGGGATAGTTCTACTTCAAAGCCATGACCAAGTTACGAACGTTTAGAGAATTTGTGATATCGCGGGTTCCTGGTTGGGTGACCAACTAGAAATCCCAGAATAAAACGGCGTCTAGGCCAATTGCCCTTTGGGGTAAATTTAATTGCTAAATACATACACAAAATAATAAACTGAAATTCTACTAATTTTCTCATAACTTTTTTCCGTCGAAATAGAAATATCTTTTTGAAAAGATGATTACAACAATTTTTGTTTTCAATATTGAAGTTTTAAGAGCAAATTTATAGTAAATTTTTCACGAATTTTGTCAGTTCTGAAATATTTTTTTAAAAATTAATATTGAATTTCATTATTACATCAATCAATTTCACAATCTTCCTCATGCTTAGATATAATTTCAAACACAAACTACTAATTGAACGGATGGAGCTTCGTTTTGGTATTGGACCATGAAAGCTTTTTCAATATTTTGACAAGCCGAGTTTCACTAATTCTCGTTTAATGTGCACACATTGCAAGATTTGCTGTTCATTGAAGAGCGTATACTAAGAGTTCGCCGATCCGGATGGCGTTTCAAACCCGCGATCCTTCGGCCGGAGATCGCCGGTTCGAGTCCCGCTTCAGACATGGTTGCATTTGTGTTCGTGTTTCTACTCCTCATCATCACTCTATTACTTCATTGAGTATGAGTATTCCCTGAAAAAAGGCAGGAGGGCCCTGCCCTTAATGGGATCTTAGTGGGCTAATAAAAAATACTAAGAGTTACTGTAAGATCAAAAATTGGGAATTTATTCGTTTGAAGAACGTTAAATACAAAAAACTCATTTATCATTAATTTTAATAGATAATCACAAACATTGACGTTGGTATTTGCAATTATGTTTCAATAACTCATAAAATTAAAAAAGAATGGTGTACAAAGTTTTCAGAAAAGTCTATATTCTTTGTCAAAGATGAAATTAAAAAATACGTAAACGGAAGGAAAAAATTGTACCTGAAGATATTTTTGTAAGGAATCCTTATACATAACTAACACCATTTCATATTCGCAGAGAAAGTAGAATGTCTTTTTTATCTCTTGTCAGAGCTTGACCGGTCCATTTTAACAAGATTAAATGTCAGTTCGGGTTTCTTTTCGCCTAGCAACGTAATTTCAGTTTTCTGTGGGAAGAAACCGCGTTAAAAAATAACTAGTGTCTGAAACTTCGTCAAAAACTGCACGAAAAAATTAAAAAGCCAGAAAATATGCATACAATCCCTAAAAAAACTCTTACGGAACTTATGAGATGAACTAGTTGAAATATCCCAGGCGCGTGTAGCGGATAAAGTTCAGCCTTTTTGAAGAACACAAAGAGAAAGGTTGCCTTGCAATGCTACTTCTATGAGCCACTGATGTCCAAAACAACGAACAGGAATTATAAAAGCATTAAAAATTACTGAAATCCCACATTTCCTAAATATTCACTACCACTTCTATACACATTCCATTACAAAAAACCAGTTACGTGTTTTTATGGTTAATTTTGGATGGCTAATAAAAAATTCAAAACGTTCCTTTTAGAGAAATGAATAAATCGATAATTAACAGACTAACTCTTAATTCCCGTAAAACATTGACTTTAGTTAACATAAAAATGCAAAACATAGCTACAAAATGAGAATGCGACCAGTTTTTATTGATATGTTTCCCAAGCAGTCACAGCACATGTAGTTCTCGCGTATCTCCAATAAGAAACTAACGAGAATACAAAAAACCAGACCGCATGCGGAGTGCAGTATGCATGTACACGTCATTTGTGGAAAAATCGGTGACACCGTCAGTTGGAAACCGGGGATATAACGCTTTTGAGTTAAAACGAACAAAAACAGTCAAAAGCGCTCGTATAAGCGTGAGCTCCAAACGTTGGAGCTTTATATAACTTTTCACTTCGGAATGTGACAGTATTGTGAGAATGAATATCAAATCTAAATGACAGCGGCACAATTCGTTGTCCAATATTTTACCGTGTTTTATAAAGTAATGGAGAGCAATGTGCTTTGGAAACCTTTTAAACATGTTCCGCTTCTCAGGAGCGATGTATTGTCCTAAAAGCAGCTTGCTGTCGTAACTACGTAAAAATGAACAAATATTATATACAGTTTGTGTAGGAAACATTTCGACATACGGATGAATAAAATCCGTCAATACTATTTTAAAATTGAGGAGAATCAATACATATTGTTTAGCAAGTCAGTATTGTGCACAAATAACTATCTCTTTTATTGGAAAGCGAGACCTATGCCAGAAGATAATAAAGCACCTTAACTAAAAGTTTATTTTTCTGGACCCAAAATGCAATACGAAGCCAAAATTCAGAAAAGTTGATAGATATACTAAAATATTAAATGCAATAAAAATTAATATAAACAGAAAAAAAGGTTATAGATCACGCACATTGACCCATTAACCGATATTTACAGTGAAACTCAGATATTCACATACTCCGTGGGATTAAAAACTAAATTGCGAAGTTGGTTAAAAATAAGTTTCCCCTTGCAATTCACTTATGTTTAGTGGTCAGATGTCCTTATATTGAATTTTAAATTGTTACAATCATTATTACCCTGGTTTTAACCTGATATTACAACGTTTTAATAACAGCTCTCATTTCATTAATTACGTTTCAAAGTACATTCAAATTTACTTTGTCTCGGTCTTTACCAATAGAACCCAATACTTGTCCTTGATGTCTTCGCTGTTATTTTCAATTCTAATCGATATAAAATACATACTTCTCATACATAACACCCAGAAAAAAACATTAACTTTTCATTATTTCATTTTAAATTTTACAGCTACTCTAAATGTTTCAAGATAAACGCTATTATAACTAGGAGAGAATCGTAACATTAAAGAAAGTTAAAAAATAAAGCAGACATTTTATGTATCGTATAAACGCCGCCACTACAGAAAACTAACTTAAATATCATACAGAATACTCAACGGTAGTCAACATGAGAAACAACCACTTTTTTCTGGAGGAAAACTAAATTTCGACGAAAGAGGTCGTAAGCCCTGCGAATTTCTTTGCGAAGTTTATCTTTCTGCCAAGGAGCGACACCACCGCATATGAGCCTAGCGCCCTGGATGTGCTGACGTGAAAATATAGCCGCCAACTGTAAGGGGGCAGATGCATTTGTAGAGCGCAGCGGAAGCTGAAACAACTCGGAGTATGCATCGGATTTAGACCTGTCGCAAGGGAGAGAAGACAGAGACACTATCGCATATGCGCAACATTTGAGGGAACATTCGAGTCAGTAGAAATAGTTTTTTTAAAGTAATTTTTATGATTTCTTTTATAAACCATAAAATACATATTAATAAATTTGTAATAAAAATATTTTCAAAAGAATTCCTATTTTACATTCCGACGCTCTACACAAAGCTGAAATATAAATAAATTTAACCTTAAGTTGGTGTGAGCGGTATGAGATACCGCGCGTCCAAATTGTAACTTGTCTAGCAGACGTCACGTAATTTCTTCAATTCTGAACCTCCCTTATACCTTTTGAGGTAGTCCTTAGCTAATTGTGTGCGAAGACGCAATTGCATTCTCGTTTTAGTTGTTTAATTATTTTTGCCATCGCGCGGTATCTCATACAGCTCACACCACTTGCGTAATTATTTTTTAATTTGGCTATATTTTCGAGTTTACGTCTTGCATTTGGTACAATTCTGGTAATGGCTCGTAGTAGATGGTAGAAAAACGTTTTCCTTTTGAAATGAAGGTTGATGACACGAGATTAGAGGAATTTGTTAATGAGACAATGAATGATTCTAAGGTGGAATATAATGCTGTGGAAGACAGTGGAGATGATTCGGATTTTGTAGAGATTTCTGACCAGATAGAAACTAGTACAAATAAGGAATTATATTATGAAGAAGTGGAAGAAGAGAGAGAAAATGAAACAGAAACATCCGATTCTCGTTTAACAGGAAAAGGATATTTTTACGGAAAGGCTGTTTCAAGTGGAGTAAGAAAACTCCGCCTTCAAATGTAAGAACAAGGAAACATAATTTGATTTAACAATTTCCTAAGCTGCGAGCTACTTCAAGGAATCTTGTTACTAGTCCGGAACCTGCTGTAGAGTGTAATTTGTAGTTTACGGAAGAAATGATTAGCGAAATGCTTAAACCAACAAATATGAAACTGAAAAGATCTCGACCGCAGTTAATCTCAAGAGGTGCAGAATGGGAGACAATGGACGACATAGAAAAGAGAGTATTTTGGGTCTCTTTAGTCGATTTAACTTTTTAAATTTATTTAAAATCATACTATCACAATTAGTTGAAGTTTTCTTCAAGCGGTAACACATGTCGCCGACACCAGTCAATAGGTACAAAAATACGACACCAACTAAAGGTTAATTTCAGTATCAAGTCATTTGAGGCAAATTATTACGGAAATAAAAAATGCACGTGAGTGCAAATACACCAAATAAAATAAGAATATTTAGTAGGATAGTTTTATAAAAATTGAAGTGTAATGTAAAAACGACTAAAAACTTGTACAGCAACCTAACTCACAGCTCACTTACGACATTTTCAAAGCAGGATTAACTAAATATATCGTATTAACCTCAAGAAACACGAATAAAAATATGAAGAGTAAAAATGTTGATTTACAGCATGCACTTATGCTGCCATTTCTCCAGTAAAATGCTTATACCTCATATCCTATTCCCCCAACCACACATCACGAGAGCGAATGAGTTCTTCACCCTTCGGCCTAACTGGAGCATCACCCGTGCACTCCATCTACCCTCTCCTTGCCAGCGTCACCCGCGAGGGAGAAACGCAATAAAAGTGAGAAATGGTGTCTGCCACGCATTACATGTAAAATATGTGCGAGCGTATCAAAGGGTTGTTCGCAGCAGCAGCGCGAACTTTTGCGTGGAATCCTAAGCCCGCCCGAAACGCTTGTCGCTTGGCGTTTTCAATATTGACACACTGCCGGCCTTATCAATCATCGCATTCTGATAGCACGTGTTCCCTCGCGGAGGGAGCGGATCGAATATTTAAGCCCGTGAAAACGTCCCCGGTTGCGAGCAAACAGAAAAGCGCCGACTGACTGCCAATGAAGCTGCGCGCGACTTCCATAAAAAGTGCAGTTTCCGGCGATGCTTTCCTAAACAGAGGCTCCCACGTTCCCGAGAATCTGGTTGTAAGGATATTCACGGGTTGTGGAGAGATTACTATAAGAAATGGCCACTTAGACAGCCACTGCTTCGCCACTGCTGGCAAAATATTGCAGGTTATAGTCATTTGTTTACAGTTAGCTAATTTGAAAACATCTTCATCACTATCTATTGTAATGTCACCGCAATGTAAGACGTTCATTTGTTTCCCAACCTGTCAATGGGGTCCCTTCTTAGAATAACTCCTGCACATTAGGGTCGATCATGGACCAGCTGACACATTCTCATTTAATGTCACTCGGAGATGGGTAAAAAATTAATATAAAGGGAAATTTTAGATTGTCCCACGGGACGTAAAGATCCTTATTGGCTCTAAATATTTATGTGCGGATATACTTAAGCAGTTATTTTCGCAAAGATGTTTAAAGGGATAATGATGAAAATAAATAATACACTTTCAAAACATTTGAAAAATATTATCGTATGATTCCAATTCATAGAAAAATTTAAGAATGGTGAACAGTACCTGAAAAATGTAATTTATATTTCTTAAGTGTAATTTTTAATTAAACGTCATTATTGAAAAGTAAAACATATTGTATATTTGAAAACAAAGGTTACATAACAATAATAACGTTATACTAAATTAACAAAGTTAGATATTTAGTGCTGGATAGCAAAATCAAAATTTACACATAAATAATAAAATTCCGAAATATTATTAAATTTCCTATGCGCAAGTAGCATCAACCCTTGTGTAATGAATCTAAATTACTCTTGAATAAAAACTTGAAACACTAAATTCACTATAATACCCAGAATTTTGCGCGGTATTATGATCGTGCCTCCCACCCATTTAATTTTGATTTTCAAATAACATCCTTCTATCATACCTTTTCAATTTTCTATCCTTGTTCTCTGGTTATCTAAATTAGTGTAGTTATCATTAAAGTATTTTATTTGGGCCACTAGAAAATAGAATTGTACCACCATATAGAAACTGACAAGCACGATTTGCATATCTAAATATTCAATTGTAATCGAAAAAATTTCTTACTCGCGATAACTGAGAGAGGAGAGAGAAATAATTTCACTGCAAACACCTGGACATGAATCATATCTTATTATAAAAATATTTCCAGAATATTAATGGAGAGCAATACAAATGAACTCAATGATAATTATAGTTACAACTGAAACATAATTATAATTAATAGTGAAGTAAATGTTATAGGAGCAGAACTAAAACATAGCTCTAGTTATATAACTAAAACTTCAACTTTATTATAGTTATTTCCATGAAATCAATAGCCGAGCAATATTAGTTTACCATTTTGGGTCTTTTTAGCTCCTATGTACTGGAAAGAGAAAAAACAAATGCATTAATAAATATTTTATCTCAATAATAATGTTCAGGCATACCCACAAATGATTCACCGTGCCATAAACAACTCAACGGCCAGTAGCACGTGATTTACTTTCCAGAGGCGCGGTCGGCCACCGATCGGAGATTTAAATATTCAAACGTAACATAATAAGGGCGCGTGTTCGGGAATTCAATTGGGTCGCGGGTAATGTTTTGTACCGGTCGCCAGTCCTGCCACTCACAGCGTCCATCAAGCGAACTCTGGCAGAAGGTTATTTATCGCATTGCTTTCCAGCCTGTAACCCAATGACGCGTCGAGCGCGCGCGCGCTGCCGCGTTGTGAGCGGGATTCGCGACGCGCGCGTTTGCATCCCACCTTCGGGCGATCCTCCGGGGTACCGCGCACTCAAAACAAAGCATTTTCTTCTCCAATACTCCCAAAGGCGATGATGTTTCCCCAGGAAGGAAATTGTACGTTCTAAAACAGGGAGGCAATGCGAGTGGGAGTACAGAAAAAAGTACATGGTCAGAGTATGTAAATCGAATGTGGTTTTTTTCATATTTGTGGTCAGGTTGAGAAAAAAGTAAATTTTCGTTTTCAATTTTTAGAAGACTGATTCAATTTAATTGCGTTATCAATTTTTACATGAAAAAAATTATAACTGCGTGTAAACGTTATGTCCATAGAAATATAATCTATAATGTGATATTACTCTTACATCAAGCGCATACAAATACAAGTAGTTTTTGTAATATTCACATTTTTTAACGTCTAAACAATTTAACCTTTAGATACTAGACAGCACATGTACATGTGAAAATAAAAATAGTTGTTTTCTATTTTTCTATGTAATTTATTACCGGCGTAAAACTATATTCGTGGGTCCTACTTCACAAACTGTGTCGTGAACAAATTCACTACAAACAAAAACCGAAATGCTAAAAGGCTGCACAGAACACACGTAAGAAAATCCATCGAAATGCTGACCATCCATCTGATCTCAGAAATACTGAACAACCTGCTATCATCTAAACAATGAACTGGAAAGTAGTGTAACGAAATGAAGGGGAAAGTGTGTACGAGCGACAGATTGAAACAATGTATTTACCCATTTAAAAATAAAAGGTCGATGGATATTTCTGGTACCAAAGAGACGCTACTTGCTTTAGAATAGAAGCAAACATCTCAACATGTGAAAGAGTAAAGAAACTTCAGGCTACCGTAGATGCGCAGAAGGGAAAGTAAAGCAGAAAGGCTGCAGTCTTACGGTAAAATAAGACGAGGGGAGATATGGAGCGGTGAGGGTGAGAAAAAGAAGAAAAATAGCTAGAAAAAAGGTACCAGAGGAAATAAGAAACGGAAATGGAAAGAGACAGAAAAATATCTGGAGTAATAAAGTCGCCTACGAAATGGGCAGGTTCAGAGTGACGATGTGAAAATACAGATGCAGCTATACGAATATTGTCAAGAGATGGGAAAGCAAACACAGAAGATGTAGCGAGAGTGAAACAACGAAAAACAACAAAAGGTGCGGCGGAAAGTCGATAGACAGGAGTGATTCGGCAGCCCCATCAACAGAGTGCTGCGCCAACCTAAAAGAACGACGAAGTCCCTTAAAGGAGGAGAGTAGGCCGCAAGCACGAGAGAACTGCACACCAGGACATCTGGACTGCGAGTCCTGAATCCGGACACACCCCGGGCGCGCTAACCGCGAAACCGCAGCGTGTGGCGACATAAGGGAGAGCTCCGGTGCGCCAGCAGTTCCAACTTCCTCTCCCCCCAGCCTCCGTCCCGCAACACTGCAGCCTCCGCGGTCACCACGCACCCCCTATTTGCTCTCAGGCCGCCACCCCCCTGTAAGCCTGGCCGGTCGCTTCCCCGCCTCTGAAGCCCTTGCCGCCTATTGGGACTCCGCCAATGAAGTGGTCGGGGCTAAAATGACTGAGGGGACCACGTTCAAGCGGGTCAGGTATTTTGGCGCATGACTGAAGTTGACTGGTTGAGGTTGTTAGTATAATTATGTCGATATCCTGCTGATATCAATGTTTATCGTACGTTCGAGAAAATTTTGATTATCTGAAAAGTAACTTTCTTTGTTCTTTACAATTTTAATAAAGTGTTCAATATACTATTTGATATAAATTGCAAGCACTAAAAACTTCTACGAATTCTTCGTAAGCTCTCATATGCATTTAACAATTTTCCTTCTGGTAATATATAAAAATACTAATCTGCAGCAATATTTTGAGACAATAGTCTCCCTGATTTCACTCAATAGTTTTGTTGCTGTTGGTTGCAGAAAAGTTCATGATCAATTCCAAAATTGGTCACTTCTCGCAGTCTATTCGACGCTCTTGAGGTGAACCAACTGTAACCCAAATTATCTACCCTCAGGATAAATCTGAAACAACAACAATCCTCTCAGGGTCTATTGAGAGAGAATTCCTACCTCATTTAACATATCCACTAACAAGATTCCTCCCAGAAGACCAATGTAACGGACACTAGCGTTCTGCATAACTCCTCTGGGTGCGTTAATCTACAGAAGTGGATGAGCTAACGGATTCACTATTTAATCACAGAGAATCCACGAGCACGTCAAAGTGACGTGAAATTCAATTTACTGCATCTAAATGGTATAATAAACTGGGGTCTTCTAAGAATTTAATGTATGCAAATTTAGAAACCGATATAATTTTTCCCGGTATTAACAGTAGTTAAGAGCTTTTTAGCTCAATCAACTTAAAGACCCTAAAACACTTTTCTAAGATTGTGTGCTTGTTAGGCATTCTCGCTATTTAATTTACTTTTCAGTTGTGATTTAAAGAGTGATTTTAAGTTAAAGTTGAACAAAGGGTCTATTTGCTTTAGAAAATCACAGATGTTAAGTAAATTCATGTTTGCATCCTCTACAATTGTTACTATATATTAACTTCGCAGCATTCTTTTTACTTCTTTACTTAGAACACTGAAACCTTAAGGAATTACAATACGCTGTCACTACCTAACAAGAAAATTTCGACCCTAAATATCCGTTTCCCGATACTCTTACAGGATAAACGTCTTCTTTTGCCGAAAGATTCCCTTCATAGCTTCCTCTTTCAGAGGCCCGAACACGTGGCTAGCAGACGGGCGAAGGCGGCGAGCGGAGCGCGCTGCGGGCTTGGGGGCGGGCCAGTATTTTTACTCGACGGCGGCTCGGAGGCGTGATGTCATAACCAGCGAGAAGCCCGTAATAGACGGCAGCTGAGGCCGCACTGGCTGCGGCGGCCTCCGAGGGAGCGGTGGCATCGATGGTTGAGGAACGGTGGCGAACAGGACGACGGAAGCGACTGGAAAGAAGAGTGTGGCACGGATGGAGACGTGGGTGTCTGGAGGGTGTATATGAGCGGAGCGTTACAAAGAGATAGCGGCGAGGACGAGAGGAACGGTGAAGATAGTGATAACGGCGTGGGCGGCGAAGGCAGCGGGCAATAGCGGCGAAATTGGCGAATCATCAACTGTGACTCCGTTGGTCGTAATTGAGTGAGTGAGTCGTTTTGTAGTAAGTTACCCGACTAAGTACTATGACGGAAAAAAATACGAATCAGGGATGACGTGCTAATGAACAAGATAGAAGCTCCAGCGTGAAAAAACCAATGTAAAAATGAACTAAAGTGTAAAAAAATAAATGCATACACGGTGTCGGATGACAATGAAGGCATTATGTAAATGAAGAAACAGCCTGTCAAGGACATGTATCTCAAAATCAGTGTCGGTTTTTCCACAATCACTCAGCAAAAAACCACTGGTAGTCCACAGTGGTTTCGTTGGACGTGTCGATTGCTGTAGAAGCGAGACAAGACACGAGTGGCGGCGGCAACGGCTATTGTGTTCGCGGCGTTGGAGGCTTCTACGACGACGAGAAAGCATCAGCGGAGTCGGCGACAGCAGATTTGCACTTGTCGCAAGCAATCTAATGAACACAGGCGGGGCGCTGAGGAGCGAGATTTATTCTGGCACGGTTCCTCGTTGCGACAGGAATTACGTAGCCGGGCGTAGAACATCCAAATTGCTCTCCGGGCCAAATTGCATTACAAATCTTGAAGGATAAACACGTATTATATAATTCAGTTCTAAGAGCATGTTTAGTCTCTAAATGTTTGTGTCGTACGTTCTGACTACATTCTTTACGTAATTAGATATGAATACTTATATATTATGAAATTAAATAGTGCCAACATTATCCACCATATTACTATTACTATTATTATTATTATTATTATTATTATTATTATTATTATTTAAATTTTCGAATATAATATGTAGAAAGTACATAACATCTCTTTTACGTGTGACCAATAGGCGAGTGTCGATGGTTACAGTAACATCTTTAATTTTAGGTAACATTTTTCTCTATCATTGAAAATTCTTTCTATAGAAAATAAATTGAATATGAATATGAAAAAATATAAATTTTGATGATAATTCATACTCAGCTATTGTAAAAAATTAATAGAGAGTACATATTTGCCGTTATAAATCATTTAAACACTTCTAGTCAGAACATTTGAGTGTGAGAGTTTGCAACACTGAAAATTGTAGCAAATATTTTATAAATAACACTAAAATACAAGGTACCGACAACGAATATCCATCGTAAAGTACGTAGAAGAAACTATATGGGATGTTCGGAATGCTAACTTTCACTTTCAGTTGGGGCATCTTCGTGTTCTAACGTAACTTTTTCCTTGTTGAAGACATCTATGTTTACGATGCCTTCTCTTTCTACCCGAAAGAACATGCTTATCCTAAGTAACTCAGCCGATGCTTTTGCGCCCGCAGAATTCCGTTCAGTGGCCGAAGCGGGAAACGCACTTTTTTAGCGCGGTTGAGCGTTCATTTTTAATCGATTCTGGCATGCAGCCGAGTACTCGTGACTGACGCCGCCACTCAGTCGCAATAAGAGCCCGTTGCCCGTTCGTGCTCCGCCGGCCGATGGGCGTGGGACCAAAAGACGTCGCACCTTCAGACGTAAGCCCGGCCTACCGCCCTGCTCGGCCCGTTCCGGACCACATCGCCCGAACCACCCGCCTCGGCCAACCAAACTCTCAGCCTAATCTCCAGCTGCTGTTTTTTTCTTTGCACTTTCTCGAATCCGCGCTTTCTTTTTGCATCTAATTCCAACGGTACTTTGGATTAGAGAAATATGATCTTATAGAGTAAATTACATTGATTTTATTTGATATCATAAATGTTCACACTTGTAGCCTTCATACATTTATGTACATGTAGTATAGTCTCCAGATGTTAAAAGATTTGGAATGTTTGAAATTAAAATTTTGGTACGAATTCGTGGAGATTTTGTTTACATTATGAAATAAATATTTAAGTTCCATACATTTTGATTTGTTTATAGACAGATAATATAAAAAATGTTTTGACAAATATTTTTGACGAATAATTTTGTTGAATATCTTTAAACTTAGACGAGGGAAACTTTGACAAAGAATTGCGACAAACTTGCTACATGGCGTTCAATATTTTCAAGTAGTTTTCATTCCCCATTTCATCCGATTTTCTATTTAGAAAACAAACATTTGCTTCTTCCCTCGCTCACTGCACGCTCGCCACTCACTCCATAATTAGTTTCCAGCTCGATTACCTAAATCTCAATCTGTCCACTCTTTCACCCAATAGTTCCTCCACCCACTTAACTACCTGCATTGGAACTACACGTCAGTTTTCTCAATTGAATGTCCTCATTTATCCACACCAATTTGAATGTCCACATGACTGTCATATATTATCTACATGTTCGATATCTTTCCCACCAGCTTTCTTATTGACGATCGCTTGTCTTCAAGTTTGTTCTCTTCGGGTCTCTCCTTAGGCTACTGGGTTCCTTGAACGCCGGTTCATTCTTTCTTCGTTCATCTGTCACCGCGCTCGCCCATTGCACAAACCTCCATTGTCCGAGGAGAACGCCCAGCAGCTGAAGCGATGGGCGGAGTGCGAGCGCCGGGCAGTCGCCGACTCTCCCCCTCTTTCGTCCATTCATTCACTTGATCTCCGTGCGCCAAAACGCGAGTGTCATTCGGGTCACTTCGTGTGTTTGTTCCCACCCCAACACTGAAAAGAGCGGTCTTCGCTGCAAAGAAATGTAGTCTTGTACCATAAATGTCTTATTTCTCTAAATAGACGATTATACAAACAAAACAACTGATAAATGATGTCGTAAACTTCCGCGGCTAGAGTCGTGATCTGGGCTGTCCGGGTGACGCCGCATCGAAGGCCCAGATTTTAACCTTGGCACCTCAGCTTCCGACGCATCGTCACCCAGACAACCCAGACCAAAACAACAGTTAGAGTAAGTTAAGAATTTCTTTCATTTCAAGAAAAACGGATTCTTGCACGTACAAATTTGGTAATGTATCAATCGTTTCTGAATTATTAATTTTCGGATAGAAATTTTATCATGAGTACACGAGACGAAGAACCATACGAGTATAGTAGTGTGTTTACTAATAATGTCTTCTTTATTAGATTACTTCATAATACTTCAATTGACTCCTTAAAAACCGTTCTCACAAAATGTTTCAAAAGGAAAACAGAAGTGTTAAGTTGTGAACAAATTAATGTTGAAATATTTATTCTGCTGCGTAATGAAACAAGAAACATCAAGTCCTAAATAACTTTCAGTATGCTGTAGCTCAAATGTTCATTTTTTCTAAATACCGATTGAGAAACAAAAATTAAGAACTCTATTAAGTAACTTAGCATCGTATGTGTCTTCTTTAAAAAAATAAATAGAAAATAGTTAAGTTAGCAAATTATCAACTTCAACAAATTTACTTTTATATTTTTCTTTTGTAAGAATACGCTTTCCTCGTCTATTTAAAAACCGCTAATTTCTTATTTATTGTTTCTACACACAGCAATAATTAATGCACACGAAAGACACGTTAAGAAGAAAAGTTCATCTAACAAGAGTACTATTGGCAACTGTATTTAAAAATAAAATTACGCGTATCTTTGGGAGTTTTATTTGCTTTACGCACTTTTAGGTTATCCAAAGAGCATCGTTATTACAAAATGTTTTGATCACGGAACCCTTATGTTGAAATTAAAAAGTATTTTTTACTCCTACGCAAACGATGTTTTTTCCTATATATTATCACGAGTCAGTCACACTTGGCATTCAGAGAAAATATGCAGCATTAGTAAACTAGAAAATTATTTTTCAAAACTTATGCAGGTTCAGAAATTTGAAAATAAAACTCGTACCAGTTGGTGAAAAATGGCGAAAGACTATTCGAATATAACAAAGTTCCAGGATTACAATATTTTTCACTTATCAAAATCTGAAAAAATTAAGGAATTCACTTTGAAACATTCATAATTTCTCCGTATGGGTGCAACATGGTTTACAATGACCAAAAGCATGTGACGTGAGCAAGTAATGCAAGACACAACAACGTCTATTAATTGAGACAGATGAGTGACGTGAGTCAACATACGAGCATCTCATAAACACACATGACATACCTGGCTCTCATCCACAAATGTGTAAATCAACGCAGTCAGGTACAGGTACCCAGGTATAGTACTCACCTAAAACAAAAGAAAAATGTCAGTAACACCAGTAAACTATAAATGCATAATTATATTTGTATTTAATTGTACAACATAAAAAATATTACGATACATGAATTTAATAAAACAATATAGAATTAACATCCCTGAATATATTTCAAAAAATAACATTAAAACAAAAACAACTGAAATTTACAGCAGTTTCGGCACAACCCAAAATTTTAATACAAAAACATTTTTCAAAAGAATGTTATCCTTACGTGACTTTAAAGTAGGACGAAAATATAAGTAAAGATACAATTTCGAAAACTAATAAAGTTCTAGTAATATAGTAGTTGATTGTGTCTTGAAACTAAATTAATCTGAAAAAATATATTCCAGATATGCCAGATAAAATACGCCTATTCATTCCACATTTCATTTGAACACAAGAGTTTTAAGGAAATTTGGAAGATAGCAGCCAATTTAAAAAACAAGAGAAGCGTAAAGAAAATGCAGATGGCAGAAATTATTCTGTTTGATGTAACAGAGAAATTATTCTGTCAGTTTCTAAACAAAAGGGGAATATAACATTCAATTAATATAGTCCGAGTTTCATTATTTTGTATGGTGCTACAATGTTTCGAAAGGTACGCAATGAAAGTGGGTCGTGTGTATTCTGCAAGCGAAATTCGTTATGCACGCATATCTTTGGGAGTTCAATACAATAATACGCGACCACTACAATAATACTTCTCGTGTATTTACACTAGTTGTAATTGCCAAATAGTCAATTTAGTAGAAGAGTGACAACTACGGTTGATAAAAATTAGAACTATCAATCGAACATATTATTATGTCCTGTCGTAAATATGATCACATTAGAACTATGTATTTTAAT
>BOPP01000022.1:2850144-2886758 GCA_017312745.1 Gryllus bimaculatus
GTATTTAGCGTATCGCGTAGTTAAGCTTAGTAAGCTTTCACGCGTAGCGTGAACTTTAAAACTCAATCTATATATATTTCCTCCGCTACTAACACAAAATTTTTACATTTTCCCCCAATCTTTAAAGCAAATAAATTATATGATAACTATCGCAGCAGAAGAAAATACGCAAAGAAGGTTTTCTTCCCTTTCCTCAGAAACCGCTCCTTGCAAAGTGAGGTAATAATTTAATTTTCAAGAATGTTTAATGTTAGAAATGTACTTTAAATAGAACAAAACTTTCCAAATATTCTTCATATTCAAGTTAATGAAATACATTAAATAACTTAAATTGTATGTCTTCATATTTTTGTTGCTCATCAGAAGTATTATTAACATTCCTTCAAACTTGCGGGAAGGCAGAAAACTGAGCGTCTTTTAAGGTGATAAGCAGGGTTATTCCGTTCCTGCATACGTTTGCGAGAAATGATTTCGATTCAAAAATATGTTTTCGAAGGTTTGATCACTGACACTCAGCAAAGCATATCATTAGATATATTAATGACTGCAATTTATTAATGATCGTTTATTACGACATTCAATTTAATGTATTGATTGCAAACTACCGCGCCACGAGCGGCAACCACAAAAACATATACACGATAATTTGATTGTTTTCAACTTGTGATTAGAAGCTTGGAACGTGACAGGCAAAAACAAACCTTCACATTTATACTACAATATAATTTCATTCATCAATCATTTTATAATTTCCTGGTGAAAGTAGGAATATATTCTCCAATAATTGGTGACCAACACCCTACAAGAAATATGGCTCAGGGTGAATGACAAATATTAGCATAAAAATATCCTATTTATTCTGTTTGCATTATAAATTAAAAATATTTTTTACATTACATTTGGTATAAGTAGAATCGCTCACACAGCTGAAGATGACTAGCCTGCTATTCGATAATCTAGAATGGTTTATCAATTTTCAACAATTTCATTTCAAGTGATACCAGGAAGTAAAAAAAATAATTATAACAATTGGTTTAGAAAATGCTAGATTTAATGTGTCTGAGAAAATATTAATATTTACAATATAAATATAAATCAAATTTCATGAACAACCCAATAATACATAACTTCTCAACACAACTTTTTAATACTGTGCACCTCCACGAACACATTCAAATGCCTCTACACTTATTTCCGGAGCAAACGCAAACGTTTAAATGACCGAGCTAATTGTAATTCCAACTCTAGAAAGTTGGCGGCCGCTAAAGCCTCCTCGAAAGAGAGAGGACCAGACCACACAGCAAACGCATCGCAACGGCAGGTGGCGCTACCTGACGCCGACCAATTACGCTCGGCCTCTCATTACTGCCCGCCCACGCCCCATCCTCATCCTCGCCCTCAGCCTCGCCTCGCGCTGTCCGCGTCGATAACAATGGCCGCGCGCGCGAGCTAAAGTGATTATGACGGTGATTGGGTCATTACGGCTATCAGGAGTAAGTTTAGCGGAGCGCTGTTCTCGTCGCAGCCGACGCTATAGCTGGTTTGGGATCGGGAGAACTGTCTGTTTTGTGGTTCGAAGGCGGAGATGACCTCCGCCATTGACTGTTTTCTCTGTCTCTGAGTTTGTGAAAAGACAGCTGTTTACAGAGTTTTCAAGTTTCGTGAAAGTGGAACTTGGAATGTAAGATGCAAATAAACGGAAATGATGATCAGTTTAGCCTCTCTTGTCTTCAAATACCAATTCTAGTTATTAACATAGAACAAAATGTGGTCAGATAATACAGTCAAAGAAACAATAAATTATTTTATATTACCAACAAAACGTGATTTTTCATAACACAAAAATTGTCGTTTCGAAAAAAGTTATCAGTTTTCTGCAAATGAAACGAGATAAACAGTATTTCTACTTGAAATAAATCATAATAAATGTATCATCCATGAATGTCTGCCTTAATAATATTCACACTCACACTCGTAAAGCGTCACGTACGATTTGAAAAAGCTACAAATCAACCCCACCCCCCTTAGATGATAACGTGCCGCACAGCAACGCAAGGGAAGAGTAAATGAGTTTGATCAAAGGCTGCGCTCTGTTTACCGTGCGAGAAAACACGTCACCTGTCGCTTCATCGTAATCCCCTGGAACAGCTATAACGTGGGTGGCATGTCGGCGAAACAACTCGTCTGCCAAAGGATTCACTCCAACTTTTGATGTGGGTGGAACTCGGGTAATTTAACGAAAAAAGCAAAGCGCATATTTCCCACGCTTTCCTCAAAAAGGGGCCTGTCACTACACCGCAATAACAAGTGACGCCAAATAACCGGCGAATAAGCGTCGACTACCGAGCTTCATTACGCGACTCGAAAGTAATGTCAGCGCTGCCGGCCTGCCAGCATGAAAGAGTAAAGTGAGATTTATGAAGTCCTTTCTTGTTTGTGGCGGTACGTGAATAGAAATTCGCTGGATTAAACTAACTGAAATAAACAACGCTTCAGTTTATAATTTTAATTTGAAAAATAGTCGTAAAAGAAAGCTTATGAGCGAATGTGTGAGAAAAAATAAATTTTATATACTAGTACTTTTATTTACTGAATGCTGGTAGTCAACTAAAAGCATGTTACCTTCCTGGAGAGTCCATGAAACCTGTTTTAAAGTTCTTATTTTCTTGACACTTCTTATTTTATGGTTCACTTTAATCACAGATACAAAAGCGTTATGAAATATAACACTCATAGTATGAATTAATAAAAAATATTTTATCTCCATTTCAGTACGTAATTTCCTTTTTTTGGTTCTTGACTGCTTACATAGACTTCAAAACTGCATAATAATATATTTCATTAAACTTGCCAAGTACTTTATTATATGATTTTTTGTGGTTTGTTATATTTTTCCCCACTATATTAAATATTACTGCCCTCAAGAAGAATAACATTCGAGCATTTAAGTAATTTAAAATATCTCAATGGTTATAACACATCGAACACTAATATGCAATGTTATCACAAAATTTTCATAAGTATTTAGTTAACTATTTGATAACACTTTAATAACATATAAATAAAATTTAATTACAATATTTAGGAAATTCGATCATTTTAAACTTGATATTTTACGAAAAATATCCAATAAAAATAATTTCATAACTTTGACTTAATTAGTATACATTTTAGCCTTTTGATATATTTCTCATTTAATTTTCTGCACAGTAAAAACATCCAAAGCTTCAGCAGGAACTCGCTACATACAATGAATCTGAAGAGAATGACACATTGTCGTACACTCAGGCATGAATTTCGTAAACCACGCTGTATTTGCAATATTATTACTGGAAACTTCATGAAAAATGCGAAAGAAACAGATTTACGAGAAAAAGCATTCCAAGAGGTCCATCGTGTGAAATTAATGATTAAAATGATTTTTCTTTACGCACGGTAAAACTTTTATTTATCTCATCATACGAAGTGAATGTATGGTGAGAATTTTACCTCCTTTAATTTACAAAGAAACACGGATTTATAATTAGAGACTACGCCAAATCTCAAGAAAACAGATTTCTTATTTATACTCCGCGGATTGACTAGACTGTCGGAGCGAATCCTTTTAATTATTCACTTAATGAGAAAGTCACATAAATTAAATATGAGTAAATTTCTATAAATTTTCATAATTTACTAATTTATTTACTTTAAATTACCAGGTGACAGAATAGCGATTAGTTACACAAATACGATTCAAATTATTTAATTTATTAGTAGTCTGAAATGAATGGTGCCTGATTATATCTCTGTTTTGTTCAATTCAAGTCCAGCTGCCCTGTCCGTTCTCATCAGTTATAAATTAACAAAATAGACCACTGTCGTTAAAGGAGCCAATACAGTTAATTCGAAAAATACCAGCCATTTTGTCAATTAGTCACATAAATAACGTTAACGAGAATGAAAGCTAGGTCGAATCAGCATACTACATTACGTGACCTCCATTATTTTCCTCTAAATGCACCCGAAGAAAGGAGAAAAATCATTTACGTCAGGAGTGTATCCTGCACAACGTAAAAATCACGCGACACCTGTAATACCTGTCATCACTGCGGAAGAAGCAGGGATGACATAACATTTCGACGCGAGGAGAGGTGAATTCTTAATATCCGCCCTGGAGTTGCCGCCCTGGCGCTCTCAAACGGAGGAGCTATAATTAGCCTCCGGAAGGAGGAAGGGCGGGGCGGAGCGGAACCGGCGGAAGCGACGCGGGGAGAGCGGATGGGGCAGGGGGAAGGCGGTGCCACGGGCGCAGTGCGGTGACCCGATAACCTCACTGCAGACGCCCCTTCTAGGATCTAGCCCTCCACTCCCCTGCCTCTAGCTTCCGGACGGGGCCAGGTGCTCTCGATTCCCACAACTACTACGACATTACCGAAACATTCCTACAGCTTGACCCTGAAATAAATTTATTCCTTACGTAGATATGTTGAAAGGTCCAAAACTAAAATAAATTTATGGTAAACTAATGGTGCTATAACAGCGCTTTCTTTCTCGCCTTATTTGCACCTTTTTCAATTTTCGAAAATTCAGAGCATTCAACAAAAATCGGACCTGCGCCATTCTTATAAAATGTTTTGGCTACATTATTTGAGAAAAAATTAAAAAACTTGGAGCCATTTTTGAGAAATGATTGATGTGTCATGTTAAGTCCCATCAGAAATCAAAATTTCTGTTACAAATTTACGACACCGCGACTAAACGAGATCGATGGGGGAATATAAAGTTTGGTGAAAATACTGACTACGGTTTAGCCGCCAGCTTTGTACACAGGCGGAAGGACAAAAGTTTTTCCAAAAAGGAGTTTTTCTATATCGTTGACACACAAAACGTGAATTCTAAGTACTCAATGTGTTAGATGAAGTTACGAATAATAGTAAATCACTTTTTTGTATCAGAGACCCACAAAACGTGTTTTTAACTGTCCTAATAACTGCTTTTGCTGTAGCATGACAATACTTCCTCTGTAGTATGTAAGCAATATGCGAGCAAATAAAAAATAAATGTAGAGTTATCATTACTCTTTCCTTTTGAGATTTACTGGATTACTAAATAATTCGTTTATATTTGAAATAATTGCTTACCCTTTTCCGAAACTGATGTCATTAAAATGAGTTCTCGTTATGAAAATTTAACAATGTTTGAAATGGAAGTTCGAAAATTTGCTATTCTGTATTCAGTAGAAACTAATACAGTTCATAGGATTTTACAATTGGAGCTATTTAATCACAATGAATTATTTATTATATTGTGTAACATATTTATTCAATTCGAATAGAAATTTTCTTCAGACACGTTTTCCGCTTTTCTTCAAATCTGCTGCAAATCTTACGACTACACGCCTTACGTTTGCGAATGTTTATTTTTCTTGGAGGGAAGTAAAATCATATTACAGAAGTGATCGCTGATCACAGTTTGAAATGTTCTCTTCTCATTGTTTATTGGTGAGAGAGTCATAGTGAAAATATGGCACACCCGCAAAAATATGTATATTAACTATTTTAATGACAAATTTTCATGACAAATTCTTCCGTATTCAATTTAATAAGCGTCATGGTGTCGTATACGTTTTATGTTATAATTAAGCAACGATAATTAAATCAGTTTGAAATGAGACTGTTACTTTCGTTTCTTCTTTACTTATTTAGCTCTTGGGAGACTTTCCGTTATTCAATTACCTAGCTCACGCACCTCAGCTACGACTTCAAGTGGCTAAGCACGCGGAGCAAGGGCAGAAAAATGGCTGGTCCTCCAAGCAAAACGTGTCCGCCTTTATTATATTATACGGATGTCTGACTGTCGCTAAGCGCCATTGGAAACGTCAGGCGCTCCGCAGGGTCACTTCGAGCCACTACGCTCCTCACGGAAAATCGTTAGTCATTTCACGTGGCCATTTCGACCCACTGTGCTCCTCGCCGGAGAGGATGGGGTTCAGGGCTGCTGCCATCACTACCTCCGCCGCTGGCTTCTATCGATCAGTCCGCACCAATCTCGACGCCGCCCCCATCGTCACTGCCGAACACGCAGTCCGCTGCCGCCAGAAGCACCGCTGCTCTGCTCCACCGCCGACATCGCGCTAAGCCGAAGCGACAGTGAGGCAGGTTGGGGTTGCAGGGAAATTGATATTTTAAAGTGAACTAAACAACTGCACTCTCCGATTGTCAACAAGGTAAAATAAAGCACGCTATTCGGATGTAAATGTACTGCTTTACAGAGAAAAATATATAATTTTTAACATTCCTTTAGGAGAAAGTATACCAATTTACTGTCATTCTAAAAAGCTTTAGAGTATACTTATAAAGATGAAACCTACAAGATTATTAACATTTCCTGCTAACGAGAAGAGAGATGAAGCCAAAAAGATATTAAAAATGTACAACAAATTTTAAAAAAATATTATCCATAAACATAAATGCTTAAAATTCTGCTCAAGAAAGGTTATCTTGATGACTAGTGCCTAAATTTAGAAGCATTCATCACCAATTTTGTCAATTTCTTAATAACGAAATCACCAAATCATATTTCAAAAACCATTTCTCACCTGAATTTGCTGGCAACTATTATTTTGTTGCACTGCGTCCAATTCATCTCCCCTCCCAAACCCCTTGCCGACTCACATATACTATTACTACTCGTAGATGAATTAATGCCCGCTATATAATTACTAGACGCGCAGAGGAACAGTAGACTTCTCGCAATTTCCGCCGTCACTACCCTCCCATTCAGGAATTCATGTTCCCGCTGAAGACAGCGAACCTCAAACACCGCATAGCGAGTGCAATTTCCTATTCCTTCTCCACCACCGTCTCATTTTCTTCCCCTTCTAGAATCGTGTGCCTCGCTTTGATCGCCGGGTCGTCTGCCTGCGCCGTGTTCCACCTCTGCTCCCCATCGCGCTAACGTCCGCAGTTCCTTTCCTGCCGCTCTCACCCCTTGGCAGCGCCAACGCCTCCCTCACTTTGCTGCCAAATATGGACTTCTTGGCCGCCGACGGCTAATAAGACTCTTTGGGAACTTTGAGCAGTTTGGAACTTCGGTCGTGGGGACTCCGAGTTCCGTATGGTCCACGATCGACCGCCATTATAAAATTCGCAAGTCGTTGGTACCCATTGGGCATTGATCCCAAATCCCATGCAGAGCGACGGCACTCTTAAGTTCTCCTTTACGTGTTCCTGGAAGTTCAAGCAACATACTTTATACTGTCGTTGTAAATTTTAAAGAAGTCCACTTTCACAGTGCCTTGCCATCCGCATTACTTTTCCTGGAACAAATTAATTCGTCCTTTTTTCGTGTACTTTTTTCTTGTCTCTTAATTTAGAAAGCTATTCTTCTAAGACCATATACAAAATATAACCAAGAAAATTTGTAAAATTTTTATCCTCAATTTTCTTAATTTTTACACTTGCTTTTCAAGTATTTAATTTTATTTTCACGAGACACGATAAATTAATGAGCAACAATTGTTCAACAAAACAAATTGTTACAGAAATGTGTACTAGACAAATTTGAAAACAGGAAGTAACATATTCTTTAATACAGTTATCAAATTTCATTAGATACCAAATTATACACTTTACAAACCTCTCCTTGAATGGCAAACTATTGTCTGATTGCGTACGTTGTTCACCGTTTTTCAAGAATGATTGCACCCAGAGGACTCGGGCCCGCTCGAGATTAAAATGCACGCACTTTAATAAGAGATTCAAATTAAACACGGACAGAAATACACCAATAACGATGATACATTGAACCAAACCAGCGTTTCAAGAGATGAAAAACTGCCCCTCTGAGACCTTGTTTTCCGTACACCCACACTCACTCCCCTTTTCCTCTCCACATGGGAACAGATCGTGCTCTCAACCGCCAAATCAAGATAGAACTCCGCGTATATAAAACTCCCCGGTGCGCGCGGGAAGGTAGATTGGGAAAACTGAAGGCAATGGCGATTGAAACGTTGGCAAAGGCTGAAAAAGCGGTTGTAGATGAAAGTTATGGGAACGACAAACGTCATAACGAAAATGGAAGGACTGTTACTTAAACGATTGGACAGTAGTAAAGTGGACGAATAAACAATGCGAAGAAGTAATAAGAAGGCTCATAAAAAGCACAGAATGATTGAGGAGTCGGCAGGAGTGAGGGAAAATTTAAGTAAAATGCATGAATGGTGAGGCTGGTTCATGTAAATATAGCACGCCAGTAAAGTCTCTCCGCAGTGGCACCATGCTGATGAGAGTGCTTGCCACATAAATCACCTAGGTAGCACAAGCTTCAACTTGAAAACGTACATGGAGTACGCACCCCCGTAAAACGTAAATTGAGTACGCAATCATATTAGATGCTGGAAGTGCTGTCCCTTCACTCTGATTGCTACCAACATAAATGCAAGTTTTAATAGAAGGCCCCGATTCGACTCGGTACGGTGAAACATTCCTGGCGCACTGTATATGTGCAAGAGAAAAACCGAAATATATATTTTTCTTTGATGACGATTTGTCAACTTTAAATAAATGAAAAAATATGGTTATTCATTCTAAGGCATAGAACTTCTGAGCCAATAAGCTCGCCTAACTAACTCCACTCCAACATTTGCCTACAGAAGGAGCATGCGTGCACGTGTCCCCTCAACCACCCATCCGCGAGGGACGGCCGACGCGTAATGGCCTATATTTCCACCCCCGCGCGCTGTACGTTAAAAGCACAGCGTGCCTGCACTTCATCCACAGAGCCCCCGCTTCTGCCCCGCTTCCGCCCCGCCCCGTCCCGCCCACCTGATGCTGTCGCCGGCCGCGCGCCGACAGCGCTGGCACCCGCGGCAAATTGGTTTAGTTGCTTGTCGCACCGTTGCACGGCGACGGCGCGCCCATGCCAGCGCCCGCGAGGGACACGCAGGATGTTGTCGCCGCCACCGCCACCGAGACCCCTCCATCCCCTGGCGGACGTTCCGACATTTTTCCAGCGTTGCCGCTATGAAGCTGTACGGCATCCAACCACCTCACGGCGCTAACTATTTAACCACGGGTGGATTAATGCATAAGAATTCTAAACATGCGCTTAGTGCTCCAGATTGGGGCCTCCAATATTTTTTTCAACAATTTTTTCTGTTTGTGCATTGATATGTAAAAATATTTTAGTCATAAATATCTACACTGTCCCGGACGTAGTATGGAGTTTTTGCACCCTCGATCGTTAAACCAATCGAAAGTACTATTGATCTTTTGCGCAAGCGCAGTTCAAATTTCGCATCACTTTTTTGCATCTGCGCATGCGCACAAGATAGAGATTGCAGTCGATAGCTGCGCGTTAAGGTATGCAAAAACTCCCTATTTACTGTCGTATTAATTTCTATTACACGAGTACGCAGAATTTCAATACTTTTAGGGTCACGTTGCTGCGTTATGCTTAGGGCTTCTAAGTTGTTTCTTCAGCCCAGCATTTAAACATCGCGTCGCTGAACCTCATCTCCAGACACATTTGTGTTTCGTAACATGGCCCGGGTCACCTGGCATCTGATCTTAACATTAACCCGAGCAGCATCAGTATTACCACAGTGCATCTGCATGAAGATCAACTTAATCATTGTTCTCATCACGTTCCACCTTTATCGTCCTAATTGTTCACTTCACCCAAATATGATTCGCACGACCATTCTGCAAAATCACGATCAGTTATATGCTGAGAGGCCATTCTTCATGAACTCGTCTCCGACTTTTTCTATGTTTTACTCCTCTAAATACTAACATTTACATTGAATAATGTAACATTTAGCTATGTACTGCCACTGAATCTGCTCTTCTACCATCTCTCACGACTCCGCTGCGACTTTTCACTCCTCCTCAACCGGCTTGTCGCCTTTCGCTATTTCCAACAACCGCTACGTTCCACCCTTCTATCTCCACAACCCTCACCCCACCCAGTCGCGTAGGAACAGTTGTGTCAGTCCACCCTCGGTCATCCCCCACCTCCGTCGCCTTTGTCCCTAACCAACCCGTCCTCGCGGTGGCTGTGCCAGTGTTGTTGGTTTTAAATTCAGGCCTTTGCGCAAACAACGCTGAACGCGTCTCTAGAGGCCGCGGCGGCGGCGGCGGCGGCGGCTGTGGCTGCGGCGCGCGGCGCGGTGTGGCGCGACGCTGCTCCTGTCACCCGCGCGCCGCCCCCTGGAGAGCGGCGACGCGGAATTTGCGGCGGATCGGCGCGCTCTTGTTATTCCGTGGCGCCGCCGCTCGGGTGTTTGTGGTTAAGAGCGAAAAAAAATGAAAGTATGCGCGTCGCGAACAAGACTATTACGGAGAGAAGTGAGCAACTAGTGTGATTGTGTTTGGCTGCAGGGTGTGAAGGCACTTGCAGAGTGTGAATGCTGCCGGAGTGAAATACAATTGATGTTCTCTCAGTGATTATCAGTTTATCAGTGACATAGTATTGATGTTGAATGGTTGTTATCAAATGTATTAAAGCGCACATCAGAAAAATTAAACACGAACTGTTGTAGTACTTATCGTCAAAACGGAACTAATTTGCAACGTAACTACGTTGCAATATATTTTAAAATTATAATTTAATCAATAATTGTTTAAGACTTTAAACTTATTTTAAAGTATTTTCATCATTAATGCATAATCGTTTGAAACAGAATGTCTCTTTAATTTCAATTTTCAATCAGTTAGCAAGCTATATCTGAAATTTGTTCCCAATACCAGGCGAATGCCGGAGCAGTACTGCAAAAAACTGATTACGGACCGCGCTCAGTGTATCCTTTATCTTCATATTAGAAACTTTCCCCTTAGTTAATATATATTGAATTGAATTGATGCCTTGTTTTAGGTGGTGGGACTCGGGCAATGAGGCCCGGTCTTCCATCTGACCACGCGAATTTTGCAATGCACCTTTCACCAACTAGCGGAGAAATGAGGTATTTCTCGGTTGACGAAACACGCCATTTGAATTTAGCTCAGAGGCTTCATTTGCTTGAGGATCTTTACATGCATGTAAATCTACTAACATTGGACAGCTGCCTTTACTTTCACTGTGAACGAAAGCGTACGAAGGATTTTTTTCGCCCTTAAAAGAGCTTGTTTCCGATAGCGAAATGTCCCATAAGCCGACATGTAGTTCGCCGCCTGATTTCACCAACCAATGAGATCGCCTGACATCACCGCATTCATTACACTAAATGAATTAATGCCCTTAGCAGTTGACCTGCCCGGAAATATCAATTAAAATTATTCCTGGACTGGTCATGATTCTAACAACGAAAAATATTAGCTGGTGTTACAGACGAATCACGTCGACAAACCTGTTCGATCATTACCCAAGATAGTAAACCAATTTGCCACTGACCCAGTTGTTCGTAAGTGTATTGTGAAGAGAGAAATAGAAATAGTGTTTGGCAGTATTCCATATACAATCCCGCATGAGAACATCACTCGTGTTATATCTATATTCATTTTACAACTCGATGAAGACAACACACTCATATTTCTGGAAAAAAGCTCTCACACATTCTTTAAATGTAGCGTGCAATATTTGCATCATTTATTATAACGTTCGTTGATGGAATTCACACCAGATATTTCATCTTTCATTTACTTTCTCTCAAGCGAAATCAAAATGTATTACAAAGAATAAAAGCTCTGACTTCAATCATACAGTTTTATACTCTGGCCCAAAACTATCCAGCGCACAAAGCACAAACATTTTGAAAGAGCAAAAATGAGTGTGCTTAATTACAATCTTTCATTACATTTTTGCAACAATAAGTAATGAAAGGCATTTTTGTGAATTATGTGTTAACACTCAATTAAAAAAATCTGAAGAAGGCATTTTATTTAAAATTTTATCGCTTAAAGACGCCATGAATTGCTAGTTATAAGTTTATAAACATTATATATGATTACAAGAACTCTGTATATGTATTGTTCAATGGTTTATTATTGTATTAAATGTAAATTGGAATTGTATATAGATTAAAACATCAGTTCAAATAAGTGCACTAGTACTCTGAAGTAAACTGTTATGTCTTCATGTAATGTATATTTTGTAAATAATAACTCCCGAAAGGCCTCATGGGCCAAACGGCTAGGAATTTTTTTATTTTAAATTTTTAACATATTTCATGGTCCCAGAATTAACTAGTTATTTCAACATCTGTAAGCACTATATTTGTCAAATTTCCTCCACGACTCGTGTCATGAATGACAAAATCTACCCTTTCAAGTATGCACAATTAGTTTTATATACGTAAAATAACATTAAAATGCACATCCCAGGAGCATATCAGTTCTTAGGGGTGGGCAACGCTGAGTTCCAATAAAATCGCCGCTGTCACGCGCGCACAATAGAAGACCGGTCAGCGGAACACATTTGCGTGTCCAACGAAAAGTTATGCGCGCGCGTGAACATATCGTGGACGAAATATGGAACAGGCTCCCAGCTTCTGCGCGATCGATGCTGTCCGCTGCAGTTCTCTCTGCAAAGGGAAGCGGCACCAAACCAGACGCAATGGCGGAACAGTCGGCTCCGCACTTTATGGAGTGCAGCGACGACTGTTACTAACAACTGTCTATGAAACACAGCAGCTCCAAGGCGATATAATATCCTTTCGGATATCCAGAATCGTATTTGATATGGAGCTAACTCCTTCGATGCGCTCCCGAAATTCCGTACACAAAAGCAGATCGCAAGGGATGCGCAAGTTGAGCGTTTCATTGAATTTTGTTCAGGAAATGGAGCAATGTGACACATATACATGTGATTTCAATTTACGGAAATTCATTTGATAGATTGTTTCTCAAAGTAATTCCCCCCTTAAGAGCCATCACAATAAGAATTAGCATACTGACATGGTTGAAAATTTACGTTATTCTGAGATCGACATCCGGAAAATAATCTTATTGTAATGTTGGACATAATATCGCAATTTATGTCAGATTTTTAAAGAAAAAGATGATTCTAAAACACTGTTTCTAACGATTTCTTTATAAATAGAAAGTGAATTAATACAAATGTAAGGTTTACAAGGAATTAAAAAAGTTAAATATGAACAAAAATGCAATAATTTAACATTTTATGGAAATTGTTCTATTTTGTGGAGAAGTAAACAACATAAAAATATTCAACAATTATACATAACTAGTGCACCCGGCAATGCTTCGCTATTGCAATATATTACTCTTCATATGCGACTGCCCACGTGATTGTTAATCACGTTTTTACGCTAGGCTATGTAAAAATTTCAATAGATGAAATATTTTCTCGCGAGTGTGATTCCGTCTCACTTCCCGTGTCTTTCCGTCTCTCTCTCTCCGTTACTCTCCCGTCTCTCTCTCTGTCTGTCTGTGTCTCTGTCTCTCTGTGTCTCAGTCGCTCTGTGTCTCAGTCGCTCTGTGTCTCAGTCGCTCTGTGTCTCAGTCGCTCTGTGTCTCTGTCGCTCTGTGTCTCTGTCTCTCTGTTTTCTGTCTCTCTGTTTTCTGTCTCTCTGTTTCTCTGTCTCTCTGTTTCTCTGTCTCTCTGTTTCTCTGTCTCTGTGTGTCTATCTCTCCGTGCCTCTGCCTCTCTGTTTCTCTCCCTTTCTCTGAGTCTCTTTTTCTGTGTTTCTCTCTCGACGCCTCTGTCTTCCTCTGTCTCTCTCTGTATCTATCTCTCCCCGGAGAAATATCACAATCGCATGGACAGAATACGCAATCAAGACGTCTTAATAATCGTACTTCAGAGTGCGTCAGGTTGCGTACAGAACGCCTTGGAATAAAGCGCCCTAATCAGAGCCCTTGAGTCTACATAAAATCATCATCAGCGCACGTCTATGTGAGCAGGTATATACACACTCCCATCGAACTGTACCTATATTCTTCCCGAAAGTGCAAGCAATAAGTTGACAAAGTTTTATTGCAATCAGATAAACGGTGCGAAAGCGTATTGAGTACGATCAAACAAACAAACAAACATTGTCTTTTATATATAATATAGATAAAGAAGGTTAGTATTCAGACTTTTGAAATTACGAAATTATTATTTATATTTGTACCACTTCTTTTATCTTCCCCTACAATAATATAACAACAGAATGTGTCGATTAAACTTAGCTTTTAAAACGACCGTCTCTCAATGTATTAGTCTTAACTGGTCGCGGCAAAACGGCCCCCGGAAACCCGTCTCTCTTTTCGTCGTTCACCGAGGGCGTTGCCGCCACCCGCACCGCCGCGTCGGCCTCTTCTCTGGCCGGCGCGACGCGGAGACCGTCTCATAACTCACGCAGCTGGAGCGACGACAAGATACAGGCGATCGCGTGCCTCGATAACGACGACATGCCGGCGCAGCGCGAGGCGGCGCCTGGCTCCGGAGCGAGGCCGCAGCGCGACGATTAGTATTTGTAGTTGGGATACGGCCGTTATTCTGCCTGCGATCGATAAATCAACGGGGACGCCCAACAGACGCCACCCCGCGCCGCCGCGCTTGAAAAGGGCTCCGCGGCGGCGAGGCCTCGTTCAACGCGCAGCCCTTGGGAATGAAAGGCGGGATACAGGGCAGAGGGGAAGGACGCCGAAGGGCAGATCAAGGAAAATGCACAATATGAGGCATGGAAGAAAGAAGAGGAATATAGAAACAAGAAGCATCAGGAAGAGTAACGGAAAGGCGTGCAAGGATGTGGTGATCGGGTAGCAGAAAAGAATAGATGGAAAAACAAACATTTAATGCACTTAATAACAAAGTAATAAAAGTAGAAAATTGAACAAGATGGCTTACAATATTGTTCGATGTATGGCTTGAGATGAGAGAAGAAATATTAGATGGTGACAAGAAGAGCAACAATTTTCCCTGCACTGAGTTTTTAATAGTCATCGTCAACTCTTTTACATTTGCTTTCTGCCACAGAATACTAAAGATCTAGTTTTCTTTGGAAGACTAATTAGTCAACAAATTAATTAGTTGCAATAGTGAAATAATTTACTTCATATTAACCCCCAATATCAGAAATTGGTACGATAAAAAACAAAAAAGTATATTGTAAAAAATATTATTCTCAGAAGTGTGTAATATTCGTATTTAAACGAGAACTCGATTAATCTGAACACTACCGTCGAAGACCAGAATCTAAATAAAACATTCTTTTGAGAAACTTTCTTTGGTTACTTTTTGTTCTAATTGAAAATGATAAAAATTGTTTTGGTGAAAATACATGAAACTCATAGACGAATATTATATCAAAATTATTCTAGCACTAGAAACAGACAGACTAAAACCCCTCCGCTAGCACAATTAAATTGGAGACTAATAAATATATGGGTCTATCTTCGGAGTGTAAAAATAATCATAATTTTAGAAATCCCAAATATTGGATAATCAATGATCTAATTTCTACTTAGGTATACATTTTCCAATATGATTACAAAAATAGCTTTCTAGACAGTAAAACGATATGTACTAATCAGTTCACAAAAGCTCCTCTTCTCAAAAAAATTTAACCAAAAATCCCCGCAAAAAGCAGTGGCGCACAAAAGACAGAAAGGGTTTCAAGCGGCCACGACGTGGGGTTCATTTGTCGAGCGAGTACTAATGACAGCTGTCGCGCGGCCCATTTGGGTCGGGCGTCGTGCGTGTCAGTGCACCTCGGGGCGTTCTAAGCGAGCGGGGGCGCGGGAAAAAAGCGATCCGGCAATTGGCGGGAGGGAGCGAGGGAGGAGACAGAAAGGTCGGCACCCAACCCGCAAAAACAGCGACCTGGTTAAACGCGGAACGGGGCGGTGCTTCCCTGGAGACAGCGGCGGAAGCCGGGGACTGGGGGAAGCACGGCTGGCGGGACAGCGGAGGGGTAGTCGAAACAGGAATGATGGGGTGCACCTGCTGCAGGGAGAGGCAAGTGGTCGAGACGAGTGAAACGGTTTACGGGGTAAAGGCGGCGGAGTAGGAGAATATTCGGAAACAAAATGGCGGAGGATTGGAGAAAAGGGATAGGGGATTTGTGGAATGGGAGAAAAACGGAGCGAGGTGGAGAATGCATGGTAGTGAGGATAGCAAGAGATGGCAAAATGGAGAGGCATTGAGTGTAACAGGAGGAATTGCAGACTGGAGCAGAGCAGGGGGATAGTGGCAACACGAAGGATGGGCTGCATCTCCAGTACAAAAGGCCAGCAAAAGGGCTTCAGATCGGGCACGAGGGAATAGGGCGTGAGTGTCGTTTGTGAAACGAAATGATGAAACTGTGGAACGATGTGATAGCTCTTTGGTAGGACATTAGGGTGAAGTGTACAAATTGTCGTGTGTAGGTCAGCGAGGAAAGGCGAGATGAAGAAATATCCAGAATCTCAATGGACTTTTGATTCGGGACGAGTAAATATAAGCACTGGGAATGGACAAAACAGCTCACTTGACGGCAGTAGAGCGATAAGGACAACAGGAGTGCTTGAGAAACGAAAACAAAACGATCGGATAGAGCAGATGGCAAGACTGGACGGAAAACGTCAGAGGGAATCGGTGGAAAAAGGTGATTGTGAGGCAACGAGAGATAGCCCTGTAAAGGGACAATGAGGGAACGTATATAGCGGGGAGAGCAGGCCGGTGCGGGCGGCAGGAAATGGCTGGTGCGGGTCGGCGGAAACGGCGGAGACAGGTCGGCGAGTGCCGCAGCGGTGATAGAGATGGTGCGCAGGCCCTCGGCAATCACCGGTGAGGGCGGGTGATGGGGCGACTGCCAAGCGAAAGAAGAAACCGCCGCCCCGGCGTCTAACGAAGCAGAAGGGCTGCGACGCGCTCCACGCAAAAGACGCGACGCGCGCGGTCTAGCGGTCTCCAAGGTGACTTCTTTATCTCTTTCTCTCTTTTTATGTCTCTTTAGATGCCTTGGTGGATTTCTCTTTTGGCTCTGCGTTTCTTCCTCTGTACAAAATACATGTGACATTTCTTCATCTTCTTACGTTAACTCATTGCGTACGTTAACTCATTTCTCAAGGTTTATCTTCTTTACTCTTCTTCCAATTGATGCCCATTGTTCTTTTGCACATTCACGCGTCTGCAGTAATCGTCTTTCGTTGAACTCTCTTCTCGTCCTATAAATATATTATTACCGACTTACTTCGCATTGTACATATTGCAATATCCTGTTTATCAAACTTGTCAATCAAGTTTTGTCACTTTTACTGCTTCTTGTCATATTGTATTTTACACAAGACAGTATTTAAGTATTGTATTATTTGCCAATTACATTTCCAGGGCCTCTGGTGATATTTTTCTTTTCCATTTTTATTTATTCGGATATTTATTAAGCTTTGTTCCAAAGCAAAAACGATGACTAATAACGATACAAATCTTCGATAACCCACCACGAAGGTCTTTAAAGAAACATTAATCATATTCACTTTTATATTTACTTACAAAGTAATAATATAGATTTTGACCACCGTTCCTGACACCTGACGTCTCAACACAATTCACAAACAATTCACGAAGATTTGTGCGTAATATTAGAGAAAACACTAACTCATATATCAACGCAGAGCCAAAAATATTGAAGCTAGAAATGGGTAAATTTGAAATAAGTATCCATATGACATTGCTCTTAAGCACTAAGAATTTTTTTTAAATTCATCTCAAGAAAGGCTAAAATGGCAGTTTGTCGGGTGTACAAAGCTGCACGCAGGAACGACGGTGGTAACAGCGTCGATCGTTGCGAATGTGGCTGCGCAGCTCGGGGAGTAGCGAGGCACGGTAGGGAACGGTGAAGAGTGGACGGGACATGGGCGGGGAGAGGTCGGGGTTGGGGGCAGAGCCTGGCGCGGTGGGGGGATGGCGTTGAGGGTGGGAGGCGAAGACCAGAGCAGGACGGAGCGTGGTGGGCCAAGCAGAACGGAGTGCGGTGGAGAACGGTACAGATAGATTTCATTCCTTTTCCTATTTAATATGTGACTGGCATAAATATGTACACGGACAACGTCTGTTGCTTCAACTATAGCAATAATACACTGTACGTGTACCCGAGATCACGTCATCCACTTATAAATCATGGTATGAAAATGAAAATTTAGTACACACCTTCGAATGTTTCTGTAGTACCTCCTGTATACTAATATACCCTAACAAAATGTAATAGAACGTCATAAAATGGTGTCATTATGAAGAGAGTACGACATAAGAAATGGTAGTTTCGAATCTCGAAAAGGACATAAGTAATGACTGTGGCATAAGAAATATTACTCGCGTTCTTTTAGAAAATGACTCACGGTTTTAAGGGTCTAAAATACATTCTTTGCGACTTCCGTATATAGGTAATGGGTGTTCCAAAGTAACGCTCCCGCATTTTCTCCAATACCAAAATCTTCGTTCATGCGTTTTTTTGTCTGTCTGATGAAAGTCGAGAGGGTAATTTCCAAATCAGTAGTAGCTCACTTATGTGTTATCATAACGATGATTTTTATAAATTATACAAAATTGCCATACTTTTTTTAAGCATTACACACAGGGAAGATTTTAAAATTAATTAAAAGCTCAAAATAACTATTCAAATGAAAATATTTGAATTCGGTAAAAAGCTAGTCAATTTTAAAAATTAACGAAATTTTCAAAATGGAAAAAAATACGAATGAGAAATATTCTCTCTTGCGAAAACAAGAAAATCCGCTTTGCCTGAGACGCAGCGAAGAGAACAGCGGGCTGCGACGTCCGTTTCGCTTTTTCTGTTTTTTTCCCCACCACTTGTTATATCCTAAACTCGAAACAGGCACTTTAGCCGCTCGCCCAACCCACGCGCGTCCCTATCCAGCGTATTTCGAGATCACGTCTGCGGCGCGACCGCAGTCGACTGTGAATCCGCCCCAGGTCGGAGGACGTCCCATAAAAATAACCGCGTCGTTTACATGGCCGCTCTGCATTAGGAGATCCAGAAGAGGAAGGACACAGCTGGACCAAGTGAAACGAGACCACCACAACGATTTCTCTCGTGCTACACAATACACAAGTTCCCGAGGAAAAGAAGTTGGAGCAAAAGTAGCTGTTCCATTCCTTAAATATTGTTTGTATATCGATTCTAAGAAGGCCGTAATGAACCAGGCAGTTATTTTCTGATAATTACGAAAAGAGGGAAAATCAAAACTCAATGGTCGCATGTTATATTTATATCTGTTGGCAAAAAAGGAGTCGAATTATTTTTTTTCGTAAATCCGTCGATTGAAACATTAGATATATTTTAACATTTAAGGTAATTCTTTGGAAAAAGCAGCACCGTTAGAGTTATAAGAAAGTTCTAAGAACACATCTACGTCGTACAAAAATAACTATCAATGACATGATTGTATCAGTTTCAATTTCTGCAGTTATCCTGCTAACCTAAAATCCTTGCATCGAAAATCAGCAGCACGAGCACTCCAAACCAGAACCCACGCCAACCTGAAAGCCCCTAACAGAGCGGCAATCAATCGTATGACAATAGGTAATCCTTCTCCATATTACCTCCTTTGTACCAGCAATTTCCTCTTTCAGCATCTCGCCTACCCCACTTTTCATTCTATTCTACACCTTGTTCAATTTCCCACCTCGCGCAATTGGCGCGGCGCGGCTTTCACTTCTCATTCAGCCCCCTGTCTCGCCCGCGCTGCCGGCCACCCGGAGCGGCCGCACGTTTTTTCAGCAGGCTGCGTGATTAAATCTCGCGGTGGCCGCCGGTGGAGCTGCGGTTGCTCCCTCGCTTCGGCCCACCCACCCACCACCACAACGCCGCCCGCCTTCGCCGGCAGGACGGAACGAAATACGACGACGCCATCGCGCCACCGCTACTGCCGTCCTCCGTCGCGCCGCCGCCCTCCGCTGACTGCATATCACCACCCCGCCTGCCTACCGCCCACCCACTGACAGCCACCACGCTGCTGTTCGGCGTCGCCACCCGCTGCTCGCTGCTTGCTGCCCACCCACCCACGCTGCTGCCCGGCACACAACGCCCACCACTCCCACTCGCTGCCCACAACCCTCCCCCAGTCTCACGCAGGCCTGCCACCCGCCGCCCGCCGCCCACCCTCTCTGACTGTCGCCCGCTGGCTGCATATCACCACCCTGCAGCTACCCCCCCTACCACTGCCACTCCACGCTGCTGTCCGGATCTGCTACCGCTGCTAGCTGCTCGCCCCCTCCCACCCGCCTGCTTCCCGACACAGCCCGCCACTCCCCGCGCCCCGCTGCTCACTTACTCCCCTCCCCCACACTCATTCCGCCCTGCCCCCGCGCCCGTCACCTCTGCCCGCCACCCGCTGACTGCATATCACCACCCCGCCTTCTTCCCCGCCCCACTCAATGCCAGCACCAAGCTGTTAGCTTGCTCTAGCGCACTAGCTGCTAAGTTCTGCTCCACCCCCACCCTCTGCCCGGCACACAGTCGCCAAAGTCCTCCGTCGCCACACTCATAGCTCGGCCGGCTCCCACACCCGGCTTGCCACCCGCCGCCTGCCGTCCGACGACCACTGCCCACCACCCACCACCCACCGCACTTCTCCCACTTCTCCGTTATCCGATTCCCGCACTCCGCGAAATACCGCCTGCCACTGCACACTCCACATCCGCTGCGCCACCACTACCGCCTGTCTCTGCCCCTCAACTGTTTCCTTCGCCGTGCTACCCTCGCTTCGCCCTCCCAGTGGATGCCGCCTCCGACAGCGTTATCTTCCACTCACCCGCCGCCACTAATCGTGTCTTCTCCCTCATCGTAAACACGCCATCTTCATCCACCCCAAAACCACTCTCCTCGCCTTCTCAAAAGCCTCGTATTTGACCCTCTCTTTCCAAAGTCACAACTCTTGCATATCCCATACACCAAGCTGTCCGCTTGTCCTATTCATTTCCTGCTAACATTGTTTGCAATTTGTCCCTTTCACCCAAGTCTTGTCATACAGACACACCCTATATCTCCACTCGTCTTCAGTTGCCTCTTTTTTTAAATACTAATTAGACAACTTCCACGTCCGTTTCTTCAAATACGGCCACCTGCGCTTCCCGTGCAACTCCGCCACTCGTCCATCTGCAACGCCTTTCCTTCCACTTCCTTTCAGGTCACTGTGCATTACCCAACTTCCCTTCATTCAATCAGTCTCCCCCTCCCTCCTTTGTCAACCCCATCGCCGCCACCACATCATTGTCTGGTTCACCTCTCGCCAGCAACCCCCACGCCGCTTCTCTCGGCGCGTCCCCCGCCCTTTCAACGCCCCCCGCCCCTCTAACGCCTCCGGACCCGGGGCGTTTCTGCGGTTATCCGAGCAGTGATGGCGCCACCTTTTGTGTTGGGGCTGTAGTTGTTGCCGCTGCCGCTGCTGCGGATGCCATGCTCGCTGCTTTTTTTTTCTTTTTTTTTTTTTTACTCCCTTCCACTGGTTAACTATCGGGGAAGTATTGTAGGGCTCGAAAGTTCGGGATGGCCAGCGCCTGCCTCGCTGAAATTAACGAGCTCCGGGCACGAATGGGAGCATTGTATAACTAACGTTTATTAAACATTCGGAGTTTTGGACCTTGGTTTTGCTGATGAAATGAGGTTATTAAGAGATGTGAGAGAATGTTCGAACAACGTGTATACAATGTATTATTATTGACATTTATTTCGCCTCAGGTTCAATTTTTTACCTAAAATTCCTTGAACACATTGTAGAAATCACTGTATATTTCTCATCCAAATATGACACTGAAATCACTGCATTACTATTTATTTCTTGGGCGCGGTTGTATCAAATTCAGTAGACGAGACAATATGGCAAGAGACTTACAATTTAATTTAGTCATTTATAATGTCATTTATTGTCACTTTTCGCTAAAATAATACCCAAATTGAAGAAGATAAAAAGTGAGCATTAAAATAAATAAACAAGCGTGCTATCATGATAATATTGATAACGTAAATTTTACACTGAAATATATTACAGATCTTTTATTGAATGATATGGCCATAATAATGAAGAATGTGCACTCTGATAAATAATAATGACTAAAAGAAATAAATTACATCAAAGCAATTGCGATGGCATTTTATTATTCATGTCTTCACTTCAGCGCGAGCTTTTAACGTTCAGCTGAAAAAAAAAATACCCTTCAAATTACGGGTTTTCGTTAAAAATTTACCTTCGACGTGACAAATGGTTTCGATCGTTACTGAAACTTGTGATTTAAAGTAAGCTTGAATCCAAAACAGCTGCCGAAAATAAACAGTCCCTTCTCAAATTCCGCTTATCTGCCCCCGCTTCGAACATGGCAGATCTCAATAACGCACATGAAAATGTCGCACTTTATTCGCGGGTGACATGAGACCACAATGTCCTTGCAGCCTGCCTAATCGTACGTTCTCTAAAATGAAACGAGGCGATCGTAGCAGAGATTTATAGCTGGCGCAACGCTAAGAGAGATAAACAGCTAACGGATATTGAAAGCAAGGTGATGTTGGAGAAATGGTAGTAAAAGTAATGCGGCTATTCCACTTTTTAATCTCGCGACTGTAATGAAAAGTCCGTATCTCGACGTTGTCATTTGTCTCAATGATGAAGCACATTTTTTTTACCACGAGTTCGCTCTTTGCAAGACCGTACAACGGTGGAATTGTTCGCTAGAATGTCGCGATGGATTGATAAATGCCAACGAAGTATGTTCATAAAGATGAAGGAACGATTGGAATGATTGCGTCAACTGCAAAGGGGATTCACAAACACAAAAAGCGTTCGAATTACAATGCAAAAAATAAAAACTAATCAAAAGTAAAATGCAACTCAAAGAAAGCAATCATATTAAAAACTTAAACCCATTGATACCAAAACATAAAATACGTGAATAACACCTCATGGAAATATGGTTAATTGCTAGTCTATTGAGTTTTCAATTTAACTTAACTTCCAGTCTCCAGAAAAAATGCCCATTAGGAAGGAAATATGCAGTTCACGATAACATTTAAAATATGAATAACAAAGCACTGTCTATTTAATATAAATACATATTTCGGAAAACTGAAAAAACAATTTATTTTAACCATAATAAAGCATGACCGGGTCACAATACACTAAAATACGAGAGTTGTTAATCATATATTCATTTTGCTAGCAGGAAAACAACGAATTTGGAAAGATAGGCGAACGGACGAGCGACATGTAGCCTACTGAAACAATGGGATTTGCATTTCAGTGGTAGAGGGAACAGATTACAACAGAATAGAATGATAAGAATGCCAATACAGTTCGTAAGCCTGTGATCTGTTTAGTCTTGAAGACTGGTAGAGAGTAGTGAAAAGGTTAGTGAACTGGTTGGCAGGTTAGTGAGTAAGTTCATTAGTGTTTTGAGTAGCTTTGATATGTTATAAACCTATTTGATTCTTATTTTGATGAACTTCTGGCGGGTATTTTCTGAAGTGTTTGTCGATGCGGGCGTTGCGATAATGGGATTGTGGGTTAGAAGTGACGGTTCGACGCGGGTAGGCTGGTAGAAGACTGCCAGCGCGCGCCTCCAGCACAAGGATCTGTGGCGATCTCGTCACACGCCACCCCCTCGACGCTTTTTCGTGGTGCTCGCCCTAACCTCCGCTTTCCGGCGACGAGGCGAGCCGTTTCCCGAGGTGTTCGCCCCCTTCCCCTCCACCTCTCAACCTCCGCCCCCTGCGCCGCCGCCGCCGCTCGCGGAGAAGAGGAAAAGAGGAAGAAAAAGTTCTTGTAAATCCTCACTAAGGCGCGGAGAAAGCGACGTCTAGGATGAAATATCCCATAACCGTTCCGAGGAGCACCGATATCATCGCGGCAGGAATCATAAAGCGACAGCGGAACGATTCCATAAAGGAAGAAATTCGGAAGGAGAACGTACTGCGGCGAAATGCTGCACAAATTTGACGAAGCGCCTCTTCTCCTTCGAACCATGTATGCCCGGAGGGCATATTTACGTTTTATTGGACAAAACTCATTTCATTCTTGGATGCCATTTTGGGCCAACTAACTCAATTTTCTAAGATACTGTTTTCCGCCCAGGCGTCGCCCCAGCCTCGTAAAAAAAACGAAATCGAAAATATCATTGAAAAAATACTTTTTCTGTTTTATTCACTTTTTGAGCATTTAGTGCATATTTTTGGTAAACACAAAATTGCTTACGAAAATAATCCAATGGAACGTGTACGATACTACGCCCACAAAACCAGGCTGGTGAATGAACTCCACAATCACCTTCGAAAGGTCGCTTTTTATTGCAGTTGATTCCGAAAGGTATCTGTGAATGGATACTTTTTTTCAAATGATATTTCCTATGGCTTGTAAATGCCAGCAAAAATTTGCCAAGTATTCAGATTACTCTTTGTTTTTTAAGGGTAAGCTTTATTGACATAAAACTTTTGCCAAGTACAGTATATTCAAAATATTTTACAGACGTTCTAATCCAGTTAAGGAAGGACAGTTAAAACGTCTTTCTGGACATTGCGGACACCGTTGCATGAAATTCTACGAAACAAACATTTGGGGAAAAATATATGAAGCCATTACCGAAAATATTTATAATTATTTTTGTTATGTACTCAATACTTGCAATTCAGCAACACTAAACTATTCAATATTGCACAGATCACGCCTAATGATTTCAAATGACAATGTGATATTTTCGCACTAATTTTTAACGAGAGTACATTTCTCCTATAGTATTTTCTAACATATACACAATAAAATTATATTTCAAAATGAAATTATTCGTTTAATGTTCTGGATTCTGAATCCTGTCATATTTCTTTACAATTGATAAGAATTACAATTGATCTGAACAATTGATACTAGATATCAATTGTTAATAATAATATTAATTCAATGACTAATTAAAGACGCATACAAATCTCAGAATCACCGAAAGAAGGAAAAAAAATCGCGCAGCAAAAATATACAACTGCGCGCAAAAGGTCGGAAAAACTCACGCGGGAGTACATCCTCAGTGTGAGCGCAATGGGCTTCGTGCGCTTCCCTCGGTGCACGCGAACGCGGCCTGGCCAGAGCTGGCGCCGGGCGGGTGCGTGTATCGATTACCGGTTGGCAGCGAGTGCTGACCTGGGTCAAAAGCCGCCCGCCGCCGCGCCGCGCCGCGACTGCCGCGAAGAACAGGGTTGCGCGGCCGCGACCCCAACCCCGCTGACCCCTCTCGCCCGACCCCGAGCGACCCCGCGCGGCGGAACGCCTCCGCTTAATAGTAATTAACTGAACGAAATGTATTGCCCGGGAAAAGCGACGCCTTGTGGCTAATCCAATAGGGGGATGTATTTCTGGACGCTAGGCAGCTGACGTTTTAATGATATTTGCAGCTACTTGTTTAATCGCAGTTCATTAAAAGTGGAAATCAAATAATTATTTGCTCTTACTGTAAGTGTTCTTGAGCCATGATGCATTTGACATTGGTTGTTCAGTTCAATAAAAGCAAATTTTGCAGGATTGGCAATCACACGGTGAACGGAAAAATTAAGAATAATAGTTTTTACGTCCCTAGGATTTGGAAAACTTAAGGCACTAGTTAAATAGGAAATTAAAGCACTTGTTATGGAATAAAATCAAGCAAAACAACATTAATGAGATTACTGGAAGAATCGTTTTTGTGAAGACACTTGTCAGGTATTGCTCAAGGTTTGGAGTGCTCAATTTCCTAAGACACAAATTTCATTTAACAAGCCTTTATGGTATTATTATTATTATTATTATTATTATTATCAATGCATTTCCCATTAACTCTTTTATGCAGGGTGAAATTAGATTTTAAAGGATCAAACAAGCATTTTCAAAAACAATGAAAGTCGAGTTACATAACTAATTAAAAGTATTTGTAAAAACATGAAAATAATTCCGCAAATATATTTAATACATGGAATATGAATTATCATTACAAATATTATATTTCACCCATCTTAGATAATAGAAAAACAATGGCTCGTTCAGTTATCAGAAACACAACGTTTCTATTTTGAAAACACATTTGCGAAAGCTCATCCACTTCCTCCTATCAATAACAAACAGCTAAATTGAACATTCACATTTCAAAGCTCCCTCTGTTCTACGACCTCGGCTTGAAAGAGTACGAAAGGAACGAAATACACAAAGAACACAAATAGGAAGAAGAGTACGCTACTGTACGTATTCTTACACATACTCTCAAAACGTTGTAAACCTTTCTGGCTTCTGCTGTGCAAGCACTCGAAATAGATTTCACAGGCTGTCAATGGCGCACTGCAAATACTTTCGTTCTCGCTAAAAACATTGCGCTCCCCATCCACAATGGAAAAAGCGGAAACGCGGCGATGGGGACACAAAAGAGAGCGAGAGCGCACACCACGGGCAGAATCGGCGGCGATGGAGCCGGCTGCAGTGGCGGCGGCGACGGCGGCGACGACGGCGGCGGCGGCGGAAGAGATGTTGGTACACGCAATGGTGGCAGCGAACTCTACAAAACGAAATCGGAGTGACGTGAGAAACATATCAAACACGGTGAAATAAATTAGAGGCACGTAGTCGCGTGCGAACGAAGCATGCAACGGGCAACAAGAAGCTCAGAGTGAGAGAGAATGGAAGATAAACAAAAATAATGAATGTCAGATGATTAATGATATATGACGAACGATGCACAATGGGACATTGAAAGAAAAACGGAGGAAAGAAGATGTACGATGGATTAAGAATGGCGAGTAATAAACAGACGGATTAACAATGGACAATGTGCGAAGGATAATGAGCAACGAGTGACAAGTGATTGAAGAACAACCATTGAACAGCTATGAACCACGAGCGATATCTGATACACAGTGAGAAATGGGCCACACAGATGACTGACTCGTAGATTGATGATACGGAGATGAATGAGCAGTGGACGGCCAGAGAAAGTGAATCGTCAGTATTTGCAAAGGGCTGGGCAAATGATGAACGAAGATGACCTAGAGTGGTTAGGACAATGTGAGCAACAATCAAAAGGAATATTCAAATAGGCATTGGATAAAATCAACAAATTTAAGTTAAAAAGGAACGATCAGGAAAACAATACGACAACAAATAAACCAATGAAGGGACGAATGGTCAGAAACAAAATGCACGAAATAGCAGAAAACGAGTAGAGCATGTGGAACTAAACGGGAAGACAGAAAAAAGGATAAACATTACTTCCACACATTACACCTCAAATCAAACCAAAGCAAAGAGTAACAGTAAAAACAACAGAAAGGGGTGAGAAACAGCAAACAGCAGCGGCGCCCGTAGCGTGCTCTCTATTCATAGCGACCGCCGCTCACGAGGTAGGTCAAACGATGACAAGTGTTCGCGGGCTCTGCTTCGCGCTGCGACTACCGCTGCTGCTGCTGCTGGCGCCACGGCCGCAGCCAAAATACCCGCGCGCCCCGCTGCAGGAGGAACGCCTCCGCGGAGACACCTGTGACGTCACCGGCCGAGTATTTCCGTCTCCGCGTCGCTGCCCGTGACGCAATTAGAACCTTGCGGCCGCTGCTGCGGCGATGCCCGCGGTGGCCTGCTGGAGACCGACCCTCGTACCATTCACAGTTCTTTTGTCATTACTGAATCACCAACCTTCGACGTTCTAGACTACAAATAGCTATAACGCCACATCGTGTCTCGAGTATTGTTTTCCAAGAACGATATCGGGCCAAAGAAGAGTGTTTAGCGAAAATTTCACTAGCCTGATTATCTTTACAGTAAAGATCGAAGGTCTCGTGTCGTGATATTTGAGCTTAAAAAGACTCGTACGAACACTTTGTGAAAATTGGGTGACGATTTCTTTTATCCTAAGTTTTAAATGAACCGCATTGAATTTGACTTACAAATTTTATCTCCTCCTCTCAGCAGAGAAGTAGAGATAAAGAAATGGAAACAGCGTCTATCTCTCCCATCATTTGATATTGATGAAAATCTACATATTTTTCTGAATTTTGAACGAATTTTAAGATAATTTTACAATATCTACATACTTACATACTACATACATTATAAATACACATACTTTAATCTTCGATTAATTAAATATTTAAACAGAAACACTCTTAACGAATAATCCATTAACATAATTTAATATATGCGGATACAAAGCACAACAGTTGTTTATATATTGCGAAAATAAAAAAGTCGCTGTTCCTTAACGCACGCGAAAAGCAAAATTTGAAGTGCATGCAGCATGTTTTTTCATGTAGTCAAATTTTCTTTCATGATTCCGTAAAAGATATGATGTGGCAAACAGGGAAAATTAATTCAACTGCGGTACACACACGGGTTGTACCCCTTCCCTTGAGGAATATTTACAAGTCTTGTCTTTGGGAAGTCAAACCCTACCCCGCTTTGCATACAAGTTACAGGCAGTGAGGTGAAGTGTAAACTAGGGGTCGGAAATCTGGCGCATGCACAGCACCAAGACATTATTGCAGAGAAAACATAACACATTTCTTTGCCAAACTACAAGTGATGACTGACATTAATGATATGGAACATCAGTTAATCATTGATTTATTAATGTCAGTTAAAGACAATGTTGCTTGATAGACAAGCATTTCGAGGATGTGACAATATCAACAAAATAATACATCAAGAAAGTCCCTTCTGGATATAATACAAATGTATATTTTAATTTCTCATTTTCAGTATTTTTCACATTATTGAAAAAATGTCATACCCATTACCGTCCCTGAACACTCTCCAAGAATGAATAGAATGGACTAAATAACAAAGAACCAGAGAGCATGCGGTAAACGAAATGCAATAATATAGTGTTAGTGGATACGGGAAGAACCCAATATACAATAAACTAACTTAGGATACGGAGATGTATGCAAAGAGCTCTAGCCAGAAGTACCAAAGAAAGAAAGGAGAAAAGAAAGAAATAAGGAAGGAAAGAAGGAATGAAAGAAAGAAAACGAAAGAAAGAAGGATAACGAAAGAAAGAAAGAAATTCAGAAAATAATTTTGAATACACTGCTTCACTCCACGAATATTATGAGCTTTTTCCGTCAGAAATGACTGAATGCGTCCTTACATATGTCTCATAGCGGTCGAAAGGTACTTGCACCAAATGAACAATGGAGTTCTCAATCAACTACTTTTCTAAGAGAATAAATACTTTTTTACGAAACTAAAATTTAGTTCCTCAATGTTGCCTTCGAGTCTCGCGAATTGCACTTTACAAACCCCTGGTGTCGCGAGCCGCCGGCGAGGTGAGGGGATGCTTATATTACTGTTTCGCAAGCCACGAGTCGCAACGCCTTCGCGAGGTAAATTGTAACTAAGCCTCGTCTCTACAAAGACCCACGGGGATTCTGCACCCAGCAATTAATAACGGAGGGTCGTGCGAGGCTCCGGCACAGTTAATTCAATACGCAATAAAGAAATTACGAACGCGAAGAATCGCCGTGGAACATGTATTAAGTCTCCCTCCGCTGAGTAGCACGTAGCAGTAGCATGCTGGCGGGCACGTTGGAAGTAATTATTTCGATTATTTATTCGTTGAGAACGAGAAAACACGGAGAATCGTTAGTAGACTATTTAAAAAAAACCATTTACAAAAGTCCATTTTTCGCACATATTATCAGCTCTTTTAAAAAAAAGAGCTCTTTCAAACATTTATGGTAGAAGAAAATGTATGTAACCACACTAATATGTAATGAAAGGAACAGTTTTTAGGGAACAGCTTGTGTTATTCATTACGACGACTAATAGTTTGCAAAAAGAGTATTGTGAGCTCTTATTAATGAACCGTTGTTCTCTTTGGTTATTTAAGGTCTCATCAACATCTAGGTTATTAGCGACCACTATTGGATTTAATGTAATTTCACGTTTGTTAACTGAAAAGATGACATGATAGGGGGGGGGGCGAGAACGAACACGAACCGAGGCGGGACTTCAACCCGCGATCCTTCGGTCCGAGATCGCTACGGCACTACTGTCTTCACGATCTCGGCCACCGAATCGGCTAATGGACTGTTGTATAAGAGAGTGCTGTCAAGATGCTGACATTACACAAAATGTGGCTGTATTGTAGTACATGGCAGAAAGAGGTAAATGATAATGGACTCACGCATGAATGCAATTTCTTGATCCATAAGCTAATATGAAAGTTAATTTGTTAAGTGACCCGTAACAGTATACAAGCGTTAGCTAACATTTTGATCACGTTATTAACTTGATGATGTGGCAATAACCTATTTTAAATAGCTTTAGCATGACGTTAAAACTGACAACGATAGCAAACTCAATATTTCCAAGTTCAGCACAAAACAAATTTTAAATGTCTGGTTGCCAATTCCCTCAAGAATTCAAACATCTCAAAACACTAAATAAAATTTTGCAAAATTAAGAAAACGTAAATATACTTACTACTTTTTTAATCTTTCTTCAATACTATACACATTGCATAACTTTAATCCCAATAATCAAAGTACTCGTAACGTACCACAAAGTTCTCGTCACTCAATAAGCTTCATCAAAGCCCGGCCGGTGGAAGTCGAGAAATGAGATATTCCTCAGATACAAAAAAGCGACAAAAGTCTTGAATGTTGACGGAGGTTGTAATTACAGAAGTTCTCACGAGGCTGCAACAAGTCCTTTGTAGAAAAATCACGAACTAAGTGGATTTCTCTTGCAAATGAGACGTCGACTCCTGCTCAAAGATTGTTCTAGGGTATAACTGTCTCAAAAGAATGATATTCAAAGCAAAGGAAGGGGAACGAACGAGATAAAAAGCAGCCACCGCTATCTTGTTACGCCACGATCAATATCTACTTTTGCCACGATATGCTGATAAAATAATGAGGTAGTAAAAATAATCAGTGGTAGGCTAAAGTTTACAACAATCTACGATTAGAATTCTGAACGCATTGGTAATTACGACTGATATTAACACAATTTTGAGTGATAATAGTATATAGAAAAAATTACCCAAAGATATAATCATTTCTTCAAATTACGTATGTAATATACTCAAAAAAAATATTTATATTATTTTGGAGAATCCACGACATAAATGATGCTCCTGGATATTACCCCATGTTATACAGAAGTTACTCTAAGAAGGAACCACTTTGGGAAACAAATCAATGCCATGTAGAGCGATGACATTGCAAGAGGTAGTGATGAAGCCATATTCAAATGAGCTAACTGACAAAATGAGAGCGTGGATGTACCCTGCAATTACATGTTGCCAGCAGTGGCCTAGTAGTAGCGTACAAAGTGGCCCCTTCTTATAGTAATCTCTCTATAGAACAAGGATCCGAAGAATAAAAGTGAGGACAGGATGGAGAATGTATGATTGTTCGCGAACTATCGACTGTTGTACGAGTGCCTGTAGTCTCGTAGAAGTTATCCGAAAAACTCCGCAAACCATCTTCGAAAATAGACCATCAATGAACTCGATCGCGACGGGAATCAAAAAATGTTCCTTACCCGTGCCGGAGATCGAACTTGCAATATTTTGTCACCAGCATCTCGATCGTGACAGTCGAATAATTATATTAACAATATCATCTCATTAATTAATGAGCATTTAAGGAAACTATGTAACTTCACAATATCAATCTTCTCTATAAAAGTAAACATCCCTTCACAAGCATTAATATGAGAGTATGATAATAAAGACACAAGTAAATTCCTCCAGAACAAAATTAATCTCGCACAACAACATAATATGTAATGTTAATTCACTTTTACATTCGAATAACATGTGCATTTGCAGAAACAAAGCTGTTTTAAGACGACTGGGCACTGGGATGAATTAAGAAAATAATGATTTTTAAAAAGGTGATCAAAAATTCCTTTTTAAAAGAACCTCCAAAAGTTCACTAAATACAAAGTAGTCAAATGAGAAAACCTTTAGAGACTAAAATTAATTAAACACTTATCTGCAATGATTAATTGTTTCGATTAATCCAATCATTGAATCCAATAGTATATTTTTAAATATGTTTAGCTGGTTGTAACATTCAAGCCTTCTTTTCAGTCTTCATTTCTCAAAATCCACTGGACGAACGGGCACATCTCTTATTCCTGCAGCATCTCCACCCGCGGCTACCCCTAAGCATCCTTCTCGCTCCGCACCCCAGTCCTTTTTCATAGTTCCGTCGTCGCGACGCCGCCGCGTCTTCCCTCGCCCCGACGACACGCGCTCTCCCCCGCCGGTGGCGCGGCGGCAGCGCGCGCGCGCGCGCGCTCGCGCTCTCTCGATAATGGCGCAGTGACCCGGCCGCGCCGCAGCGTGACGCGGTACGGCGTAAAGCGGATGGCTCGATTCGGCGTCGCGCCGTTTCCTCGCTGTCCCCACCCTCCTCCCGCAGGACCTCGCTGCCCACAATCCAAGCCGCTGACACTGCCTCCCCCCGCCGCGCCGCACCGCGCTGCCTGGCGTGCCCCAACACCCGCCACCTGCTGCCAGAATGTTTCGCTTTGTCCGTGACTGCGCCCTTCGCTCTTCTAGCCATTGCGCTCTTCTAGCCGGTCGGGGCATCGCCGTCATCATCACCCTATAGCTCTTACAGACTCATCTTAACCGCTTTTTATTATCCTTTCCACTCTTCGTCTATGGTTCGAGCTTCACATAACTCGCATACTGCTACGCGCCTCCGTTTGGACTCCCATCTACCATAGAGGTCTTACATATTCATCCGATTCTTTCACTATCGCTTGTCACCGATTCTTCCACTATCGCTTGTCTTTTTCACTCGTCCTCTACTCGTCACGACTTTACATAATGATGTGAATTTGTACCAGACACCCACGCTCACTCGCATGTCATCACCCCTTGCTCATCCCTGCCCCAGACACTTGTGCAATTTATAATAGCCACGTGTCCTGTCTTGTGTGTTTTTTTTCTTGTTGAAGTGCATTTTATTTGTCCTTATTATCTCTGACCTTGATATCTATGTTAATTTGGCGTACTTATTTAATCCTCTGCGCTCTTATGATGGTAACAACTGCATACATTCGATAGATTACCGTTATCGGGATATATTTAACATTAATCCATTACCGTCATACCTCCCCGCCAACTACCTCCATATATCAGTGATTTACATCGATATATTGCTCTGTATAGAGGTCAACAGCTCCAATGCGTTGGGCAATTCCAATGTCTGTGTGGTTCCTTACATCTCCACCTCCATCTACACGCCTTCTCTATGCAACGATTACACTTACGGCCAATCTCTGTTCACTCCTGTGGTCACAACTGCTTTACGTGGAAAGCCTTCATTATTATATTTCGCATTTTTTCCGTACCAATGTCCTTAGCCTCTTCCTCCTCGTTACATTCCCCTTTTGCTCATTCCCACCAGCTTCAATTTTCAGGCACAATTTCCCCATATTCAATCTTCCTCGATCTTTTTTTTCTGCGTGCATTACCTTCTGATTTTCGCGTCCCCTTTCGCCGTTTCCCTTCATTCCCAAGAACCTCCGATGTCGTTCCGCCCGCAGACTCCAACGCGCACACTCCCCCTCTCCAGAGAAGCAATCTTCGCCTCTTCACGCGACGTGTCGCCTCGTACGCCACGAGGCATATTGAACATATCTCTCTCAGCCGGGAAATTTCTTGCGAGGAATCGCCTCGATGACGGGGAGGGCACAGAACATGTCCTCGGGATTCTATCAACACGCCTCCAGGTTAGTGATGCGTAATTCACGTCTTGATCTCGACAGGTAACTTCCGTGTCAAAAACTTTACCTTTCCTGTTTGAGTCACGAAAAGGGGAAAGAGATGGACAGGAAAACATTACTTTCTTTTTCTGACAGACTACAATAAATATAAATTTTAATACTGGCAGAATTAAAAGCAACTATTATTACGAATATTAACAATAAAATGATGAAATCTCTGTCCAAAAATGGACTTTTTTAAACATTATTTTTACTTGACATCTTAAGATGTTGTTTCGGTTATAAAAACATTCCATTATCAATTTACAATTATACCTTTTTGCACAACGAAGCATGTTTGGTTTTGTTCGAACGTTTCTGGATTCGCTGATCCTAGACACAGGATTACTTCCCTTTTCCCAATACAATTCGAAATGAGCTCACAAAGCTTGCGATCGTCGGAGCAAGAAATTTGAAATGAAATCCGCAGACGACAGTCAACGGCAGAGGACTTTAGGGTCGTCGGAGCGTGCGACCTAGATCCGAAGCGAATCCTACACTTGGTGCTCCACATAGCGTTAGCCCGGGCTAAGTCCTGAAGCTTCTTTCAGAGGATTGTTGGGATAGGCCCTAAGAGATAGTATAAAAATTCAAGGTGAGTCGACTTTCGAACATTGTTTCCCAGTAGAAGGCTGACAATGTGACAATTGTCGTTTTGACAATGTGGCGGAAAAAGTACAAACAATTTGAGGTTTGAGGAAGACGTTTACCGTATGTACTTTCGTCTCTCGATAAGGCAGGGTCCTTTCATTTTGAGTATCGTTGTCAGTGATACACGACGGAAACATGAAGGTAAATGAATGATAATAAATACCGGTCCAAACACCTCTGATCAGGTAGGCATCGATTAACGAAATATGGGTCGTTCATTCAATTTCTTTCAAAATCATATCAAATTGGAATTGAACGAAAAAGTGACACACTTTTCATAAAAAAATAATAAAAAGCCATCTTACGAGAAATAACTGGTTTGCTTTACGTTATGTCTCATTTTTAACAATCAAAAAATCTTCCCAATTTTTAACTTCTTGGAACATTTATCACAATTCACTGCTTTAAAAAGGGAGTTGCTCCCGTTTTCATACACATACTGAACTAGTTCTTTTTAAATATTTTATGTATATGGATAAATTACTTTTAATTTCAATCGACGTTAATGATAAATTTATAAAATAATACGTAAGATATTTCTCTCCCCATTTTATTAAACATTGGAAATGGGTTTTACCCATTATTAAGGAAATAACACAACGCAATGTTATAATTTAGCATTCTTTGGAAGTACCAGAACACAGAGTCGATAACAAGTTGCACATTTTGTTTACAAATATAAATGTTTATTTAAAACATGCGTCTACAATTGGCGGTCGCGAATGAAATTCCGCAACACATTTACTTACGAAAAATATATTTTAAAGGGCGGAATATTCATCCGTCTAATAACTAACATATATCTAGTAACCTGTAATACATTGAATATAAGTACCAAAAGTTGCTGTGTTGAGGGCATACCAAACCCACCCCAGCCGGTAGACAGGGGTGGATTTGACGGATACAGGATTTTAGAACGGGACAGTTGCGACACGACCCTGCCTTCTGATTTTGCTCGTCTGGCAAAAATCGTGAGAGCGTTGAACCACAAAAATCATACGGGGAAACTGCGGAGGTGCAAAGGAGAAGGAGAGGCGAAGGAGAAGATATAGGAAAAACGATAAAACGTAAATGTAGGTGAGAGTAAAATCGCGAGGGTTGTGGCGCAACACAGCAGTGACGCGTGAAAGATGAAGCTAGGTAATCTGGGAAATTGGACGTCGATATGAATGGAAAACGTGAAGTAGTAACCTGACTGATGAAATTTTCAATCTTCATTCACTGTCACAGGCTCCCTGAACTGCTGAAATGTTCTTCACAACTGTTTTGAAACTGTTTTTTAGACTTTCATCCTACTTTAGTTGCAAAACAGTTCAAAGTTAACCGTGCACTACAACTCAATTTTCAACAGTAATTTTATAAGGCTGTTGTAACATACTCATGCATCATACATTTTCTGAAGTTAGGTCTTTATTTGTTTGTGACACAAGCTAAGTACAAGCTATACCAAATATGGCTACATATATGATCATTATATGATAAGAACCGACTGGTTCTTTAAGAAGTTTGATACTACCAACATCAATTATAGTATCATCCAATATGACTGATAATAATCCCAACATCAATTGTAGGGCATCAATTGAAGTCACTGCAGTGCCTCTAAACGATAGAATCTTCGATTCGTGCCTCGACACTGACAGTATTTTCGACACTAGCTTGTCACCTATGTCGAATTCAGCCACTGAGTAGAGGAGAATTCTTCCGGCCGTCTCTCTGATCGGTACTTTTTCGGGGTTTCTCCCATCACCACCAGCCGAATGCCGGAGCAGTACCCCAACAAACGGGCTACGGACCGCGCGCGATCCGATTCCGATTCCTCTCCCATGTTCTATCCTCACCTCTTACACACACACACACACACACACACACACACACACACACACACACACTAACACGTACTACACTACCACTACCAAAGCCTGTTACAGCTGTGATGGTGTCCTGCTTGCGTGAGATATTCTAGTCTGGGAAAACACTGCGAGGCGACGAGATAAGTCGGCGCCGGATCTCACCTCCCGCGGAAGATCACCACCACCTACTGCGACAAAGCATGCACTACATTTACAGAACTAATGATCTTCGCAGTTAACGTGTATAGAAACACCAATCAATTAATTATATGATAAGCAAGCAATGTTGATATGAGAGTTAAAAGAAGAGAGAGTACGTCACTTCAACTTCCTGGTGCCCTCCTTTTCAACGATAATTTCAAATCGAGAAATCGGGATTTGAACCGCAGACCGCTGTAGAGGAAAGCCGAGCCTCACGCGAGTCGCTAGCCTTCAAGTCGTCCTTTATTAAAATTTATTGAAA
>BOPP01000022.1:2889498-2912752 GCA_017312745.1 Gryllus bimaculatus
TCCTCTACGCTTTTTATTTTTCCATATGGCTGTAAAAAACCAGACACAGATAACGTTTCCCCCACCTTCCAGCAAGTTTCAACAAGACCAATTAACTCAAAACGTATTAATAGTAGCGCATGAAGTCTTGATACCATGAGCTTAGAGGCTAGACTTCTGTTGTTCCAACACCCTAGTTCTTAAAACCTATTCTTGCCTATTTGGTGAAATGTTGACACCGACCTCACCGGCAAGCTTCCTGCTGCTTGCGCGGTTGGCTCCATCGCCTCCGGTCACGCGGGACGCTCGGCTCCGCGCTTTCGGCCGGCGACTCGCCGACGGCACCTCGACGAGTGCAGTTGAGCTCCGCCGGGATCCTCGAGCGCGACGCCGGCGCGAACGTGGCGGGATTGCCTACCATCGATGCGTGGGGTCAGGAGGTCGTCACCCGCGCGCCCCGACGAGCGCCAGCTGCGGTGCGGCGCTGTCCCGGCCACGGGCGCGCGCGGGGCGGGGCCGGCGAGCAGCGCCCGAATTGCTCGGAAGGGGTGTACGCGCCCACTGGGGTTCTGCCCCCTCGCGGAGGGTACGGGGCCCGCCGCCGCCGTCCCCTCCCAATGCCCGCGGATGGGCACCAGACATCGGCCAGGCGAAGCTGCGCCCTGCCTACGATCCAAGCTTGTCCGAAACGATAGACGCCTATCCCTCCCGCTCGTTTCGGCCTCCCTGCACAATGTGGAATTTAACGCTTACGCGTGTTTGTCGCACCTGCCCAGCTCAGTCCTCGTCGGACGCGCACCATGCTATTTAGCTGGGAGGGAGATGCTCCGCGGGCTGCACGGCAGCAGCTCCTCCCGCTTTCCCTGAATCTGAGGCCAGCTTGGCCACATAGTTGTCGCGGCTGTCCCTGCACGCCGCCGCGGCCGGTCCGATGCGCGCGCTCGAAATTTCATATAAATTTAAAATTTACTTTATTATCATTCACAATCCTGAACCTGTAGGGCCTAATTCGAGTTGGCAAATGAATCACAAACTTAGATGAGAATGAGGATATGATACGAATAATAAAGGAGAAACGGTGAAATGAAATGCAAATGGAACTCGTGAACATCTGTCGCGAAACCACATTAGTCACCTCAAATTCCGATGTAGTAGTTCGTATTTGAAGTTGAACCGTGCATTGGAGAACTGCCTCACACGAACATCAATCAGTAGTTTGCATTTACTAGTCACAAAGTACTTGGCGAGACAAAAGCCGACGGTGGCTGAGGACTGCGAGTTGCGGCGACAGGTTGTGCCTACCTTGTTAGTACAGCCGGCGTCAAGTTGAGCAGTCAGTAAGTTGCGAGTGCATGTGAAGTGGTTTTAGGGTAGTCGATAGTAATTCGTACAGTTTAACTATTGAATTGAATATGAACTATTGAATTGAATAACTAGTGTTGAACATAGATAAAAAATAATGTAGCATTCTCTGACATCTGATAGAGGATCGAATCAGCGATGCAGGCCGTGAATTGGGAGTCCCGTTTTTTTTCTAGACTCATCTCGTATGCTAATTAATAGCACTACAAGAAACAACTTCGACACTACAGCAATAAACACAGAAACAAATAACATAATACAACCATAATAGCGACATTCAAACCATATAATAAAATATTACAATCAAAAATTATTTTTATCACTTTCCACATCAACCAGATATTCTATAATCAACTCTGGATGAACAGCAGAACCAAAACTACATATAAATTCATGCTTCCCTAAAGACAGATTTAGACAACTATAATATAGCATAAAATCCTTCTAAATTGGTAGTACTTAAATTTCAATTCATATCAACAGATACTCTGTTTAGTTTCAATTCGCTTCCAAAAGTTTAAAATTATTAAAGCAAGTCAAAAACAATCTAACGCATCCATTCAAGACACTCAAACTTAGGAAATAAATCAAAGAATATGATATAACTATTCTGAACCTCCAAAACAAGTATGAATATTGAACAGAAAGATATAATAAAAAAATTCGCCGCTTTCCGGCGCACAATTACATAACATACTCTTCTTACGAAGTACTTTGTAAGGCGTGAAAGTAAAAATGCGAGAGCTGCGAAGGTTGAGTGAGTGAATACTAACTCCCTGCTCAACTACTAAGGTCATTAGTCCTGTAAGAGTAGTAGATGTTATTTTTCCGCAGGTGGAGCACGCATTTACCTGCACCCTTCATTCATCAGAAACTGAGCTTCGGCGCCATCCACACATGGCGGCTTAGGAGGTTTTCCTCTCGAGGTTTCTTTCTCCAATCGGGCAACGCCCTACCTCGTGTGAGTGTGTGTGTGTGTGTGTGTGTATGTATAAGTGGAGAGGATAACAATACAAGGAAGCAGGAAACGTCTCGCGTTGTTCATGGTCCGTTTGTTAAGAAACTGCAACAGCATCCAACTCGAACTGCGCATGCGTAAACGTTCGACATTGCTAAAAGTATTTGCAGAAAAAGGTCCCTAATGATAAAACTACCGATTAGAGCAACCGGGGCTGGAATTCTCCTCCAGGCAGTGTTCGAATCCCGTCATGTTTCTAGCTACTACCAACACTCCGTCAACATCGCAACACAAACCCCGGTAAATCCCAGTCAACGATGCTACAAAGCATTGATGTTGCAGCTGAGCCAACGTACTCGGGAGAAAGCGCAGAATTACCCGCTGCGCGCAACCCGCGTGGAAGTGAATTCTGCGCCGCGCACTGCATGGTGCGGGGCGTGGCTAGACTGGGCTGGGCTGGGAGGGGCGGGGAGGGGCTCCGCCTCCCAGATCCCTCTCCACCGGTCAATTTTTCACGCGCCGCCGGCGGACGCGGGCGCTCCGTGTCTGTCCCCCACTCCGCTGCCGCCGGCCCGCGAGCGCTCAAAGCGGATCGCCGATGAAAAGGATTCTCCACTTGCCGAGCGCCGCTCCGGCGGAGGTAAACAGACGACACGCTGTGTTCATGAGCTGGCTCTGACGATGGGTGCTGGTGGGTGAGCGCTAATACGCCACTGCTCTCCAAGTGCTGAGTGGTTATAATTAAACTTTCGCCAATAATGCGATGCAGACAAAATATTGTTTAATGTATGAAAAAAAATTCTGAGTTAACTATGTGGAGAATATGTATTAAAAATTGCCTTCTCTAAATCTGAGAGGGCTGTCGGTGCAAATAAATACAGGCTTGAAGTTTTCAACAACCTGTTACGATTAAAAATTGCTCTCAGCACTTATTTCAATACCGTTTTATGGAGTGTAAAGTTCCAAAGTAAAGTTTTTAAAAAAATCCCAATTGTATATGGCATGCTTAACCCGTTAACTGCCAAATTATTTTAGAGAGCATAGCGCTCGCCTATTGTTGTCGCGTTCGTGCGCGCGCAGAAGCCGTTGGAGCCCTCTGGCAGCATTTTGTTCCAGCATTTAGTGCTGTCCAAATGATATGTTGCTAAATATTGTGTACTACAGTGCTCCCAAGCGCAAACCATTGGTTATGAGGGCATTTTATTTCTATAATCTTTCTTACATCTATCTTTCTCTGAATCCAAGGCTTCTGGTCATCGGGAGCGGTGCAAATAAATAGCGGCTTAAAGTCTTCAGCAATCTATTATGTTTGCCCTAAACACTTACTTTAATACCGTTTTGTGGAGTGTAAAGTTTCAAAAGTTTGTAAAGTTTTAAAAAAATTCAATTATATGTCATGCTTAATTGATTCATAAGACCTATTTTTTGTTTATTTTTTCTCTTTAAAAATATATATTTATAATCTGCTCAATAAGTGAAACATGTGTTATTCAATTTTAGATTTTTTAACGTCCAAGAAATGATTTTTATTGAAGTTGGCAAGTAAAAAGCTGTGTTTTTTTCATTTCACTGTCTTCAAGAAAAATTACTTTATGAACATAAAATAAATTTACAACAACAACAACAACAACAACAACAACAATAATAATAATAATAATAATAATAATAATAATAATAATAATAATAATAATATAGATATAGATATAGATATTACTTTGGATTTGGACTAATTATTCAGCTATAAATTTCCTTTCAGAAATGTAATAACCATAGCTATTACGATAAACACAGAATCAGCACGACAAATTCAATTTTTGAAGTCATTTTTCACTCGAAGTATCCCCATTCATACCATTTTGGGATGTGTCCCTAGATGCATCGATTTACAATAGAAGCAAAGGATAACTACGAAAATGACAAGAATAATTAATGATTGTTGCTATTAAAGTCACTGCAATCAGAATTAATTTACAACCAGAAAATGAACAAATGAACAAAATTTTAAGTTCAGAGCACCACCATATTTTCAGTAAACGCACACTTTTTTAATAAAAAACATCAATGTAATGATTGATGACAAACAACAAACTGTATGAGCGTATACTAAGGGCAGATATGAAACGTTCGACAGCATAAACAAGGTAAAAGTATGAAATATATGAAAACTGAACAAAAGTTATTGTAGCAGTAAAAGCAGAAATGCATTAATATCATTCTTCATAAACAAAACACAGCTTCTCTGACCACAAATGTAACAGATACAGCGACATCAGCAGTATCATTACGCATGTGTAAGGGCACTTTTCCGGATTACGTCCAATTTAGGGGAAAATTTTGCTCCGTATATTTGTGAATGCTGCATTAGCATTAACAGCAAAATGAATCGAAAGTCAATATTTACTGTGGCCAAGGACTATTAAGCAGACTGCTATGCGAAGGATAAATGCAAACTACGCTGATATATGAGGGATGATGGTGCCCGCGGGTAAACGTTTGCTCGTTGACAGGATGATGATGGGGTGGATGGATGACGGGTGAAGCTGCTCCAGGCGGAAGAACGTAGATATTCTCACCTGATGCACGTACACAAATGAGGTGAATGTTTCCATGAAATTGTGCCCTGAATTGCATGGCGATATTGCATAAAACGACTCGTGACATCGAGTTAAAAATCCGAATTGGACTCAATCTTCTGTGTAATTCATGAAAAAATATGTTTTAAATATTTGAATTCCATTACAGCTGTGGTACATTAAAGTAATTATGGAGGAACATATTAAAGAGTAGTCACATGTCCTGATACTACGATATTTCTTCGCTTTCAATATTCAATATTAAAGGAAGGAATTTCGGAACATGTTTCAAGAAAATGAGCGTTCAAGTGGAAATTTCATCTCATTGAAGTTGCGACGCAAACGGAGCGCTTATTCATCTCAGTATTTACGTTTATAAGAATGAAGCTATAAGTACATTATTTTGTCACTAAGAATATTAAATATTAAACATTTACTCTTGCAGAATTTCTTAAAATATTTATAGTTTCGTTCCCCATTTTATCTGGTATCTGCCACGGTATCTTTTCTACCGAAAATGTGTCAACTTGATCCTATGGAACATTGGAACCGAATGTTTCTCAACTTCCCAGACGACGAATAAAAGAACAATAATGAGATGTGATGAAATGAATGTTATTTTATCTCTGTTATGAAATAAATATGTTATTTTATCTCTTCCCTTGAAATTTATATTTGATGTAAACTGAAATTCGCAAACAACATACTACTATGTAGTCATGAAGTTCTACACACCATTAATTTCTCTCTAGACTGAAGCTGTCAGCATGACTTTACTCTGTAAGAAGATAAACAGAAGCATCCACCATTCTCGACCTAAACTAAACACGCAACATCAACGAAGCTTATATTGTGAGAAAATGTGTGGTTTATTTTTCAAGAGTCTGCGGGCTTCAACAATACACCGGTGAAATGCTGTTCGGAATTCAAAAAACCCTTCGATTCTCAAAAGACAGTAAGTCTAAACAAAAAGTACTTGATGTGAACAAAATATTTAATGAAAGACAAGTAACGCCCCATTTCATATCCTGTAAACGGTGAGCTGTGAGAAGCGGGTGCTCACGCGACCACCGCGGGCCTTGGGTTCCGCTTCCTGTCGCCCCCGCGTCCGCCCACTCGCTGGGCCGTCACGCTACGGAATAGACGTTTTTCGAATCGAGGTCAGAATCAAGACAGCGAGCCGGGGAGCGTTTAGCTAAACGCGATCAAGAATACGCAGAAGCCTGTCTGGACGGCTTCCAAGAAACGGAAAGAGGCAACAGCCCCTGCACGCGGCAAGACTGACAGCGAAATCGTTATATTCGGATATTTCAGATTTTTCAACGCATCATAATGTAATTGTTTCATATAATGTCATTACCCGAATGTATGTCCTTCACCGACTTTTCAACAAAATCTAACGTGGCCTATTAGTGGCATCGCCTTCCCCTCAGAGTTTAGTGTACCCTTCATCACTTCCTATCTGCGCGCTACCCCATACTTTCGCCACCTGCTCGTCAGTAGGATGTACAATACAACAAGTGTTACAATCTTGCATGCCAATAATGTGATCACTGTGGAAGTCGGCGACGTGATTACACGGTTGTCCCACGCGGACGAGATGTGTTACTACTATTTGATGAACATTATATGTTCTCTTGATGACTCAACGAGGCTTCAATCGTCGGCAGATCTCTGGTGGCAGCTCTGCGTCAGTGCGATGCCTCGTTGGTCCTCACTCGACTCGCATTTATACACAACATTTCTTTTAAAAAAATTAATAATGGTCACCACCGTGACCACACAATCTGCCCTATGAAAGAGGGGCGTACATCGTGTGTCTATTGCTATACTCTATTACAAAAAAAATCATGCACACTGAATTCTTTCTAACGACAAAAACGGAGGACGGTAACAGCGAGTGCATGCAGGGAGACGGACGACAAAATCGTTCCTATCAGATATTTCTGTCTCTCCGCTCGTCGCAACGTAATTATTTTATTAATTTTCATATAATGACATCAGCCGACTGTACCAGTACACGAGAGCGTGCTGCGGTTTCCGCGGCGCGGTGGACAACCTATCAGATTCGTATCAATCTGGGTCGATTACAAAATTTCAGATTTCAACGTCATGCAGGCGATGGACACCGTGTTGCATTGAGCGTCTGCCTGTTATTCGTGACACGCAACGAATTGTGAAATCAAGTAATAAATGAACAGCGGCTAGAGAATTGAAACACTGTGATACTTTTATTGTGATGTGTAATGAAAATTAAACACAGAAGTTACTAATTCGTGTATTCAAAGCAAGATACACAAACGTAATGCCAAGAGCAACTACAGTTCAAAAGTTCAAGTTTTGAATTTTTTTGGATAATACCGAAGAAAGATGATCTTATCATTTTCAATTACATCTCCTCTCAAATAACGATAGCTGTAAATCAGTCGAGAAATCTGTTAGATGAACATGAAGATATGGTGATCTTTTATTCGTTGAATGATATTCCAATTCTGTGCTGGCTTTATTTGAAAATATAAGCATCTGAGAATCCTATCACGAATTGATAACAGAGATTGTGTTAGCGATTGATGAAAAGCAATGAAACTAAAATCAGTCAACTGTATTTTGTCAAAATTTGTACAAATTTAATTTTACCAGAAAAGAAACACAATTAAACAGCACCCAAAAGGATTTGATGGCTATTCAAAGAAACATAAAATAACGTTAAGGAATTCTCGTGATCGTAAGTGAAACCTATATAGCATTACTTTTCATACAGTGAAAGTTTCCAGAGGTCTTCAAATCCCATGAAATTCTCAATAACGGGAAGGAAATGATAGAAATTCTAGATGCGTTTTCGCAATCTTATATTTACTTCCTATATATTATTATATGTTATTTTTACTGTGTAATGGCGGGATTAATGGGATAGAAATCAAGAAAGCCTACTTACGTACCTGCTAAGTACTACTTCCTATTACTTTTACAGTAAGCAGTATATGAAGTGTATTACTAATCTTAACTGTATACTGTGGTACTTCCGGTTTATGAGAATGAATTTGGCCCAAAAATTTGTGTTCGATGTTCTTGTTATTGGATTATTCTTTCCAGAAAAAAATCCCATATTGATTTGCAATTCATACAGGCAGTAATAAGACCAGGAGTATTGTTTGTAATATTTAATACCTTAAACTCTCCAATTCGCTTAATGCAAAAAATCCTTGATCGTGTAACAAACTGTACATCATGCTGCTTGAAAACTACGCAGAAATGAACCAATTCCTCATAATTGCGCGTCTCAACTCTATTCAACATTAACGACTCATCTTCCCCTGAAGCTCAGTCTCAAAAAGTGCACACATGCGCTGCCTCGGCTCTGTTCATCAGGAACGAATTGTGCGCGTGTCCTATTATCCCCGGCCAGGGGTTCCGCGTCGTTGCAGCGCGTCGGTCGGGGCGCACTCTGGAGTTACGCGACTTCATCACGTGCCGCAGCCGTCTGCTTAATCAAGGCGGAGAGAAATACGAGCACGACGGGGCGGATCGGACCAGCCCGGGTGAGGCAAGTCGGTGCGTAGCAGCTTCTACTGGGGTGGAACGGGGCAGGTAGGGTTGGACTTGGGCGGGGCGGAACGGATGATTCAAAGGAGGACTGCGAAAGACAGCGGATCGTCATGTTATCATTCATTTGCCTCTATTATCTTGGAGGGAGACGTAATTAATCAAGGGATAAATAATGATCTGTCGTGGTTTATCACGGAGATGTACAAGCACGAAGATGTACATCCGTACTCGCATGTTTCGGGCGCGGTCTCGATTAGGTAAGTGCTATCGAGATGGCTCTGACACAGATAACTACCTGAATGTTCATTAAATAGATGTGTTGACACACGGAGAAAAACATCTGACAACTAACAGGCGGGTCGTGAAAAATATCTAAATATACAGACCCTGTATGAACGAAATGGTGCTGAAAGTGCTTGAAATTAGGTAATTAGAATTGAATTTTTCTTTCTTGAATTGAAATTTTTATTTCAATTGTCGACCACATTTATAGAGGTTCGCGAATTGTCAAAGAAACAAGATCGTCATTATGAACTTCATAAATTGGATTGCAAGTCTGTTCAGATAGACCTCACGGTCTTCCATTTAGCAATTGCTTCCAACGGTAATTAGCAATTAATAATTTCGTTGAAACAGTGTTATGTTGCTACAATGCACAAAGTAAGGTGTTTCGTTAAGGAGAAAAATGCTATCCAATTTGCTCAATGACGTCTGTTAGGTTTGAAGATAGATAATTTTAGAATAGTATACCACAAACAAATCATTTTATATTTTATACTTTATATTACACAACCTACATTTTGTTGATCTCGATCTGAATCGAATAGTGGCATCACTAACTTTAGTAAAGGGCATTCTTTCAACACTATAACATCAAGGCCAGAGAATTGGTTTTGCGGGAAGTGAGACAGGATTAGTTCACTAATGTATTCACTGAAGCGGCCTAAGTGTGTAGTCAAACAAGACAGGTATCAGGGGTTAGAGTAAACAGAGTAACACACGTAATTAGGTTCTATCCTTAGGCAAACATCCGTTGTGACGAAGCGGTACTTCAGGAAGTGCCTGCAACCGAACATAGTTTATCTACCTCGTTATATAACGTGACGCATCATAGCAGGGAATACCTCCGAGATTCCATTCAGGTTTCACGGCGCCATTCAAACTCCTCAAGAACGTAGGATAGGAAAACCACGCGAAACGTGTATGATACATGTGTGCTCGAGCAATTCCTAGAGTATTGTGAGTGAAATGTACAGCATATATTTGAGTTAAAGAACTTTTCGTTCATTTGGTTGATCAGAGCGTTCATTTGGTTGATCAAACACATACACGGACGTTGAATGTAAATATTTCGTAAGTGGACATTTTACTTGATTAACATTCAAATACTGTTCAGGACTGCCCCTCGCCACATTTTCTTCAAATAATAGTTTTAAAAAATACGAAGGTATCTGAAGATGTATCTGTAAATTCAACACAACGGTTACAAAACGCTAGGACATATGGAATGAAAAAAGTCGCATTTCAGGCATAAACAACTTATAAACATCTATTTTAATATGATATTCCAGGTATAAATATTATGTAAGTTATAAAGTTTCTATTATAATCACTCCGTTACATGTGATGTGAATAGAAATGACTCCTCAAACTTAGCAGAAAACGATTTTTTCATAATAAAAAAAGTTTTATCCTTTTTATAAGACGGACCACTGGTTCTCTTGTAACAAATTTCCCAGAAATTCTACAGGAATCCTACACCCGAACCATTGATGCAGAATACATGGCTTCCTGAACCATTCATGCAGAATCGCCTGGTATATCAACTAAGTGGAGGGACGGTATGAATCAGGTTAAAGGTGAACGATAAAATCAATTCAAAAACTAACATTATATAAACTAATTGTCACATTACAATATCTCAGATTTGGTAAATAATCACTGTTTTGAAAGACTATTGATATGAAAATGATCTTTTGACCACACAGAACCAAATTCTAGATGCTCGTCTTTTCAACTACAAATTTTGTAGGCGTTTTTTCTTAAAGGAATAATAAAGCTACATGTAATATTATCTTATTTATGAAAGTGCATTTTTACGAGTAGTTATCCAAGTAACTATTATTGTGAAAGTGAAATTACTATTATTTCGAGAAGCAACTAGTATCTATACTGAAGCCAGTGGTCATTACAGCCATAACTGATAAACACCAGTACATTCTCTCCAGCACACAATAACCACTTGCATTGGATTGCGCAATTACGGACCTTAACACTTATGCCATTACGATTTGTTAAATGTTATTACCAAGCAGAATATTCGCCATAATTGGCTCCCCAAAACATTAATTATTCGTTACGAACACTACCCAGAACGTGACAATGATGGTACGTCACCGTAGGAACTTGCACACTTTCTATTTGCCTTTTTAAAGCACAACAAACAAATGCCACATACGTTCCCAAAAATCGTGAACATTTAAAATAAGTCATATTAGTGAGGAGAAACGGACAAGAATCTACCTACAAAAACCTTCACGCTTCCCTAACATTAAATTAAAATTCTAATTCGCGGCACGAAACATTCATACCAGGCATACGAATAAGAGCAATGGAGCGTTTCGAGGAACTTAAAAACTCTAAATGAAGCTGTTTCGCGCTAACCGCCCCTTGACTGCCACTCTTCACGCTTCTCTCACACCAGCTGGAGGGCCTCTTCGCTCCGCCAGAAAAACGTTGCAGGCCACTGCCGCCCCAGCCGCCCACCGACATCGCGCTGTTGGCCGTTGCGTTCCCGGTGCACATCGCGCCCCCCCGTTCCCCGCGCCGCCCGCCGCCCCCGCCGCCCGCGCCCCCGCCCGCCCCCCTCCGCTCCGCACTCCTGCCGTCCCCGCCCCCCATTGCCGTTCCGCAGCCCGCCGCCTTGCCCGCCGCCCCCCACGGCTTTCGCCACCACCGCCTCCCACGCCGCCACTGCAAATGTTGCCACGGCCGACTGGAAGCTGTCGAGTACCTCTCGTTGTATTATGCCAGCGGCCGGAGAGCCCGCAGAGAATGAAATCATTTTCGTCTCCGCAGCGCCGAATACGCAGACCGCCCCGCTCCACCGCGCCGGCTGCTTGGTATGGCCTCAGCGCTGGTTGTGGAGGTAAGGGCATGCCCGTGGTGGCGGTGGGAAGTTGAGACGGATGTAGAGATTGGAAATCGAATCGTAAAAGGGCGAGAGTCGTGCGATAAGTAATGAAGTTGAAATGGTGAAGGTAAAGATAATTATTTTTTATGTAACTTAAATGTCGTGAGGAGCTTAACATTGGACTAATGTCGGTGATTTTTTTTTTATATTTCTGTTCGTAACAACTCATAACGGGTGTTGTGCGTAATTCCTTATCAAGTGATATTACAGGTACAAATGTTCCAGCAAACACTTGTTACAATATATAAACTAGTGGTCCTTGAGATAATGTCACAAGCTTTCTCACACTACATTTAGTTTCTTGTTCTTTTGATTTTCGCTTTTGCTCCCTCTTTCCAGCTTTCATCTACTGGAGCTTGAAGGTTTATCAGGGCCTCTCGCAGAAACTACCCCTCCCTTGGGGACGTTCCCACAAGATAGCACTTTAGTGCTCCCCGAACATCTCACAAGCCTGTTCCACCTGAGCCCGTACTACCTGCATAAAAAGTGCGTCAATTTTAATATTCATTTTTTGTACATATTGATGATGTATCCTTGAGTAATTATTGCTCACTGATTTGTTCTATTATTCGTTGCTAAAAAAGCACCTTCAAAGTAATTCCAGTAATATATAAGGCATTAAATCTTTCCATTGTTCCGAAGTAAATCACTTTCCAAATTTCGTGCACTAGGCTAAAATTTTTTTTAATCTTCTTCGTAGTCCTCGAATTAATAAAAGTTCAAAAATTGGACGAGATTCGCTATCATCCACAATAAATGCTAAATGCATCAATAGAAATCTATGTTCCGATTCTCAGGTCTTTATATTTCATATCGTCCCAATATTAAAAAAAGTACGAATGTGAATTTGCACAAAACAAAAGCAAACGAGAATGATAAAGAACAACTGTACTTCATATGACTTCAAAAGCTGCTTACACAGCCTCAGGCAGAGTTTTAAACAAAGAAACGATGGCAAAGTGTAAGAAGATAAACAATGTAACAGTATAAACGCCCTGAGGTTAAATATCAAGATCATCGATGTAAGAACTGGCACGTCTAGTGACAAAGACAAAAAAATAGTGTACCAAGAAATACGAGTCAGAGTAGAATGGAAAACAGTCGAGTTGAAAGGAGCTAAAAATTACTGCAGGCAGATATGAACAAATTGGTAGAAGAAGTATTGAAAGCCCAGATTCGCTTCACTCCTTCACAATTGAATCCAGTGTTTGTAAAAGTTGTGGTCTCCTGGTGATCATTTAGACGGTGACAGTGTAACCTAGCCATTGCGACCAACAGCATATTGAATACTAGGAAGTTGCCAGAACAATGTGTCGAACAGCAAGAGGAGTATGGCGAATGGTATTATATTTGGGAAAGGAGCAGGTATTTCGTGGATTCGAAGGAAGGAAGAGGCAAAGACAAAAAATACGAAGATCATCTCACAACAGAACAATGAATCGGTTGCCACCCCCTTCCCGTCACTGCCTGTCACAGCTCACCACCCTTGCTTCTCGTCTCAGCGACTCGCTCCACGATTTGTCCCCTTTACTTCGCAATCTAAAGAGCGCACCGAATTGCTTAAGTGCTTCCAACTCGCAAATGCCGATGAGTTCCACTGAATGCTCTCAATACCCAGTATTTTAAAATATTTTGTCTCAATTCTTGCAATTCTCATTAAAGCAATATTCAATACAGGCCATACTTAAAGGAGGAAAGTATTCGATCATTGTATTTTATTCTCGGAGACGAATTTTTAATCTGGGATGGAGTAAATTCACAAATTAAGGAAAGAATAAAATCTTTTAAAAATTCTTATTTTCTGTTTTGTTCTATTCTTACACGTGTATAAATTTAAACGTATTGTATTATATTACCATAATAAAGAATCACGATTAAAAACTTATAACTTAAATAAGTAATATAAATACAGGAAAGAAGTATTGTTTAAAGGTAATTCCAAAATTAAGTTACTTTCTTTTGAATAAAAATGCGAATATAAACTTTTAGTGTGTTGTTTCTTGAAATACTGAAACATTAAAATTCATTTCATTTCTTGTATTTTTATACACAGGTATGTAAACAAACCTGCGAGAAATTACGAATAAGGGAGACAGTCCAGCTCATATTGATGTAATATCATCGTGCGCTACGCGACACAGGCTCCGTTTCTCGGTCGGACTCTCCCCTACACCCTATAAAAAAGCGTTCAGCGCCCGCTCCTTCCACCGATCGCTTCCGACGACGTGTCATCACCCCCGTCCCGAAATCACCGGCGGCGTCACCAGCGGCTCCACTGGGCCTTCGTGGCAGCTCACAGCCTCCGCACCGTCAACCCTGCGTCCCTCTCCTCGGCGCCGCCGCCGCCGCCTCCGGCGCGTTTCCCGCCCTGTCAACGCCGCCAGCGCACAGTTCGCCGTTCGTTGCGCGCCCAGGTACGGAAGACGAGCCGTTCCGCACCCCCCCCCTCCGTCCTCCCTCTCTCCACGCTCACCTCGGTAGGTCTCCGCCGCGCCTGCCTGCGCCTTCCATATCGCCCGTGTTGCACATTCCGGTCCCGCGCGTTCGCGGAAATAAAACGGGGATTACAAAACTCACGCCAAGATTTTAAGAAGGCGCGGCGCCCGTCCCTCGCTGCCGCCGACTTCGCCCCCTCCCCGCCCCCGCACGCGCAAATACTCGAATCTACGGGCGCAGCGAGGGGAGGAGGCGGAGAGGAGGAGGAGGAGGGGAAGGTAAGGCTGAGAACACGGGGAGCCGGCGCCCGAGGGAGGCGACGCCAATATCGCGAGCCGCACAGCCTCCGTCCACCGCCTAACCCGCTCCTCCCTCGGGCACGTCCCCCCGCCGCAGCCGCATCGGCGACGGAGACACACGTGGCACCTGAGGTGGGATGGGACGCGGAGTCGGGAGACGGTAAAGGGGAGGAGAGAAATAGCTAGAATAATCTTGGTAGCACAAGTGTTTGGAGTTACTACAGGAAGATTAGATTAGAAGAGTATTGAGGACAGCTAGACGAGGAGAAAAAAATACAGATACTTTGAATGGAGGTAATTCAGTGAAAAATGATAAAAAAACAGTAAATACAAAGTAATAAAAAGGTTGAAAACGTAAAAGGCGGAAAAAATATTGAAAAATCATAATGTAAAGAGTTTGAGAATATTACATGACTGTTTGAGTGAAACTTTAGTATTAAATAAGATGTGTTAATTAAATTACAGTAGTAAAGCACGACTTTTGTATTCAAAAGAACCTGTCACAAAATTACTCGAAAATATATATCATTATTTCGATTTCCATGTGTTTGAGAAATAACATAAACGGCACAGGCAATGTTGAAGGAGACCAATTTTGTAAAAGCACAATGCACCAAATAAGTTCGCCTGTCGGCTGGTCAGACCGACAGCATTGTTGGCAACGCAGCAAAAGGTTAGTGGCGGCTGTTCCTGCAGGGTCGGCAGTTACTGCAGAGGGACTCGAATGGTTGAGCATATCGATGTGGTAGCCTATACAGCCCTCAGCCCTCGATCGAACAGAGGCAGCGACGACGAGATGTTGGCGGGGGACGACGAAGGCGACGGCGGGAACGGTAACGGTGACGGTTAACGATAACATCAGAGCAACAGCGAGGGCGGCCCTGAGGCCCGCAACGAGGGAAGTGGCAACGGGTCGGTAGTGAGCATGGCAGTGATTGATTAATTAGTGATTCCGGGCGCGTCATCTGCTGAGAGCAGTTGTGAGTAGGTAGTGTAGTGCATGTAAGTATAGGCGGCAAGTAAGGGGTGAGGATAGCACAACGAAGAGAAAGGAAAGATCGCGCGCGGACCGTGACCCGTTTCTTACGATACTGCTCCAGGGTGCTGCTGGTATTGACTGGAGAAACATCGGAAAGCTACCGATCAGAGCAGCAGACCTCTAGAATTCTCCTCTAGATAGCGACTGACTTCGACGTCGCAATTAAACTAGAGTTCAAAATCCTGCCACCATCGTGACTCGAACTTAGGACCTCCCGGTGAGAACCACTGCTCCATTGATTTAGTTAAATTAAATATACAAAGCAGTTTCCATTAGAAGAAGATAGAAGAAAAATTAGCATAACAGATCACAGGGTTGTGAGTTCGACCTCTATATTAGTTTCAGTGGTGCTCTGAGCTACCTCTCCCTGTTGAATGACAAAGAGATCGGTAGTGAGTACGACAGCGGGGGCGTCAGCGAGGGCGGCAGTGGTACGACAGCGGGGGCGACTACAGGAGCCGCAGCGGGGTGGCAACGACGGCGCCTGCGAGGGAGGCATCGAGGGCGACAAAAGGGTCCGCAGCGGAGCGGCAGCACCGGCGGTCGCCCGCTGGGGCCACCGGCCGCGCGTGAGACGGGAGGCTGTACAAGCTACACGGTTCTGCTCTCTTGCCGCCAAACGATCGTTCCGCCAGCCTCAGCAGTTTTGTAAGCTCGAGCTTCGGGAGCAAAGGTTTTCCCACACGCCGTCTCCCGCGAGAGCGCAGCCCATCGATCGATAGAGTTCGACCGGAACGTGGAAGTTCGGGCGCAGCTTTCGGATTTCGTTTGCGCGCCGTAACCGATGAGCTACTCGCGCATTTACATAATTGAACGCTGTTCTCTGGAGTTTCGATGCCCCGTATGGGGTAATGGAAACTTACTCGCGTCCGAGAACGGAAGAGACGAGTCGAGGTCCCGCCGGAGGCGGCGGCGGGAGATGCGTCTTACTCAGCTAGTAGCATTTTCCCGTGAATGCGCAGGGGAAATTCCCATAATTAACATACAATCCTTAAATCTTCTTAAAATATCGGAGATTCTTTTGATATATGATATGGGAGGACGCTTAACTTCCACGAAACCTACGGCGAAGTTTAGTATGGAGATAAATGGGCTCAGCGAAGCGAATGGCCATTATTTCGTGGTCGAGGAAGACCCGCGCAGCGCTGCTGCTGCGGTGATCGCGGTTCAAGCGAGAGAAGACGGAAACAGGTCTCCAGTCGTTAATTTTTCGCTCGCTTAAATTGTTTTTTTACCAGTAGTTTTAGCCTGAAACAGCAGTCTAAATATCTTTACAAAATTCTCGCGGGATATTCCACAATCTACATAAATTAAACACAAACGTAACTATGACACTAAACATAAAAAAACATTTTTTCATACAAGCTTGTGGAGAAAAACTACAAAGTGTAAATATGAAATTAAATTAATCTTACTTATATTTAAAACGCTAAGTTTTTTCGATTAGAAAGTAATTTCAGCTTTTATACCTCAACCGGACTTCGTGATTTTCGCTTTAAATCCAAGGTAGAGGCCAGGTGTTTTATCGCTAGCTTTTGTTAACCGGTTTCACCGTAAAATTCAAAATTTTAAATTGTAAAATTAATAAATTGAACAGTTAATAAATTGTAAAATTAAAATAAAATTGCGTAAAATGAATAGTGAACGCGTATCTGTCGTTATTTTTTCATTACGACACGTCGTTTGCGCCAAGACTTTCTTCAAGAAGAGCTTGGTTCAGCCGAGTAAGCCTGCCTGTGTGTTTGAGGTTATGGTTATCAAAGCGAAGATAGCGACCTTATTTAAATTTCTAAGATTTATTGTTTTAGTACGTGTATATGAAAGCTATGCCCAACAACCATGTTTCTTTAAACAATTCAAAACAACTTTAAATAATTATAAGAAAAATATTGCATTTTCAAATTAATGTCGATAGAAAGATTTTCTGCTATTGTTTACTAATACACATTTGTCGGTAAATATAAAACATTTCAATTATATTTTCAGAAACGTGTTTAATTCTGGGTTCACATTGAATGGTATTGTTTCAAAATTTGTAAACATCCCTTTAATCATTAGTCTTAGAGAACAAGAAATAATGTTTTGAGATGGTATCAAATTTCTTCAGAGTGAATATGGTGTGCATTTCTGTTGTAATGTTTTTACAATTATTTTCGTATGACGTAATTGCAAGGGCCCAGTTAGTTAAATTAAATATACAAAGCATATTCCATTAGTAGAAAATAGAGAAAAATTAGCATAACAGATCTCAGGGAGGTGAGTTCGACCTCTGCTTCAAATATTAGTTTCATCTATGTTGGTAAAAATAATAGATTTATCATTGCTTGGTAATTAAATTACAGCAAAACGCAAAATCAATTAAGGGAATACGATATCATTGTAAAGGCCGCCGTACATCTTGGAAGTATTTTCTTTCCACCCCTATTCTGCGCTACTGACGGCCATGCATTTGACGAAATCGTTCCAAGCAGTCGTTTGTTACAGAATTGGTGTCGAGTTGGATCAATCATGAAATCGATTATTTTGACATTTATTCATGTCAAGCTGACTTACGAATGTGAGGTCGGTATGCGACATGTAGAAATGATTCTCTTTTATTTGACGAACGTGAACTACCTTGTGCCGGGGGATAGGTACTCTCTATTTTTTATTCCGTCAACATTCCTCCCACGGAAGAATGTTCTCAAGAAAACCATTTATTTACGTTGCATGAATTCAAGAAAACTCCACTTCAAAACTCTATTTAAATAAATAATATTTATATGTATTAATCTTTCATGAAATATTGCAAATTAAATTGATGTAAATATACATCGCCGTCTCTTTCATAATAATCGATTCAATAATCGATATTTTTTAAAAATATATTTGGAAAGTTACGCTATCGGGTTTGAATAAAATAACTTCGTCATCTACGTACTCATTCATTCGTTTATTGTAATCATTTTTTTTTCGAACATAGCAACAGTCCGTTTCACTGAACAACAATAATTCTGATTTCGATTACAGAACTGTGGATCTATTTGAGTGGTTGCATGTCACAATTTGCTATATGCATGCGAATGAGACGCAAAGCCAGGAACACACATCTCTGACCAGCTGTTTTTGGAGCGAAAGCGTCTGATCAGTTTTGCAACTTATTTTACACACGATTTCAGTTCACTCTTCTCGTACAGAAACAAGAAGCGAATGTATAAAACAAAAGGAAATAAAAACAATAATCAGTACTCTTAGCTAACAGAGGTGACTACAGGAAAATGCATAATAAGCAGCTGTGGCTATAATTATAACGTCACAACACGGAGCATGCAACTTCTAACTTGGAATTTTTTAACGCCATATCTCATAATCCAATAACTATCGAAACACGGTTTTCACAAAACTCTTAGTTTGCTTAAAATGTTTAACTTCCTTATTTACATTTTTAGTACACTAGAATATCTTATTATCATCAATTACAGGAATTTCGTTTTGGCACATTACATACACAAAAAACGGCATCTCGTTTTTTCTTGAATCGATCTGGAATGGCTCTTTGCACTAATCATTCCGTCGGGTTTTAATTTTTGACACACAATGCGAGTAGTAGCGAAATGTTTACGGGGAACGAGGGCTGTGCTGTGAGCGATATTGTTTTAAGCGTCCTTTTCAATTTTAGGTTCGTTTATTACGTTTGCTGACCTGTGCATTAATAAAATAGGTGTATAACACAAGCGAAGCTACTTTTACAATATTATTTTAAGAAACATTCAATAATAATACTACAAATATTACGATTATAAATGAGTGCATCAATCATAATTTCTCTAAATTCTGATAAAGATAATTTAAATATTGTTGGCATTTCCACAGTCAATTAACATACATCATTATTTAATGTATTATTTATGAAATAATAAATATATGAGGCACGTAACAACGACAGAGGGAGAGACGTGGGGGTGAATGTAGTGCTTTGGTGGTATAACAGATCACCGCACGCCACTGATACTAGGATTACAGTTTATTGAAGAAAAGTGCATTGAAAAAAATTGCATTGAATTTCGACTACTTCGTGTGGATTACCTATGTTACACTCACACATGTATTAGTTAATTGTGTACTTCTTCGCAGTCTTAACCTTATATCTAACTAGCGGTCCTATCGTGTTTTAACAGTGTATACAAAACATCTCAAACGGAAGGTTAGATGGGAAAACCAATTACATCTTTCCCCATCATCACAGCTTGAATGAATAAATAAATAAACAAATTATGGATAAGTGAATAACTGAATGAGTGCATGGGAAAGGAATAATTATGAGTGAATGGGGAATTATTGTGAATGGGAATGAATGAAGATGAAACTAGAACTGAATGAAATGTTCAGCTTAATCCGAGTGAAAAAATAATTTGTAATTATCAGAATGAGGGTCTTCCACATATGTGTTATTCCAAACGAGAAATGTGGAAATTATCTTACATTCACACGTATGGTAGAGTTCAAAGTTAATGAAGCCAACTGGTAAGCACTGTGCATTATCAACGCGAAGATAAGAAAATCTTTATCGGGACTTTAAAAAATAAATTGAGATAAAAAGTATCTAAAAATAAAAATAAAAAAATCGAAAGCGAAACCCGTATTAGGTATTTACCAAGATTTGAAAGATATGTACCAGTAAAAGTACTAAAAGGATTTAACAATTCTCTCTCATTTCGAAATACACTCGATCCACACCATCGCATTCAGAAGGGGCAAGATATTTGAGTTATCTTTCAAAGTTATGGAGAATGGAAATATAGCAAACATCATAGTCTTTTATTTGCTACGAGCATCTAGGGATAGTCTTCAATCACTTATATTTTCTAAGATGTTAATAGTGTTTGTTTTTTTCTGCAGCAATACTTGTGAAATAATACTCGTGAATAATCCTGCTAAATTCATTGGCTGTTTTGTGCGTTTTCTGTGATTTTATGAAGTCTTTATGTGCTTCTGACCTAACATGCTTCAGAATTTGTCATTGATTTTCATTTTTTGAGATTCTATTCATTAGAATAACATAAAACTTGGTGAAAGAAAATACAGAAATATCTTAAAATCAAAGCAAAGTTTCCCAAAGGTGTGAAAGCATTCACCACAAAACCACATTTTTCAAAATTCCACGTCGATTTGTATGTGGCCCAAATTTCTTAGAAAGACCACAACCAGAGTGTGATAATCAAGACGCCGCAGGCTCCATTACTCGCCAAAGCGCGCGTAAGATTACGAGAAAAAAACCTCATTAAGGACGCGGCCAAAGCGTTGGATAGTGCGCGGTTGGCCGTCTACTTGAAGGCTGCTCCCCCTCAAAGGGGGTCGGATGACGGATTGCGCTCATAAGGAGGAGTCCCCATTTCACCCCAGACCGCTCCGACCCAACACTAGGGGGTGGCTTCGGAGGGGACGAGCCGAGAGGGGTGCCAGCGGAGTTGGAAGGAGAGGAAGAAAAGGAGAGTAAGGGAGAAGAATGAGAGCGACTCTTGGAACAGAGGTGCTGGGATGAATAGAGGTATTCAAGCACGAACATTGGAAGACTACAGTTACTTACTTGAAGAGGAGAATGCAAATTGGAGATGCAGAGGTGATAGTGGGGGATAATGCAATGGTGGAATTATACACTTATGTACACATACATACGTGCCTCTGCGTGTGATACAGTTTTCTTCGCCTACAGCCAACGTGACACTAATCTCTTGCATCGCGCCAAAGCAATTCGTGAGGCCTTTTGGTCATGGTACTCACTACATTGCATAATCGAAGGTCGTGATCCCACCTTGCTTAATCCTACGTTAGAGGATGTGTGCCAGGACAATCTAAATTTGCGCCGACTCTGCGAACGGTAAGCCTGTACATCGCGCACCAGGTCTTATCCCCGCTCACACAACGAACTAGGGAAGAGAAAGGAATTAAGAGGAGGAATTTAAATTTAAGATGTTCCGGGAAAGTACAACATGCCCCAACTCACAATGTCCATATCGTACCCGGGATTCGATGACAGTTCGGATTAACGCGTATTCGGGAGAAAATTCTCCAAGCCCCTGCGACACCAGGTTGGCAACAAACGCAATAAACATAATTGAAAGGAGGTACATTCACCTAAACGATCTCGGATATCCACATCAGCTTTTTCGTAATGGTTTCATTTCTTAATAGTGGAACCGGCAATGCTTAGTTATGGCAGTGTACAACATTTCACATGGTACTGCTCACGTGACTGTTAATCACGTTTTACGCTACGCTCTGCAAAAATTTTAATAGATGAAAGACTTTCTCGCAAGTATCGGTTTGTTCTAGGTCCTGGTTTGGACATGCTTTCATATATCCCATTGTTAAAATGTCCTCCCCCTAGGTTTGGGCGTGAATTCGCTTTGGCACTGTCTTGGAAAAAATTGAATTAACGAGATAACGTTCAAATAGTAATTCCAGCCGATATTTTACAACTACAGTGGCATAATATGCAGCGAAGACGCGCTTAATACTTGAGGGAGCGGCGGGTTGCGTAGAGCTTCAGCTGCGCTGGAGTGTTTAGAGACTCGTCCTCGTCGTTTAGAGCTCGTTTAGAGACTATCAACGACGCCCCCCATTTTGCGTCTATGTGCGACAGACATACGCACATTCCCATTTTACTATGTATATAACCTTTGCACAAGAGCAAACGATAATTTCACAAAGTTTTAATACAATCGGATCAACGGCACGGCAGCACATAAAATACGAACAAACAAAATCATTTATTTTTATGTGTTAGATAACATATTGGTTAAAGTGAACCAGAGCTTGAATTGATAACACTGCAGTGCCTCTGACCGGAAGGTCCTAGATTTCGAACCCAGGGGGTGGCAGGATTTTCGCCCCTAGCTACTTAGCTAGGACGCATTCAGCCATAGTTTGGGGGAGAATTCTAGCCGACTGCTCTAAACTGTAGGTGTCTGTGGTTTCTCCAATCAACACCAGCCGAATGACGAACTTTCCTTCCTCTTCCTTGTCCTATCTTCACCCCTCACTTACATACACTTGCATGCACTACACTACTACAAATGTCGGGAGAGCAATGGAGATAAGTGATTGTGCCAACTGGGGCGGTGTTGCGCTAGTGGGAGATACCTGATTGATAAAATGACCCGAACCCGACGTGTCGATCGCTGCCGGATCTCATCATCCAGCAGAGATCAACATCTCACGTAATACAAACATTCACTACATTTACGGACCATTGGAATGACAGTGAAGCATTACAGACAGATAAAAACCGAGTAATCAAGTGCATAGTACCAATGAGCGTAGAGAGCACAAAGAAAATTGTGATATCTGTGTTATGGTGCCAGATTCTATGTCTTAACAGCCACTGCAGTAGTTATACCTGCTGTAGATGAATGAATTTTGATGGGTTGGTATAATGAGAAAGTGCAAAGTGATAGATCAGTGATGGAATGAGAGTCAGAAGAAACGAGAGAACCCCTTAAAAACCTGTCACAAGCCCGCTTTGTCCATTACAATTTCCAAATGGATCGACCGGGAATTCAACACCAGCACCCAGAGTTGAAAGCCAGCTCTCTAATACTCCACGGGTTGCACAGAAAACAAGGGTCAAACAGTAACAAAGCAAACACCACGATGCCCTAGATTGAGTGCAGACGAAGTTCGCGCGTGAACGAGGAGGAGAGCGGCGGAGACCGGTAGAGCGCGCGGGTATCGAGCGGGCGGAGCGCAAAGACCAGGTGGCGGTGGTCGGGCGTCTGCAGGAATCTGCCACAACTGCGGAGACGACGACTGCGACGACGACGACGTGGGCGGCGGCGGCGGCAGAGGCGACGACAGCGGCGACGGCGGCGATGACGATGACGGTGACGG
>BOPP01000022.1:2917705-2928817 GCA_017312745.1 Gryllus bimaculatus
GAGACAGAGAGAGAGAAAGAGAGAGAGAGCTCTCTTCCGAGGAGTAGAAAGTGCTGCAGAGGAACATCAACTCAGAAAATACATTACATGAAATGTAGAGTAGTAGTCACTCATTATTCATATTTAAATGCGGATATTCATTAATAATTCCTTTTGCAAAATCATATTGTAAACATTGATCAAGATTAATGTAAAATAGTTTTCGACATTTTCTAGGTAGGGTTGTAATATATGTAGTATGTTCACAAACTCATTTAAAAAAACAGAGATATACCTACATTATACAAACAATTTTATTAATTTTTATCCTTATACGCTTGTCAGATTATTTCGAAAACAGTACGCTTGGAATTCACAACGAACGAGCAATACCAGGGTTGGATCAATTTGTCCCTACCGAAAAAAGCCACCGAAGTTAAAAAAAAAAAACACGTAAAAGCTTGATACTGAACATTTTTGCTTTCCATTACGAATTTTTACCTGTCAGTTAGCCCATAGATTCACTTTTATGGATCAGTGAATAGAGATACTGTATCTACATATATCAATAAATGACACTGTCAATTTTATCGAAATACAGCATTTTAATTTCACTACTAATAACTCCGGGAAATATAAAAATATACACACACGTATTTCCTCAAATCTTCATAAATTCATGTCCGTGACACATTTGTTTATACACTTCATTAAGATAATATTAAGACATATTCATTGTCATTAAAAACAAAAAAGATTATAAATTCACTATTAAAACTCAAAAACACGTAAAGAACAAATGCCTTTTAATTCATTCTGCGAAAATAAATGAGTTTATGTTTAAAACAATAGAAGGGGTGTTTCTGAATTGCGGCTTCAGACACTCTTTATTGTGAACAATGTACTAAGGGCGAAAGCTGGCTAATTTGTAGCTCAGAAATGCGACGCTACTCATAGAACGAAATGATTTATTTTCTCGCGTTAGCCAGCGCAAACCGCAGGGCAGAACACAGCTAATTCGGCGCCGCAGCAAGAGCTGAGAGATAAATTATCATGAAAGGGTATGAAATTCCAGACACATGCCTGCCGGCCGGCTGCAACGCCACCACGCAATCAACGGCTATAGAAAGAACCTCACACATCGATGCCAAAGCATCCCATAATTTCGTATTTTCCACACTCGTAACGAGACAGTGACAAAGTCCACATAATTGTGAGATATCTGGCGAGATTCCCTCTCAAATCAATTAACACACTTTCAATACTGCGATATGAGATGTCACAAGTGTTGAAAACCGTTATTACACGGTAATGTGGCATTTGCGTGTCACATGTATCGACTTTCTGCCCAACGGCACAGAGTATAGTTATTTTTCCCTTCCCTTTTAATTCACATCAAATGTACTTTTCCTTCATATTTACGTATACATTTGCAAGTGATGCAGAGTCAATCGAGGACATATATAACCAAACTATTTTATGATGTTTTCCTACACTGTATTTTGATAATAAATGTAGAATAAAAAATGATTTTTCTTTTATTGTTTTCATCAACGGTTTAATAGCAAATATTTCGAGATATTTCCAGTTATTTGAGGCTCCGATAACGCTTTTCTTCACCAAGCCATATATTGTACTATAATTTTCTTATGTTTTATTTATTTGAGTCACGCGTGTGATGGAACTAATTTCGGGCCTACAAGCAAACGGGATACAAATAGGCAGAAAAGAGATTTCCACCGAAAATAATGTATCGGATTGGGTGAAATGAGACACAAAAGTGAATCTAGAGTCATCGGTGTCTGATTTAAACAAAAATATTATGAAACACATATTGAGAATTCCTTAAAACTTCATCTTCCTAAGAAAAAATATCGAATTACTTTTGCGTTTTTCGGACATTTTCAAATGCTGAATTAAGAATATCATCATAACACTCATTCTTTCATAATTACGTTGTTTCGAATTAAAATGATGCGATCGTTGTTTGCAATTCGAGGTAACGATATCAAAATCCTAAAATGCCTCGAACAGTTTTATTTCAATAGTTATATTTTGTTATTTTTAAATTCAAAAATACAGCATTTTAAATTAATAAGAATCGACGGAATATAATAATAAATATATTCTAAGTTACAAATTTGTTTCAAGAGTTGAATGAACCTTTGAAATGTGTTTCACATTACCCCCTCATATTCCCAGTATACGCAACACCATCTGCTCTTGACATGCGCCATTTAGAGGTACCACATAACATAGCCAATGCCGACGGAGTTTATATTTCCGACAGGTTCAGAAGTCGCCACTTCCACTACCTCTCCAACATACCACCTCAACAACAAGTTGCTCTATCTCTATGCATTTTGTAGCCGCTGGAACCACAACTCCCACTCCACATACTTGTACTATACATTGTGCACTCGTACTGTTCCGACTCTATCCAATTGTGAGATCGATGTTTCTGGTTAATGTAGTGAATGTGATATCCCGGGATATGGCGATGATTTCTTCCTCGCTGATTGGTGAAATCCGACGTCGACCTATACGTCAACTTGCGGGAATCCTCCTCCAAGGATCTCTCCCAGATGGGCACCACCCTAGCCGAGACATTCGCATGGTACTGAAACCACGTAAACTACCGATGAGAACAGCCAGACACCAGAAGTATCCTCCAGTCGTAACTGAATTCGACTTAGTTATGTAGCTAGTGTCCGCACCCGTCGAGACTCGAACCCAATGACTCCTCGGCCAGAGTCTCTGCAAAATCAGAGGCAATGCCTTTGAGCAAAGGCCGTCAGGTAGGTCCGATTCGACCCGCCCTGCCCCGCGTGCTATTCTATTCCTTCCTGCCTCGTGCCTCTCTGTTCATTTCCTATCCAACCTTATTAAGGCGTACCATCCAATAAACAGTCTCCTGCCACCTTTAAACTGTGGAGCCACATCTTCCCATCTCCCTACCCAGACCCATTCACTGACCAACTTTAACTTCCCATTTGACTACTCATCTCACCGCTATCTCCCTCAAACTCCTCACGCGACAAACGTTACATATATCCGCACACTCGCCAGTCTCTGCATAAACTCCAACATAACCAGGCCTCATTATGTTCTCTCCGCCGCAGTTCTTATCCCCTGACTACAAGTTCTGCAAGGCATCTTTCTACCCGTCGCCACCATCAACCTTTCCATCACTTCCGTCTCCTCCACCACCGCTTCCACTGGCAGCCCTCTAGGGCGCCGTCGGCGTTTACCCCGCTTCTTGCGACTCCTCAGCCGTCCACGGACCTCGCCGCCGCCGCCACTTCCCGGCATACGCCCTCCTTCGCTCTCCCCTCTTCTTGCCTGCTTCGCCGAGGCACCGCTCCGCGCCGGTCGCGAGGGTGTCATCCCTTCCCCGAGGAAATATCGCCGGCAGCGCAGCGGCGAGAGGTGCGAGGAGGGGAGCTAACTACCCTAAATAACGCCCTAATAACAGGGAGGGGACACTAGGCGCCCGTCGTTATACAAGGCCCTGTGAGAGAACCTTTCACCTCAGTTGGCGCGGACCCCCGTACCGCGCCGTCCCCTTGTCCCGCCCCGACGCTCGTGGTGGGGAACGCCCCGGAGAAATACTGCTCTTTAAGTGGGAGAAAGTTTACTCAAATGTAATAAAAGTAGCCCTTTTCATCGTGTTCGCTGAACGCCGGGGGGAAGAACCTGGATGAACTACTGCGCGCATTGGAACGCGGCACTCACGATGAAACAATTAGAGCAACTAATATCTTTCCGTCGCTAATCAAAGGAACCGTGCCTTTCAACAACGTTCCTGTCAATCCGTCGATCAGAGAAGTAATTGGCGATACGAGGCATAAATCTTGAGATCGAATAAGCTTCAAAGAATATTCTCCTTTTAGAACTGAAATTTTAATTAAAACCTGGCAATAATTAAAAACGCATCTTCAAACAAGAATTTCAATATAAAAATATGATGTTGGAACTAATTTGTTCGTTATTACTGCGCCAGTAAATGTGAGATGACGTTATGGAGAAAATATATAAGTAGCCTAATTACTCTTTGAAATTACTGCGCGGAAGAAGGCTGAAATGAGTAGGTACTCCTTGATTAACCCTCCATGCCCGTAACTTGAAGATCAGCGCCCTTTATTCCACAGTACAAAATTACAGACCCAGAGGTATAGTTTGGTATCATGAAAGCAATTTTCTCCAAATAATTTCCTAACTAAACCACTTTGATAAAAAAAAGTACGAGTGTTCAGGACGAAACATTAAAACATAGCAAAGTATGATTAGCTTATCTGCCTTCTTGCCAATTTTCTGTAATTGATCGTAAACAATTCACAAAAGATACATTTATATTATGAAATTGCCTTGATGAGTTACAGTGATACTTTCTAGAAGCTATGGAAACATTTAATGTTTACTTTGTTTCATCTCTTGGCTTGAAAATATGAATTATTTTAAACAATCGCCACATTCCAGTTCCTTATAGTTTTTGCTTACGTTCCATATGGGATCAACGTTTATATCTATTTCGCCATATCTAAAGCGTCGCAATATTGGAACACAACAAAATGCATATGAATGCAACATCTATCTGCGATTTCTTTGTTGATTTCCTTATTCCATTGAGAAAGTTATTTCAAATGAAAAAACACACCTGCGTGTTCCTCATAATTTAGCAATAAATTATTCATTTACCGTTTTGCATTCAAAAGCGTAAGTTGCCGTCCAAATGTTTTTGATTCTCCAATTTCTTCAAAATTGTATGTCTTTGGAACTATGTGCACATTAACAAAACACGAAGCGCTGTTCCCCACATGGAAGGTCATTTGCGGCATATGCGAACAGCGATTTCACTGCACTTGAGAACCGTGCTCTACACAGGACCGTCACAATATTCACACCAATTCCGTCAATTCACAAATTTGCATATTTGAATTAAGATATATGTAAATTTTTGAATTGACATCTACACCATATTAATTATAGATTAATTTCGAAAACGAAGATAAGTTCTTCGGAAATACTTAGAAATGTTCCCAATTTTTGGATTCATTTTAAACATTATCTTCTGAACGTTATTAAAGAAGAGAAATCGTCTCGAAACTGCTTTGTAGAAACCAAACGTTTCTCAGCAAAATAACATAAGAAACATTTCTCCATTTAATTGAAAAAATTAAGGTGTGTTTTTAATTCCCCACATTCTACATACGTAGTACTGACAATTTTATGTACTGCTGTAGCAAAAAACGGATAACAATAATTCTTGTTTGTGGACGTACTTAATTTCTTCCCCTAACACGTTCTGCAGTTTTAATCATTATTTTGTGGGACAATGGCATCGGAAAACTAGTTTTCGAAAAATTGCCGCCATCATTGTTTTGTGACCATAGACACACTTGTAAATACGGTCACTGTCTTTAAATGTTCCACCGAATTAGGCATGTAAACTGAATAGGCACACAGCTTCGAAGAGTTAAAACTAGCACATATTGAATGGTTGCATCGCCGCAGAAGTCTGGTCAGTCTTTTAACTTTCTGATATTACCACAATGTTTTACAACTTGATAATTCTAGACAACAACTAGAATTTCATATATGAAATATCTTGTAAGATGATGTGTCAGTTGGTGAGAGGACACAGTTTTTCTTGACACCAATCCCTTACCCGCCGTAACCAACCTTCGAGTCCACACAGGACACTTCCGCTTTGCATGGAGAGCGGGGCCTGATGACTGGAAACGGCGGCGGGCCAAAGGAACGAATGCATCGTAATGAAGGGATGAATGATGCATACCGGTCTCCGACCGGCCATGGGGGTGATTTTCAGACGAGACGGAAGGTGACTGAATCACATCACGCACGCATCAAATATTTACATGGGCGCCACATTATTTCTGAACACGTATGGAACGGCCCTGTCACCGGCGGGGTTATGAAGCGCTCTGGACGTGAGCCCCGTGCGAAAGAGGCAATGCGCTGCGCCGCGTACAGGAGAGGGGAGGAGAGGAGAGGAGAGGAGAGGCGAAGACCTTGCGCCGGAAGGGGAGAAGGCGAGAGAGGACGTCGATTCGCGAAGAGGCGACGGAAGCGGTGGCCAACCCAAGCTTGTGCACTAGGGTGGTGCTTATTTCAAAGAGTGGAATTTCAATATCGTCTTCTTTGAACGCACACAGCCCGCATTTTTTTCTTTTTTTTCTTTTTTTTTTCATTTGGGCTGAATTGATAGATCACTGAATTTCAATGAAATAGATTAACATTAAGCAATTAACGGGATTCTCAAGTTTCCCTTGACTCTCGTTCCATAATTGATCCATCACCATTCAAATCATCGTCATCGTCATCATCAACATTTAACAAAGGCATTTATCTCAGCAAAGGCGTAAGCACAGAGAAGCTACCTAGTCCTAGTCCCTCTGAAGATTTAGTAATAAAACATTTTATTTCCGAAAATATGATCAAACATTGATTTTTTAATCTGACGATTTGGGGAATTGTTATGTATTTGGGGAAGAGTCTCTCTAGACTCTATGCCATCTGTCAATCCCGTTTTCTTCCGACACCTAGGGTAGTTTCTCCCTGAGAAATATGTATCACGGTTCATCTATTCATTCGCCCCCTTAACAACCTGAGAGACTGTGAGATGACATAATTCGTAAACAAGGCTAGAATCCAGGATAACCAGAGGTGGTCCACGAAGTGGCAAGATGTTTTTTACTCAAGGAGGGTTTATAGAAACATGGCGTAATTTCCTAGCAATAGAGTATCGTTTGAAGTAGTCAGATCTGTGAAGCTGGCCTATCCACCTGCACTGTTAAAAGTGAGACAATGATGAAGGATATACCAGAGACGGTACTATATCTGTTCCCTGAAGTGCACCAACGAGAAGTTCAGGAGGAACCAACAACGGGATGAAGAAAACAGCTACAGTTAAAGAGGCGAAAGAACGAAGACAGAAGCATCCAGAGAGGGAACGGCAGTGATTGCTCTGATTCTCGGAAAATGTCACTGGCAACGGTGGCGTGAAATAGAGTGTCGTGTACGTGCCTGTTTTTCCGAGAGCAAACCACGTCTCGCTCATCACTTCACAGCAGAATGTTTTGAGTTTGTGTTAGGTCAGGTCGTCCCAGAATTATCACATTCGGACAAAAATCTTTTCTCAGTATGAACTTTTTAAAATGTTTACTATTGACTGAGAGATCAGCAAAAAATTATTTTGTGTATGTGTATTTGCGAAAAGATATCAGAAAGGAAATAGTTCACTAATTTAAAACTAATCTTAAGAACATTAAATCAACCAATAAAATCCAATGCAATCACACGAACAAGAACTTGCAAAGTTATGTTTTATTACAAGAAGTCGTTATCTACATCCATGTTGAAATGAAATGATATTCCTTAACAAATACATACTTTAAGTACTGAACATACGCTATTCTCAATTTCATTGTTTCATTTCAACATATTAATCACGAAAGTGTCATGCAATTGTACAACATACACTGCTGTAATGGCTCAAAGGCAGCATTGTCGCTGCCTTTGCAGCGTCACTGAGCAGGTCTTGGGGTTCGGGTCCTGATCGGAGCGAATTTTGCACACTAGATTTAGAGGTTGCTCAAATTCAATCAGTGTCTGGGGGAGAATTTTAACTTCTGGCGAGCTTTATCGGTAGTTTTCCATATCGGGCCACGGACTTTGCGCGATCTTTCCTCTATTAACCTTGGCATCCAACTTTATTTTTCCTAACTGGTGTAATTCGTAGAAGCAAGTGACAACAACATCATATAAATACATTGAAATTTTTCATAATTTTTCATAATTTTTCGAAGTATGTTGTAGATGGCTAAAAGATAATTAAGAGCCCTGAAGCTCGTATAGACCGTACAAAACATAACACCAAGGTACGTGAATGAAAACAAACAAACCTTTCATTGCAACACATTTCAGCACCGCCGAATAATTTAGAATAAACTCTGGATATTTTTAAACAAATACAGGAATTCCAACTTCCAACTATAAAATTATACAACTTTGTTTTTGCTCTGAAGATCAAATGAATGATGCAAAATAAAGTTGTTGTATTGTATTTTGTTTGTTTGTTTTTGTCCAGCTTCCCGTGTTCCGTTGAATAAATCTTGAAGTGGTGCCCTCTTTGTTTCTGGACAATAAATGTAGCTTTTATAAGTTCGCCCATAGTTTAAATACAGGTTTTAATCATTTTGGTAATAGATTGATAAAATCTACAAATTTGCAACATTGTGCAAACTTCCATGGTCATTTCATATCGTGGGAATTTAAGTGATTTTGTTTAGAATATCTTCGAAACGCAGGGAACGTTTATTAATATTAAATAAAATAATATTTTGAACAAGCACACTGTAGTGAATGTTCATAAAAGTACACAAATCACAATAAAAATTTTTTAAATGTCCCATACAAGAATAATGAAAAGTGATTTCAAACATTTTTCGTAATTGAGTGGCCACTTTGAAAAAAGTTATTTTTCGAATTCTTAGAAGAAAATCGAATGTATAAGGAACATTCTGCAATTATCGGTGCTCTCGAAGACGAGGTAGGCAAAAACATTATTTCAGCTCCTTCCCAAATCATGTGAGACACCTTACCTTCTTTCTCCGCTAGATTATTATAGGAGCATAGCAAAATTTGCATGTTGAGATGGAAGAGCGAGCCAGATGGGCCATGTCTTGCCACGTAAAAGAAATCATTACCTAAATCCAACTAAACTATACTGTTCCTTTCAATTTCCATCATAAACCTTCGAAACACTGACAAAAGAAAGCTACTTCAGTAATAAGGAAGTTACACAAAAATTCAATCTTGGTTTAATCCTTAAAAGAATAAAATCAAGCCATTCCAAAAATATGCTGCATCCTCCGTACATACCATCATCTAGATTATTCTGAATCTATGAGTTATATCTATAAATAAATTCATTTATGAAACTTCAAATTGTTAAGAATTTCCTAGCTGGAGTCTGATATCGTTATTATTTGTATATTAAATAGTTATATATTTTTTCAATCATATACTTAATATTGCACATTCTGTATATATAATTCAAAACTTTGAAAGACAGTAATGTTGAACATGTATGGATATTCTCTAATTATTTTTTTTTTGTGTTAAATAGAAGCCACGAAAATTTCAACAGCTGTATTTGACATTGTATGGCATCTGATACCCAGAACAGTTCATATGCTCATAATTTCATTATTCATGACATTAATCAGATTAAGTGCTTCTGGAAAACACTGTGGGAAATAAATGTAATATATCCCGAAAAAATATGTATTTTTCGTTAACTAGATCAATATTACTTAATCGCGGTAAAGAATGATCAAATAGTATCACTTAATTTCAACCAGGGGATATTTTTAAAATAAAAAATAATAATACATTAGTTATTAACAATAATACAATAGCAATTATATTTGCACTTGAGAACACTTTTTCAAAAAAAAACTTCTTTTACTTCTGCTGATGGACTCGATTTTGGAAATTTTCAAAGAGAGTAGTTTATTGAAATGCAATCATATCGCTTACATACGTTATACAATATTAGATAATAGAAAATTCAAAGAAATACAAGGATAATTCAATTTCCAAAAGTTAGTGTAAGAGTTTTCAGGAAAAAACAAACAAATACAACAAAACAGTAACTGTCCGCAAAATCTGCCACCGCCAAACATTCGTCGCTTCACTCCATTCTTTCCGAAAACTCCTCGCCGCGGAAGGGAATGAATTCACAGTGACTTCCGAGCTTTCGACGAACGGCTCGACCCTGCCCCTGCCAGCCAAGCAGTCCTGAGAAAACGACGGGCACGTTCCTTCATTTCGTATTCCGGCGGCCCGCATTGCACGTGATAAGCGCGTTCCACGTCACGACACGTCAAGACCATTTAACGATTCAGTGCGCGGCCTCCAAGGCGGATAAATACCGTAATCTGCCGTTATCGCGGGGCTTCGCAACGCCTGGGGAACGAGGCGTAGTGAGGGACCGACAGCACGCCGCGGTCTCCACCCCACGCCACGGGAGGCCACGCAACGTTGCCTGGTTATCTAGTGGCCGAGTACTCGCCAAGGGAAAGTAAACGGCGTCCGTTGGGAGAGCACAGAGCAACTGATGGCTTTTGCTGCTGCCCCCTCTCTCAAGCTGACCTGTACGCCCGCTCACCATCCAGCGGTGGAAGAACACCGTCATCCCCCGTGACAAAAACATTTACTACACTTTCGGGACTATTTACGGTAGCTCTTGATGAATCTGTAATCACGAAATAATCAATCGAGAGGTGGTCGAATATCGGTCACAAGAACTTTTAAACGTAACTTGTTATTTTATGAAATTAAGTAATACTATTTGATCATACTTTTACCGCGATTAAGTAATATTGATTTAATTAGCGTAAAAAGGACTTTTTCGGGATATGTTACATTTATTTCCCACAGTGATTTCCAGAACCGCCTAATCTGGGCAATGTAATGAATTATGAGCATACTGTTCTGGGTATCAGATGACAATGTCAAATACTACAGCTGAAATTTTCGTGGCTTCTATTTACCACAAAAAATCATTAAAGAATATTCAAACCTATTCGACATTACTGTCTTTCAAAGTTTTGAATTGTACAGTGTACAATATAAATTATATTTAATATTTTAACCAACAAAGAAAAAATTACCAACCACTTAGATTCCCATCGCTTGAATATACAAATTCTGAATGTAAAATTCTAAACATTTCCAGACATATTGCTAGAACTATCAATAGCGTAAAACAATGAAGGGATCTATCTAGATAATTCTCCCCCTTCCACTCGAATTAATTTTCAGAAAGGAATAATTTAAGATTTCAATCCGACATTCCTAGCCACAGAGTAAAGTAGAAATCTCTCAGTAGCATAGCGGCATTTATAGCAACAAGCACCTTCATCCCAGCCCTCGCACAAAATGTAATACTCGATAAGGCGTGTATGTCAGTTGGATTATCTTATTTTTGTTGAAAATGTGACGTAGGACTATCCAGAGCGAAGCCTTCAAATGTATCACGTGAAATACAAACAATTGTGACGTCATGGATACTCACAGCGACCACAGACACAGAGCTTTCGTATA
>BOPP01000022.1:2932842-2949588 GCA_017312745.1 Gryllus bimaculatus
TTCTAACGGCACATTATATACTCACCGCGCGGGAATTTTTTCAAATAAGTAAGTTTCTCTGGCGCACTCTGTACATTCAACGCGGAAAAACCTCTTTCAAATCTTTTTCTGTTCCATTTGATAACAATTCTACCCACCAGTGGTGTCTCGTGCCAATTGTAGCATTTTGCCCAACAAATATGAATGTTTGCTATTTAAACATATTTATATGCAACATAAATAACTGTTTCATTTATCCTCTGTGACGCGTAAGCACCACCAGTCCCGTTAAATCTATGGGACTGCTTTCAAGTATCCACAAAAAAATACACTAGATTTGCAGAGCAACGTGACAGTTTGTTATTGTAAACGGAGACAACTGAACCACCTTACCAAATTTTTCGGGAATCACTCAGGCTCAATTTTGTGAACCACAAACTTTTGAAGTCACCAGCTGCCCTTTCATTACATCTACCGCAGTATAACGTGGACTTTCTAAATATAACTTCCCTCCACTACCACAACACAACATTTACTACACTAATATGTACCCTTCCGGCGTCCACTTCCCGCATCACTTCCTTCGTAAATATAAACCCATTTACGTCAGAGAGCATAACACTCCACAACCATTTCGCAACATACCGCCACCCACCGTGAGGAGCATCTAAACTATCCACAACGCAACTCGAGCGCGGCCGGGCGCGGACGTTTCGTGTTCATCCCAGCGCTATTACGCTAATTGCGAGCCACCTGAGAGATTGAACAAGGGGGGGGGGGCGCCCATGGCTCCGACGCCGTCGACACCGAAAGCGTGTGGCCCAAGCCGTTGATCGCGAAGCGTTGATTGTCTCTCCGGGTGATTTACGTGCCCGTGAAAGGGGGAACGAAGGCCCTCAGATGTTGGATCAGTTTTTCCACTTGGTAATTCTGTGGACTTTTACGCAGAACGCAGTGAAGTCTGCTGAAACCTCGATTAAGCTGTCACATCCAAAATGGCCATCTTCACGTGGAACCGATTGATGTTTTCGTGAGACTCGAGTAAATACGTATTCCACCTTTTCAGCAGCTACATGAATAAGCTGTTAGCGGTTCATTAGCCTTTAATGAAGCCGTGATCTCAAGCGATTTTGAAATGATTTATAACAAGAAACGGAAAAGCCATCTTGATACGTTTTCTAACGACGGAATGCATTGCTAGATTACTTCGAATAATGACATCGTTTATTGAGATGCATTGCTAGATTACTTCGAATTGTGACAGCGTCGTTTATCTCGCAGGAGGAATACTTTGTTTCAGGTAACAACAAATGTTTATAAATATTTCTTGATAAAACAACAATGTGTTCGTTTATACCATATTGCATGATTCTTATAGTTTATTAACTCGTGTTTCCCGTCTGAGAAAATCTGTTTCGGACTCACGGAGCACTGCGCATGTGCGAATCCGATCTACGTGTCATTCGCTAACCCCTTCGACAGCCGCCCCGTTGTAGTTTCTATAGGAAATGAATTGCATGAATTGCTTTAAAGGTAGTTTTATTGTTTGATTCGACGAGAAAGGAAAGTGAGTTTCTCGACTGGGAGACAATGAGATTGAAGAGAATGAGTTATAAGAGTGTTTTAGTACTAGCCGAGAAGATGTAAATGATCTTAATATTTTGTTTAAATTGTATTTTTCATTTATGGCAGTAATTAAAAATGTTTAATACAGCATACTTCATTTCATAGTAAAGAGTACAATTAGATTTAATTTACACTTCCAGTAGCATTATAACCATGAATAAGCGGCCATCTCTATTTATGGCCATTTTTTTCCGGGACCATTAGTGGCCGCTTAAGTTTGGTTTCACTGTTGTTATATTTTGCCACGTAATAGACTCAAAACAATAAATCTATTTTCCGTATACAGATAAATATCGTTTTAAATAACAGTACATGCAAGTGTGTAGGGAGAGTTTCACTAGTGCCGTTACATGATATGCGTTTCACATATTAAAAATGCAAAAAACTAGAAGTGCTACAACAGCGACTTTCTCTCATTATTGAAAATTGTTACGTACTATTGAAATATTTTCATTTTTGCGAACTTGAAAATTCGCCTGTGCGAGGAACAGAAATAATTTTTAACTTTTACAAATAAAACAAACATGAATAAATTTTACTATTATATTACATTAGAGTATTTGCAACACATTATACAGAAAAAAAATAGAAACGAAAGAACAGAAAATATTTCAAATAAGCCTTGATTACATTGATGACATTGAAGTGAGCTAACAATGTCTGAATAATATAATCAGCGATAAAAACTTCTCAAAGAAAAAGAATCGTATTTGTTAGTTCTAATTTAAATATACTACCTTCTTTAAATCTACTTCCTTTCGTAAGAATGTTATCTACATCGTACTATTAACACGACTGGTAACAATCACAAAAATTCTAAGAATGTCCAGCCGCCATATTGCCATTTTGCGAACGACATTTTGACGCGTCAAATGAAGCAAATTATATTATATTGGCTTTTTGAACATCGTATTCTTCTTACAAGGATGAGTTCACAGAACTCTGAAAATTTGCCCTTGGTTTAATTTTGAAGTAAAAAGAATTAAATTCATTTAAATTCTTAAAATGAATCCATAAGGGTTTTTTTTCCATTTAGCAATACTGCAAAATGCAATAAGAATGTTTTAGTCAATAATCCCAGAGGATGGCATAGGAGGAAGGAATAGTAATCATATGTTGCTAGGTTTCTATGCAAATGGCCACATTTGGCCAGTGCTACAATAGGGGCAGACATTATTGTCAACAGACAGATGCCACAATCACTTTAATTCCCATGTTAATGTGCTCTAAATTATTTACACATTATTTAAATGGAGCGTAAATACCATCATTCACTACCCATTTTATATGATTTTCACTAAATTTGTTACTAAATAATAATTAGATTATTCCCTTCTAGTAACTAATTAAATATTTGGAAATAATGTAATTTCTAATTTGAAATATTTCCACATCGTAATCACCTCATAACCGCATATTTTAAATTTATCACCACCAATGGCCACATTTCACCAGTGCCACAATTGAGGCAGACATTATTGACAACAGACAGATGCCGCAATCATTTTACTTCGAACACCGCTTCGAAATATCGCTCTAAACTAACACTGGCTCCGACCCTCCTTAAAGCGACCGTATCTGAACGCCCGTTCGCGGAACGGCCCCGCGTCTCTCCCGCCCAGAAGCTCCTCGCGGAAGACCCCGACGCGGGAGCAGCACGCAGGTGCGTCTGTCGGGATGCGCCGGGAGGCTCCGCACGGCTCCGCTCCGCTCCGCTCCGCACCGCACCGCGCGGCGACGGGTCGGGTCGCGGGCCAAGTTACGTCCTGCGGCGATATTCCGGGCAGCCGGCGCTGGCGTCGCCGCGAACCGACCTTTCACAGCGTGGCCCCGCGCGCTAAGTATAGCGGCGCCGTGGGCGGACGCAGGCCCCGCCCGCCCGCCGCAGACACGCGTACGCCGCCACGGCTCGCGCTCGGCCCCGCCCGCAGCCTTCGCGCGGCCCAGAAAGTTTCTTTCGTTTTTACTGATACGTTATTGCTTGCGAGGCGTACTTCGATATTCGCTGCGGAGTTCGATATACGCTGCATAACTTACCTGGATCGAGAGGACTGTGGTTACGAAGGAAATATGAAAACAGTTGAATGATGCTACATGTTTCCCTACGGAGGGAATTATGGGAGGAAAATATGAAAAGACAAACCGAGTCATGTTATATTCTAGTTAATTCGTAAATCAGTAAATCAGAATAAATAAAATTGGGTAAAAATAAAATTGTGTGTGTACCACGGGCGATAACTGGTTCTAATGATCCCGGGAGACAAATCGCTCTCGGGCGTAAGACCCTCGGACGTCTTGTCGTCGCTTGGTCATTAGAAACCTTGTAACGCTCTTGGTGCATAAATAACTATCATTATTTTGTTTGTATTTTTTGTTGTTGTTTTGTTTTTAAATTATCTCGCTCCTATTTCGCAAAACCTGCTTTTAGCCAAGTTTTGGACATTAAGCGTATGTACATTATATGGAGTTAACCTCCGTTAAATTTTGTCTTGTCTTCGTCGTAGTCAGTCATTGTCTTTTTTCCCTTCGGTCAGCGGTTCTGCGCCGTTAGTAAGCGGAGTTCGACGATGGCCACCCATCCAGGAATCCGCGGTGTCTCGAGTTGCTTAACTTTCGTCACTTCACGGAAGTTCTAATGGCGTGACAGCTGCTGAGTTTCGAAGGAGAGGGTGTAACGATATTCAATCGGAAACTTCAATTTTTGATGTCACAACGGAGTTGTCCAAGACCATTGGTGATCCTTTGACTGCGCTACTGTGCGAGTGATACCATGAATGTCACACTGTGTATCACATTTGTAGGTTTCTGTATCTTTCTGATCATTTATCAGCGGTTCGTTCACTGTCTTAACTGCGTTTGTTAAATTTATTTATTTGGTGGATTTTTGTGTTTTTCATTGACGCTGCGTCTCATAGTCTAGAGATGTGATATTATTGTAATATATTTCAAGTAACGTAGGTTAAAAAAATAAGGTACTTAATACTTATAGAGAAAAATAAGTTTTACAACAATTATTTAGCAGTAAGTTTGGTGACTGGGTAAGTTTGGAACTGAATGAATAGTAAACATCACCGTGGCCAACCGGTTGTAAGTGATTGACCACGAGCGTGACGTGTACGGGACACGGATTGACAGCCACAACCACGTGTCGATCGTGAGAAGACGTTGAAACTACACGTCTTCCCACTTCCAGCGGCCTATCCCTTAGATATTTTAATAGGACTATACGCAACCCTTCTCTCGCACGTCTGACCCCACTGCCTGCTCCCTTTCTTGTCGTTGTTTTCTATTTCCGTTTCCCGACGGACGGAGGTCCGTCAATCCTCTTCTGTGCTTGTCGCCTCTGTTCCCACTTACCGCCCTCCTCCCGTTCGTCACGTGTTCACCAGCTCATCTTCCATGCTTTCATTTTCCGCAGTTTCACTTTGATATTCACCCTCCATTTCTCCATCCGTTCACCGTGTCACGGCATCCACTAATGTCACGGCAGTGCTTCTGACCGGGAGGTCGGGACACTTTGCGAACAGCTAGGCCGACTTTAGTCGCTGTCTGGAGGAAACTACTAAGGGCCGGCTGCTCTGATCGGCAGTTTTCCGTGGTTTCTTCGATCTACACCAGGCGAATGCCGGAACCAGACTAACAAACAGGCTAAGGATCGCGCATGATCTTTCCTTCCTCTTGCTAGTTCTATGCTTGCCCCTTACACACATACACTCACAAGCAATACACTATCACACACGTCGGCATTATAGTTGGGAACGCAAGAGCTCGTTACGGTTGGGGAAGCTGTGCTTCGCCGTTGGGAGGTACCTGAAGGGAAGAACCCCACAGTGAAGGATCTTATGGATCTCATCACCCAGGGAAGATCACGGCCACCTCCAGCGATAACATGCATTATCCTTACGGGAATAATGACCTTAGCTGTAGACGCCCTCGAAAACACCAATGAATCATTCCCCAGCCGCTCGTTCGTTCCTGTTCTACTGATTCACCGTTTGCCTACTTCCCACCAGTTGGCACTCACATATTAGTTTCACTTCTTCGAGCCGTACCGTACCTTTCTATCCAACATATTTCGATTAGTTTGCTGTATCACTGGTTTTGCAATGCCATTGCCACGAGTTTTGTCTAATAGGTTTAACTGATAAATCTGTTGTTTTTTTTTATTTCATCTGCGTGAAATTAAAATTTACATAACTACCTTACACGCTTACTATTTTATTAAAATATAAAAGATGAAATAAAATGATAAAGGACAACAGTTTCAGAGAAAACAAATACCTATCAATAACCACATTCGGAACATGAGTGCCCACTAAATGTATGTTTTCCTTCAGAAATATCTCAAGTTATGCGGAGTTCGTTAGGAAACATGTACCTTCACAAACACACGAATAAAGAAAAACACAGAGTCTAAGGTTAATTTTTTCTTTGATTTTTTTTATATTTATCGAATATATAATGTTTTAAGAAGTTAAAAGTGTAAAATCTCTTTGGATATTTTCCTTTATTCACAGTGCTATAAATAGCCAAAACCCATACACTAGTTTTCTTAGGTTTTGACTTGCTGTTTCTTATTTTGGAATATGAGTCGTTTTCCCGTGACGCAGATCGTAAAGTCTCCCTTTGTTCGACGTTTTGAGGCACACAAAGCTGTGTATTTGCAAAGAAATTAAAAGATGTCATGATTAAGTGAAATGTAGAATTAATTGAACCAATTTTTCAATGCGTAACGAAACGAAATAGTATAACTCACAGTATTGGATAGGCAATGATAAGAAACACAAATATTATTGAATTCAAATTTCTATAAATAAGTACCTCAACTCGTAGAAATGTTTCTTGGAACATCAGAAACAATTAAAATTTCGTTACATTTCAATTTCGCTTTTGGGCGACCCTATTCATATATGTGACCCTTTTTTGTCCCAGAAACGAATACAAATACGGGATGTTTGCATTGAAAACACTCCTTATGTTTCAATTTAAACAAGGTTCCCACGAACAAATATGCACGCTCATCCAAATAATTGTATACCGAGATCCTGACGATCAATCGGCTCTATGAGCTTCACAAGTCTCTGAAACCAGAGAACTCATGAACAGTCTGACCGCTCCCATTACACCGGGAGAGAAATGTCCTTCTGAGATCTGAATGAAACCGCCGTGCAAACCAGGGTGAAAAACACATGGTTCGATGGCCTCGTGATGAGGACAATGACGTATACGCGTGGCTACGGGCTCGGGAACGCGCGCGGGGCAAAACGCGCAGTTACGCAACCTTCGACCGCCGGCTCGTAACTTCCCGCGCCGCGTGCCGCACACGCGACTGAAATGGGAGAGGAGAGTAGTCGGGAGTTGTTGACGAACGGGTACGTCGATGGCGCGGTAGAAGGGATGGATTAATAAATGACCAGGCTCAACACGTGGTTAGGGCTCCGGCTGGATAGGCAACCCCCAATAATTTTCAGAAAAATTGGTAATTTATGGGAGCTTATAACCAAGGGTGTTATTAAGGCTCTAATAACTGAGGGGGGGGGATCCCGAGAGCCTTTGTCCCGCGGTACATACAAGATCTTTATTTCATCCTAATTTTAATTATTAAGATTGATTTATTTACTAATTATCTACATGTTAACTTACCTAGGTTTGTCTTTTCATATTTCCCTCCACAAGAAAATTTGTAGCATCATTAATCTGTTTTCATATTTCTCTATCCACATACGTTATGTACTGTATATCGAGTTACGTATCGAAAGCATTAACAAGCAATAACGTATCAGTAAAAAAAATAAACGTATTTTAGTTCATAAATAAGTAAAAATAATTGTTTATTTTTATTAATGATAAACAAAATTTTTTTTATATATGTCTTGATGATTGTCTGTATTTTTTGGAGTAAGTTTCGTAATTAATTTTTAGATATTCAATTTTCTAAATTTCACTTTATTTATTATGAAATTTAGAAAATTGATTGTCGAAAAATTAATTTGTAAACTAACATCAAGATAAACAAAAACAATGAATTAAAATAAGTTTTTATGAAAATAGATCATGCATATTTTAAAACAAATCAGCCAACTGTATAGTTTTCACGAGTTTTTTGCTAACTGATTCACGATTAGATCGTTTTGATATTATCACTGAAAATATTGTGAGAATTGATTCAAGTAAGGAAAGAAAGTAACAGAATGTCAAAATGAATTCTCTGACAGATAAATTAATATTGGGAATATGCACGACGAAGGTAATGGACAACTCACAATCATGAATATCAAAGAAACTGCTACTTACAGGCATATTCAACGGAATTGCAAAATCTTAGTAATATAGATATCGCCGTTATTTTTGTTTTTAATGTAAATATATACAATTATCTCCAGAATGTTCTCGTGAATGTGCCTTCAACCATTAATATGAAATAACTTTTACTGCAATGACGTTGAAAACAACACAACTGGACCGCAAATTTATAAAAGTTTCTACGTCACCTGCCCGCAGAAACAGCGCTCCGCAGGGCAACAAATCTCTGCTCTGCACTCTCTACTGTCGGCTTGCTACAAATTTATCTTTCGCGGTTTTTATTCCGCCTCATTTATATTTGTGACTAAGGTGTAGATTCTCGTTTAAAGGTCACAACATGCACTACATCTTAAGGCGCGGGGGTCCGGTGTCCGGCGAATCGAGGAAATGCTAGTGCAATGTGAGAGGTCGTTAACGTTTAGACGTCCAGCGATGTCGCGAACTTCCGAACGCACTGTAACGTCGGGAATCATGCCGGTTTTCAAAATCAATGAGGGTTAATAAATATTAATCAAATACTAACATATGTAAAATTACTGAATTTGTCTTTTCAAGAATTATCTATTCGCGTAAAAGAGTTAAGTGTTCAATTTAAAGTAAATATCTTAAAAACATTAAGTGCTATCAATTAGCTAGTAAGTACAAATAATGAACCTATATATTCTGAACCGGTTTGTGAAAATGTAATCTCAGTAGCTTGAACCGTTAAGAAAATATTCGATGTGGGCGTTTCCGATTCTAGAATAATTCGATCATGGAAAACTCTGAACAAAGTTGTAACTCAACTTTATTCAGCCAAAGATGATTCGAATCTCAGAAACAATTTCAAAGAGAATATACATTTTCAATTCCATTTCCATATAAAAGTTCGTCCAGCATATTATTTACAGTAAAAAAGGATCAAGTAGATTAGTTATTTCATATCATTTACAGAATTTTGTTGCTTATAATTGCATGAAAAATACAACAACAGTTTCTTTAAAAAGAGCATGTTATCTGCTTTTCTAAATACGCCGAAATTAATTTCGTAAATTAATACTATTATTTGTATTATGCACCTCCAGTTTCTCGAGTAATCTTAAAAAGCTAGGAAGTGAACTCAAAACAGTAACCATCAGTATTATTTATCTTACAACTGAAATTCATGAAGGCTACCTACAATACACTATAACACTATAACTTCTGTTCAGTTTCTCACAAAAAACAAACTTAAGTCCTCCAGCCTAAAAGTAGTCAATTTGTTATGAAAAAGCTTTTAAATAGGAAGATTAAAATTTGTGTTATCTTGAAGTAGATTTGAAAGATTCACTGATTCTGCACGCGATGCAGACTTCAAGTGAAACCATTGCATAAATACGAAATAAAGAAATATAAAAAAATAGCAAAAGAAAAACATGTGTACATTTTAAGATTGAAAAATCGTTTATTTACAATACCGCCGAGTTTTTAACCTTAAGGTATCGTAAGGTAGCTTAAGCATAAAGTTAGCCGTCTCCAACGTAATTAATGTACGTCTCAGAGTACGTGAGAGAGTAATTTCCTGACCCAGTACAAATCTTGACAACCCTTGAGCCATTTATTTCGAAGTAATGAATTCGTTAAATGCGCGCCGTCAGAGATAATGGCAGCCAAATATCTTCCCTACTACGTACTTCGCCATCACTGCAACAACACGGGATTCTCGAATGAGATTCCAAATCACGTAACGCGAAGCGCGCAATCGTCCAATTATCTTATTCAATTTCGACCCCACGCAGCAGCAGCAGCAGCAGCAGCAGCAGCAGTACGTTTCAATTGCCTAGCCAAGAAATCGATATTTAAAGGAGGTCTCGTAGTAGAGGCAGACGAAGAGGCGAGGCGAGATGAGTGCGGCCGGCGACGTCGAGATGACGTCGCCGCCTCAGCATGCGAGGGGGGTGGGGCGCTTCCCTGATGGAACGGAAACGGCGCAAACTTGCAGAGCCTGCGGTGCGTTCTCGCGAACGCGTGCGGGATGAATAACTTCCGGAGGCGAGCGGGTGGAAGGCAAAGGACGGACAGCGAGGCTCGAAAGAAAGGAAGAGCAAGTGGCACGAGTAAATACAGGGGAAGGAAAGTGAGGGTTGGAAAAGAAACGGTACGTTTGTACTAGATTCGCGATTGGCAGAACAAAAGTTTAAACACGAACGGGCGACTGATTCTGCCGAGTAGAGGTAGAGGCAGAGTAGAGGTAGAGTAGAGGTAGAGGGCACACTTCATTCGCCTGCACCAGACATTCGGATTCAAATCATTACCTGTAATCGACATGTTACGATAGTGAAAGGATTAAAAATTCTCGTAGAAAACTTTTTTTAATACATGTTTAATATGACATCAGAGATTTGTCTAGAAAAGAACTAAACATTGCTATTGCGTCAGTGAGGTTAATATTTGGCTCTGAGCAACCCATTTCACAGATTTCTTGGGAAATTTCCTCCCTAACTTACGGTGAATTTAATCAGAGATGTTCCACAGAGCTGTTTGTTCATAGACAAACTTGTTTTGTTAGTATGTTTATGTTCAATGGCCCATATCGGCCGAATGACACAAGTTCATTGGAGTTCGAAGAACGACCAAAAAGGCGTCGTACGCAGGGCAAATGTGCCTGCGACCTTGTGAGTGAAATATTCAGACTTAAACGGCTGCGTTATCCCTAATACCAAATGCGCCGAACACGAATCCACTGGGACGGAAACTAGGGCAGCAGGCTGATTGATAAAAAAGGAAAGAGTAACCGAACAATGGAACTGGTCGGATGATAAAAGGTGGGAGCGATCGGTATAAACAATGCAAGGAGAGAGTACACCGAGAAAGAAAGGGATGTTCGCGAGGACGGGAGTCATGAGAGTAGTAAAAAGGAAGGAACTCCAGGGAGGTTATGGAGCAAAAGGAGTGGAAACTCGCGAAGGAGTTCGCAAGAATGACTTCCAGATTGAAGTCGAAGGGAAAAGAGGCATAACTAGGTTAGAATGTAGTACCTTCTACGAGAAAGAGAGGTGAACAAATGGATGGGTGGACCGTGATGAAGATAAAGGAGAGATACAGTGACCAGCACGCGACTGTAGAAGATTAATTTGCTACTCGGTTGTACGTACTACTTCATAATTCAACAAATCGCAGACTTGAGAGTATTCTATGGTTTATCGCAGATATTTCGCCTGCCCAAAATGTTCATATATTAACGGAATTCATTAATGAGCAAAATTCGTGGTATCTGTTCGATCACTTTGCAATAAAAACCTGTTATTGAGAATTTTTCAAACCCTTCTCACATTTTCGCCCACTTTATGTTCAGTGTTGCAAATCTGTCAATGTAGTGCACGACGTTTCAATGGTGCATTGCCTGAGAAGACAAAATAAAAGATAGTAAATATTACTGAACCCGAGAGATAAAATTCTTTGACTTCATGTGCAAAATTGATGTTACCCATTTGGAAGTGAATATGTCGCCTATATACCTATGCAATAAATAGGTTCAAGAGATTGCAGGTACATTTTTTTTATTCTGGATTCTTTTTTTACACATATTCGTTTCGGGGAATCTAATACACCACAGAGAAAATTCTTCGCTTTGTTTCTTTTGTTTACGTAGCAAAGAACAATAGCCATTAATTTCAAGTTTATTTCTTTTCATCAAATTTCGAGGAAATGTTGAATTTATCAAAACTGAGAAGTGTAGGGGCGTACCTCTTTGGAATATACACTACATTTATTATTAAATAGTTTTAATAGCACCTGACACTAGTAACTGACTTATCATGGGAAAATCATTTACAAAGAAGATTCCGATCATCCCACTGTCCTTGTATCTCCGCCTATTGAGCCATACTGTACATTTTTCAAACGATTCCTTTTGAATGTTCGAATTCCTCCATATCCCATAGGTGCTCGGTGTACATTTTCTCTTCTCGTGAATTTAAAGTACCTTTTGTTAACCAAATTAAGGCAAGTTTCTCTCTCCGGGGCACATTAAACTTCCCTATTCCTCCATTCCAAAGCAGTCTCCAAAGCAAATTTCCCCACGCAGCAGCTTTTCTCCCGGGCATACCCCGCGCTGACCTTCTACCCTCTAATTCGCATAACCATATCTTCCCCTGCTCTTCGCACCGTGCCTTCCACACACTGCAAGTTGGAGCGCCTCCTGAGCCTAATTTCTGCCACTCGGACGCAGACTCCGCTCTCCGCGCTCGTTAGCCCACCTCGCGCACCTCCGTGCTCCGCGAGCGCTTCGGCGGTGCCGGCTTCCTGCTTGCGTCGCGCCGCCGCTGCACGTCTCTCGGCGGAGGGTGAAATGTCACCGCTAATTAAGACTTGCGGCTCTGCCGCGGCGCGGAGGTTGCAGCGAAGGCGACCGAGGGGCTAAAGGCAGCGACAAAGACGGGGGCGCGGCGAGGCGGGAGGCCTGGAGGCGGCCACTAGTACAAAGGCGCTGTCGTCGGTATTCCAAGAGCCGGCAAAGGGAAGTTCTAGTGGGGAAGAGATGGCTGGGTTTAATGTTGCAAGCATTGAGAGAGTGTGGCTGAAAGCAATTGTGAGATACAGGCTTAAATGGCAATCGTCAAATATGGTGAAGAGATTGTACTGAAAGGACACGAAGAGACTGTACAGAGAGGACTCCATTAACTTCTTGGGAATGCTATGAAACCCGGAAGAAAAATTGGTAAACCGAATAGAGGACAAATATGCATGAAAACATTTTAAAAAATAACAAATTTTGGTTCTGTAATGTCTTCTGAGTGTAGCCCGAATTTAATGCTGGAATCTCTCACAGTTGGTATGTCCAGGTTCATGCATGATTAACAAGGCAAACGTGTCGCAGCTTTATGAGATGAGATAACAGACAGAAAGAAAATGTAAGTGCGCGGCGGTTCTGATCGGTGTAAAGAGGCCGAAGGGGAAAGCCAAAAGCCGGCAGGTAGATGAGCAATCCGCACGAAGCCGATGAAAAGATCCACGGAAGCAGCAGGATTCGAAACATCCTCCGAGACCGGGCTGTCGGAAGAGCCGACTGGCAGAGGAATGCCGAGTGACACATGTGGCCGGTGCGGTGACGGCGCAGGCGGCGCGGGCGGCGGTTTCAGGGCCGGAGACGAGCCCGACCGCGAAGGCTGGGGTGTCCGCGTCAGAAGAGACAGCGGCGCAACCGCTCGCGGCAGACGACTCGTGTTGCCTGCCGCCACCGCTTCTCCGCCCATTAAGTAAACCAGAGACAAGTGATGTCATTCTTCTTTCGTCTCCCACTACAACCGCTAAACAAGCACGGTATTTTCCCCTTTTTTTTCTGCTCTAGCAGAAAAGGGCCCCTTAAAAACAAATGGTGAAGTACTACTTGTAATAAGCGTCTATGAACAAGCTTCCTCGAATTCGTAATTGCTTTCAGGGGTGGAATGAAAAAAATGCATTCAAGTAAGGAGATCGAAGTTTTAAGAAGATTTCGTCCGTCCTTTTCCTGCAGATGGGGTTCAAAATAATAAGCGGGAACACGGCACTTCAGAGATCGTCTTTCTTCTAAAGTCGATAAGAATTTCGCGAAACGGTACTAATAAAGACGATTTAAAAATACTTCATGTAATGGAGAAATCGTTGTTTTGGGACAGCATCAAATTTTAGAAACCGATATTTGGTTTTAGACGACCTAATACTTCTACCAAAACAAATATACTATGTACCGACGGAACAATATGAAAATACCTCGTTCTCTCGTTTATAACATTTTGTTTCTAAACGCAGTGATCCTTACATTCCATTTTCATAGACACAAATTATCTCCATAAATTCTTACCTCATATAGAACTCTCTAAGAAAATATATTTCCAAAGGCACAAACCAACAGAAGCACATAAATCACATCCTTCCTGAAAGAACCGATAGTAGAAGCACTAAGCGCATAAAGCTGTTTCACAAATAAATCTCCAACTCTGACGGTTATACTTCTGTCGGTCGCGGGAGCACCGGTAAAACGTTTATTGCATTCGCTCGTATGCGGGACGTAACGAGCGAGGTAGCAATAAAGCCCGCTGTGGCGACGGTGGCGCGGAGCGACCGAGGCAGGCATGGAGGCGGGGCTGGGTAAAGCAACGTGGGCTACGTGGGGTGGGGGAGGGGTGCATGGAGGAGGAAGAGGAGGAGAAGGGGTGTTTACGAGCGAACGCGTCACCTGGTGGCCGGCAGGGAAACTTCTCAATCAACACCGAGGCCAGTCCCGCCCCAAGGGGGAGAGACGGTTCCCTCCGACCGCGTGAGCCGTGAAACCGCGCCGTCCTGAGCAATGCTCGCACGAGCGACGCGCCGGACCGGCATCGAGCGCTCGTTCTATTTATGGGACGATAAGTGGCAGTACATCTGTTCATTTCGGCTTCCCCTGCGACAAATGTTTATTGTAACGATATCGACCTTTGTCACACGTGTTTTACTCTTCCCCTCGTGTGACATAAAAATCGTTGCTCGTTTGTAGTTTCTGAGCTTTATTTTCGTGTCCCATGTAATGTATTGGGCAGAATTGGATGGTCGATGCGGTCAGATCGACTATCGACTCAATGCTCCGAACGACAGACCGCGAGTTCGAACACATCAGAGATTTCAGCATCTCTCCCGCCGGTATTACGGCAGCCCCGTTTGATGCCAAGCTCATTATCTCGAGAAAGGTCAAGCAAATTAGGTGTTGTTGTATTGGGGAGTTCGATTATTCAACTTCAATCCAACTTATTCAAAGGTATATTTTAGAACTAAAACACACTTTATTCTCTCTACTCGAAAAAAATAAAGCACCTTCTACTTCAGCTTCTCGGTCAATAATTCTTATCTCTATCGGTTTTTCACCTATTTTTTTTATCCGTTGAGCAAATGCTGAAATTACCTCTAGCTTTGCTTGTGAATATTAAATGTAGCTTCACTATCTTCGAAAGTTTTCTTCCTTAAAGCGTTACTGGAGAGTTTAGTTATTCCGTCAGCAGTACCTTTAAATGAAACCTGTAGCTCCTTTGCCCATGCAAATAGTTTCTTTAAGGGAGTGAAAATTTCTTGTTAATGTTTTTTAAACTGCTCGTGGCCACCTTCATTTGTAGTTCAAATGCGTATAATAAAATAGAGGAAATTGGGATTCTAGAGCTGAAGAAAACATGCGCAAATTTTGAACTGTTTTTTACGTCAAATAATTCTTAAATCTTATAATACTTAAAAACGGAATATATCTTAGTACAAACATCGCTCAAACATACATTTATTTTTTATATTTTCTATTTCTGTCAAACTACTTTCAAAATTTGTTTCTGTACATTTTCTCATTAGAAATCAATGGGTTTCAATATAATTGAATTATTTAGCGAAAGGCAACAAATAAAGAGTAAAGTGCTTTTATATGAAGAATACAATAAGCAATGAAGTGGGAATCGTTTCCATTCGCGGTACAATGTTTTGAATTCATTCACTCCGCGAGGATACCAGGAGAGGTGTGGGGTAGGAATAGACGCTAAAACCCGTTAACGCGTCTGTAAAACAGAAATAACCCAGGCGCTTATTCAGTCCGAAATAGCCCACACAGCGGCTCTTGCAATCGATAGAGGAATGTGAATGCTGCGAGTAATTAGATTTTCTCCCGTGACGTCACTTTTATGTTTCCCGCCACCTGGGTTGTGGAAAGTAATAATATGTCGTTTTCATGTTGAGTATGGGCTCTAAGCAATTTCTCGTTAATCGAATTTACGAAACATTCTGGTTTGATTTTTTGTTTGTTAATTTTAGGATTTTCGACACCACCATCAGCAATACGACTAGTATTAGTAGACCAATATTAAATAACAGAGCAAATAACTCATGAGTCAAGACATTAATTCATAGACTATTAATCAATTAGATATACGTAATTAAATATATAAACTATTGGGGGAAACATGAGAAGCATGAAAAGTTTGGCGCGCGTGTGTGTGTGTGTGAAAGACAGAGAGGGGAGGGGGTACGGAGAAGAAATACAAAATGTGTAGAGAAAAAAGTTCACGCAAACAACACAGAACGCACGCTGTCCAGCTTTGTACATGATGTCTTCATCACAGTTAGTTACTACGAAAAAGAAAAAAACATTACTTTTGGGACTGTCCTTAAGGCTAAATGCACCGAAAAATACTTGTACGAAAAATTTAGCCTTAACCCTTTGACTGCTCTAGACGAGTTAATACGCAAACTATTTCCGTGCGTGGTAGCCTCTGGTCGAGTTATTTCGCTCAGTCAGGTTGTCGCTGGGAGCGTCTGGACGAAATCGTACGCGAAACCGCGATGTCCCGGGGGCCTCTGAACACGTTCGCTCGTGCAGACGCGCTCTCGGCTATCGCGAAAACTTACTGGTAATTGAAATTTCTTGCTCGATATCAATGTACGAGCGGGCTCAGCTCATAACAGGGCCAGCAACGAGAACCATGACGCAACAGCGTGACTTACAGTCGGCCGGCCCGTAGCAGTTAAAGGGCCAAAAATAAACTAGAATAGATTGCAAATTACTAATAAAGAAAAAACATAAAACAAACGAATGAATAGTTATGAACGAAATAAACATTTTGTCCAGTAAATGACAATGAAGCTACGTGCACTTACCCTGCAAACTCTCTTATATTGAGCGCTGAAACCGTAAAACGAAAAGCCAAATGCAAAACGCTTCCTACGAGACACCTAAATACACGCACAAAAACCGGCATTTGATTTACAGTAACAGAACACTCACGAGTGATGAGCCGGCGTCTGGGCGAAAAAAACGGCGCGGCGTGCGCATCGTCTTTCATTTGCGTTAAGTAAGCAAGGGAAGTAAGCAAGGGGATCGCCTCCACGGGGGGG
>BOPP01000022.1:2949613-2990488 GCA_017312745.1 Gryllus bimaculatus
CGAACTCGCCCCACCGGGAGCGGGGGGAGCAGAAAACCGCACCCGGCCCGAACCACCGCTTTATCGCTTCTTCACGTTTATCGCGGACTACCAATGTATAGATCTCAGGGGCCGGGGGCTCCGACGCCTGCGCTGTTCATCATCGCGCCCCTATACGCCCGCTGGCCTGGTGAAAATGATAAGCGCCCGCTGGTTCACAGAAGGCAGACCGAAGAGCCCGGCGTACGGAGAGGGCCCGCCCGCGGCCGCAGAGGGGCACGACGCCGAGTACGTGGGTACGCTGGGAGGAGGCACAGCCCACTTGCTCGAACACCCCGGAAATTAGAACCACACTCCACACCGCCCATTTCAACCACCTCAGCAGACCCTTCCCCAGCCGCCCACAACTGCGACAGTGCAGCGGCTCCATCAGAAGCGCAGCAATAGCCGACCCGTTTATAAACAATCGAAGGAGCTCGCTTCTTCTTCGAAGAGATAAAAATAATACAATCATAAAACTAAATAATCTGTTAAAAATGGTTTGCGGAGCAAGAAAGAAAGTTTTCCAGGACGCGTTTTATCCAGACAACTACCAAGAAGTGAAACTAAGCTACTAACCTTACGACAGTAGTTCATCTTGAAAATCATCACAATCCTGGAGAATCCAACTGTAAAAATTATTTTGCTTTCTTTGGGTGTAATAAATCATTTGTGTAAAACGAAAACAAGAACATTACCCTTTAAAGCAAAACAGGCCCGCTGGCCGAAAAATGGCTTTTTAATGAAGTGAAAGTGTCACGCCATTATTCAACTGTCAAACTTCCCCATTTTCTTCGTAGTCTAAAATATTGACGAATAACCGACATCGCATAAACTTATTCAACGACTATTCCCATGCATTATGCTCTTTACCTACAATTCAGCAACATCCTATCAAGTTTCTTAACAAACACGAGCGTTAATCCAACGCGTAAACCACACGATAAATCTTCTCACGACTTTAAGATCCGATTCTCCAAAAAATATTCTGATTGATACTTTGTTTAACAAAGACCCCCAAAGGAATGAAACTGTAACTATTAATAACATGAGACAAACTTGTAAAAAAACTGATCAGACTCCTAGAAAAATCTGCATTTTTTACGTGGACAACAGGCAAATGATGTCAAATACACCAACATCAATCAACCATGTTAATTTCGACTCTTTGTCATAACATTTAGATATGGCCAATTACATTAAGGATCCAAACTACGGTAAAGTCATATTCAAAACAAATTTGAGCGATGTGACTATAACAAAAATGGTGGTCAACTCAATTAAAACACTGAATGCTATCTTCCACAGAAATAAAAACATTTGCAGTACTATTATATTGATTTTCTTAGAGAGATTCTTACTTCAAAACCACTCATTTTTGAGTAATGCTCCCAGCGACCCATCTCAGCGAAAAAACACGAGAGGCCTTCTCGGCTCAGTGCATACAGACCCCAGTCTCCGTCCAGACTCTGCTCTGTCTCTCCTCTCTCACCCTCACACTCACACTACCCCTCAAAATATACTCCTCTAACATCTCAGAGAAAAGACGCGACAGGCTTCTGAGTCATAGATTGCCATTGCGGGAAAAAGATGCGCACACTATGAACATAACCAGATCTAGTTACACACTAAATTAACCATAATTTCAATGTGAAATACTTTGTAAGAGATTTAATTTTTAAGATTAGCGTTTAAGAGATTTCTAACTATATACAACATCATTCTCACACTACGATTTCACGTACAATATGTACTTTTTCACACTATGAATCTCACGAAGCTTATTTTAATGTGGCCAAAACTTATTAGCAACGGCACGCATCCAAACTTCATTTAGTACTAGCCGTGTCGCCTGTACATACAGATAACTTAACGCGAAATAACTTTAATTGCTCCCGAACACACAATCCTTACCCTCCATTGACCGCTGCCATGTAACACAAAAAAACAAGCCGCAAAGCAACCGTCAGGTTTCGGCCCATCGCGTCCCGCGCGGACCCGGCCGGCAGAGCCAGCGCTTCCCCGAGCAGTATATGTTACCGCGCGCGCCACACATTGCGCCCATCGCCGGGGGCAGCATCGTCCAGGCACAGCACCGGCCGGCTGCGTCGCGGCGGCGAAGGGCGAGGCGGGCACGCCGCCAAACAGGTCGACGCCGGAAAATCCGGGCTGCTGCCAGCCCACCCGTAGCAACGACACCCGACGACCGGAGCAGCCCGACCCCCACGACATATAACCACCCCACTGGGCCTTCCATAGCGGAGCCGCTTCTAACTTTGGATGTATTCATCACTCCGACCCAGCCCGGCCCACCTAGCAGTATGAACCAAGTGCACCACCCTGGCTGCCCGCCTAGTCCACCTACGAGAAAGCCACAGGGGGAAGGGCTAGGGCCAGAGACGCGACGGTAACGGTATACCTGCGAGGCACTCTGCAATCCAACTTTGGATGAAACGAACAACGTAGGGATCGCTAGCGATCATACTCCCCAATACAGGAATTGCAAAATATTCAACAGAGATTTAAGATTATCGCGGCGCTTCTAGGGAACTAAGCCTGAAACTTTAGGTTGGACAGAGGCAGAGAGATGGTCCACACGAGACAGAGTCTCGGCTAGTGTGTCACTAGTTGCAAGGATACTGGGAGCAGAACGCACGGCGGAACCACCGCTTTATGTTTTCACGCTTTTCGGACTACAATGAAGAGAGGGGCGGGCTCCGACGCCGCGCTGTTAATGCGCCCGATACGCCCGCGGGGTGAAAATGAAAGCGGCGGCGGTTCAGAGGGAAGGCAGGACCGAAGAGCGGCCGGCACGGAGGAGGGCGGCGGCAGAGGGGGAGGCGAGCGAGTAGGTGGGTACGTCTGGGGAGGAGGCTGTGGACACCGGAAATTAGCTTGGCAACGCCGCTTTCACGGCAGAGACCCCGTCAGCGCCGAAATGCGAAGTGGCGCGGGGCCTACAGCCGCGGATAGCGATCGTTTAAAAATGAAGGGAGTTGTTCTTCGTGAAGAGATTAAAATAATAAATTAAAACTAAATAATCTTGTTAAGAATGTTTGCGGAGAAGAAAGAAAGTTTCAGAGGTTTATTCCAGAATACTACAAAGAAAACTAAGACAATAGAGTAGGTCATCTTGAAATATCACAATGCTGGGAATCGAATGTATAAAATGGTTTTTGTTTCTTTGGGTATAATAAATCCATTTGTGTAAACGAAAATAAGAAATTACTTTAGGAGAAAAGGGTGTGGCGAAAATGAGCTGTTTTAATTGAAGAGAAGTTCTCACGCCATTTCAATTCCAATGTAAACTTCCATTTTCCTCGTAGTTAAAAAATTAGGAATAACGGAATGCATTATTTATTCAATGTAATCAATGCATTATGCTTTCTTATGTATTCAACGCATTCTGCTTTCTTTCCTACAATTCACCAACATACTATTAAATTTTCTTATCCAAACGAGTTGAACCAACGATAAATCTCTCACGATTTTTAAAATAGTTTTCAAAAATATTTTGAGCGATACTTGTTTAACAGATGGCCCCCAGAGGAATGAAACATGATAACTATTTACAACATGGAGACAAACGTAAAAACTGATAGAAAATGCATTTTATTACGGGAACGGAGAATGTGTAATATAACCAATATTAACATTTATTTAGACTCATTTTGTCATAACTTTTCAGATATGAGAAATTACATTAGGATTACTGTCGATAAAATATTTGAGGATTGTGTAAAAATGCTGGTCAAGTCAATTAATAACTCTGAATGCTATTGCACGAAAATAAAAAAATACCCTATTGCATTAGTTGCTTTTTAGCAGATTCTTGCTTAAAAACCACTTTTGAGTAATTTCCCCAGGACATCTCAGCGAAAGAAACGAGAGCTTCGGCAGTGATACTGACCTGTCGTCAGACATCTCTCTCCCCCTTCTCTCTCTCACACACACACCACTCACTCAAAATATACTTCCTTAGAACATCTCAGAGGAGGAAACCGGGGCTTCTGATATAGATTTGCCATCGGGAAAAAGATGCACACTTGAACATAACCAGATAGATCACCACATAATTAACATAATTTCAATGTGAAATACTTTTAAGAGATTTTAATAGACTTTCGCAAATAATACGAACAAACAAATCTCACGATTTTTTAAAAGGTGTATCAGATTTCTAATATTAAAATCTTCAGACGTACAACAATATTTTTCACGTATTGAAGTCAGCGAAGTTATTTTAATGTGCCAAAATCTTTAGCAACAGGAGCGTTTCCCAAACTCATTGGTATTAGCTGTGCTCTTTACATATAGAAACAACTTTTAATCTCTCGTAACACAATTACCCTCCATTACGATGCACATGTATACAGAAATAAAACCAGCCGCAAACAACCGTCAGGTTTTCGGCCACCGTCCCGCGCGGACCCGGCCGTGAGACGCCAGGCGTTCCCCGAGGTGATGTACCGGCGCGCGCCACATGCTCCACAGCTGCGGGCCGGAGGGATCGCCAGGGCGACGAGACGGCGCGGTTGCGCGCGGGGGCGAGGGCGAGGGCGGCAACGCGGGCGGAGAAACAGGTCGACGCCGGAAATCCGGGCTCTGGCAGCAGCCGTAGCAACGACGACCCGACGACGGGGCATCGACGCGACAGCTTACCTCCGGAGGGACGCGCCAACTGCGATGCACAGCGCCACAAACAGCGGCGGTGCGCAGCCTGCGATCTACGATGTGTGTATGTATGTTTCCAGACGCCCTGCGACGCCCCCGGTACGTGGTCGATGCTCAGGAGCACCGACAGCTGTAAACCTACATATTGTGGATTCAACACGTGAGGGAGAGGGGGGGGCGGAGCGCGCTGCCGATGCGTCGAGTGAGGCAGGCGACGCGGGCGGATACGAATACACAAGAAGACCGTTTCGAAGGACAAGGGGCGATTGGGAGGGGATGAAAAGAACGGAATAACCCTGCGAAGTATGGTATATCGTGGCGATGTGGTTTTATGCGAAACGATAGAGAGCCTTAAATTGAGTAAAGAAAGAAATGTTGGGAACCAAAACATTGATTCCGAAAAAAAATAGCCCGATTATTTTATGGCAAATAATAGAAGCAATAATACAAGCAAATTATCAGGATAAGAGTTCAGTTGAAATAGTACAGATTGTTACGCACTAAACGATCGGGAGTTGGAATCATAGCATTATAGTACGAATAGAAATAAGTCGGAGAAGAACAATGAACGGATCCCAAAAATGAAGGGTGGTTTGGATATGAATCTGTTTGCATGAAACACGAAATGTCATGAGGCAATATTGTGATTGCTATTTGATATTCATTTGCCATAAACTATTTTTTTAATTGTTAAATACTTTTTCGATTTCCACAACACTTAGGTATAACCTAAGTAATAGTTTGGAAATGAAAAACAAACTTAAAAATGTCTTAATCCTAAACTTATTTTAAGAAAAGAGGGCGTTTTGAAGACTTTTTAAAATTTTAAAACCGGGTCATTTAGATTTTTTTTGTTTCCAGGCGCGTCAACTGCTTTGATCATTTTAATAGTCAACGAAGTGTCACATGTCACATCGCGGAAGAAGGTGGTGTTTCACCCCCATTAGAATATCGGTCGCGAACTACAGTCGGCTTGCAGAATTTTCTCCACATTGCCAGGGGGGACCACTGCAGAAGCTCTGAGCTCCCGAACGGACTCACAATATGTATGGTTGTGTAGTGCATGAAGCCAAAGTAGGGCATTTAGAAAAAGAGCAGGATATTTAAATAATATATTTGAGTAAATATAGTATTTTAAAAAGATGAGTGAACTTAACCAATTTAAGAACATTCAGAAATATAAAAAACAAATCTTCCCATTTTTTTTTATATTCGCACGAAATGTAAGACTAATTCGTAAAATGCTTCTTCAGAATACTTCATGGACAGAATGGTGACTCATTCTGATTATCTTTCTCATTCACTAAGAGTACATTTACGAATGAGAATGAACCTATTCATTATCCTACATTATAGCCTGGTGTCAAACAAAAACTTACCAGACATTAGTGGCAGCGTCAGAGGGAAAGCAGTGCCCACCATGATGAACACATACAACGTATTATATTTTAAAATAAACATTTTTTTCAGGTGTTAATAGAAAATGAACATTTTATTACCTCGACACAAGCTTTATTCTTAGTTCAAATGTCTCTTCCTTTCCCTTGTATCATATTGCACCTCTCCCAGATGCCATAGTAGGCACGTTCGAGTTTTTCCTCTGAAGCTTCCCCATTCCCTGGCAGTAGCTTCCCACACAGCCTCGTGTCTTGGGGTGTACTTCGCCAACCGGCTAATGTGGAATATCCCCATATTTCGCGCCGATGTAGGTATAACGTTTAGGCAACTTTCCTAACCCACCTGGGACCGAGGTACAACAGTGCACGGCAGGGTTTCTCGAAGTCCTTCCATTTTCCCTTCGTCTCATTTGACCATTGCTCCATCATCATCCATCATTAACGCCCCCTCCATGAACTCACCTCATCCACCACGATTTCACCGAAAGGTATCGATATCTGAATTACACAATATGCTGCGATTGCGGTGATTCCGATATACCTGATACAGCTGGAGAGCAGCTAGAGTCATGCGGGAGAAGAAAGACCGCGCGCGGGCTCAGGGTAGTGCGTCCACACCCCACATGCACCCTGGTACCGGGAGGCCGCGAGCCGCGCCGTGGCACAACTCTCCAGCGCGACGGCGAGGAGAAAGTTAGTTTCCGGATTCCCGCAATAGCCCTGCCGAGGAATTTGGCCAGAGAATGCTGTGTAATGGAATACCGATATGATACACGCGCGTGGTGGCTGCAGTTATGATACGTTGGTGGCCGACATGCAAATCAATTTCGGGAGCAATGAAGTAATTATTAATACGTGGCACAATGACCCACATTATGGTGCATGTAATTTCGAGGTGGCTCGCGAATTTCACATATTCCTAGGAATACTCTTCCGGCAATCACTCTAATCAGACATAACTTGTCAACGATGGCAATATCCACATACCTTACGTGCTGAGAGGCATATATGAAAGGCAGGTTGGCATGCAATGAAAGAGAAGATAGAAACCAAATAAAAGAGTACTGTCTTGAAACCTACCTTGGCCGAGTGCATCCAATTAAAAGCACCTTCAAAACAAAATATTTTGTTGGTTTGTAGTTTTGGTGCAAATACTTGTACCAACCTTTTAACACATAACTTTCTCTGGAGCATGTTATTTCATTTTCTCACATAGTTAAATTGGATGATGCATTTCATAAACAAAGAACAATATAATGAAACATGAAAAATGGTCAAATGGATAAAGCCAAAAATAAAACCAATGTAATTCAATATTTACAATGTAAATCATTTGTGCTGAAATTCATATGATAGTAATATCATCCACAATTATCTTGTTTCTTACAGATGAAAAATAGTGTGCATCCGTATTTCGGATGTTGATAAAAACTGTTTATACGAGATTGTTTATTGATTTTTCATAAAAATAACAAGCACATCTTTTTAACATTATTACAACGTAATATAAATATGCTAAATTTAATTATAGAATTTTATTGAAAGTGCGTTAAATAGTTCCCAATGTTAAAATGCTGCTCCGTACAATCTTTCGAAAACACACCACCACCCAACTTTTTCACCTTTGTCGTTTTAAGGGAAGTAACAAAGCGATAAAGGAAGAAGGGTAGGTTTTAACTAGCACGTTAATGAAATACTGAATTAACAAACGTGCTTCTGTAAGTATATTACAAGGAGTGCGTGTCTGGGCGTGTAACATATTTTACGTGTTTGAGCGTCATGCAATAAACATTCGTCAATTATGAAGCATGCAGTTACCTACCTATATCACAACAAAGTGCAAAAATAAGTCACAAGGAGAGAATCTCGCAAGCTGAAGAAAATTCCTTTTTTCAGACGTCTAGAAATATAAAAAATGTCAATGTATATTCAGAATATTTTACAATATATTATTTTTAATTCTTCAGTGTACCAGATTCCTCATAAAAAGGATTAGAGGGGTTGAAGATGTGCTTCCAAAGACAGAAAAGGAATGTTATAAGGAAAAACGAAAAATAAAACAAGGTGATCGTTTTTAAGTGTTTAATAAAACCAAATTCTACAAAAAAACTAAATAAAACGAAACAAAAATTAGGAAAAATATTTATTGAAATAAAATAACACAAAACTGAGTACAATAAAATAAAATAAACTTTACAGATAATTTCTAAGCAAGCAATACGAGAATTAATACAAAGACAGAAAAATAAGTTACCACATAATATGGCACTATTTTTAATAAAATCATAATTTAAACGAAACGTATAAATGTCAGGGTGTGAAGACATTACTATTCAATACAATTTTTGAGCCACTTGACTTTTACTTAATATTCTACAATTCTAAACTGCATTACAAGTCAATCAACATGACGTAATTCCGTTGTGCCAAACCCACACAAAAGAACAGATAAAACAAGGAAGAGAGATAGATAAATAGAGTGCATGCAGTTTGAAGTTATATTTTATCTCATTAACTCACATAGGAAGTAGGACATGCAACCTATTACTAATTGCTTTCAACTTACATAAATGAGAATAGTAGTCATGTTTAAAGATAATAGATAAACGTGTCGAGAGACGAAATTTTCAACGTGGTTCCCCAAATATGCTCTTTAACGAAATGAAAACTCTAAATCTTGAAAATAATTATTTAGTTACTCGATCTGATTTCTTGTTACATATAGATAACAGATATTTGTTGGTGTGGTTGTTCTACAGATTTTCTAACAGGTTATCAGAAGGAAAACACTATAATATTCGAAATAATTTAAGTAGTGAGCATCCGATATTTTGCATGTTAGAGCTATCTAATAAAATAGTGCATTTTTAACAAGTGTATAATATACAGAGCTTATTTTTTCTACGGTCTCTCTGCGCAAATAGGCTAACAGAACTCATTTTTATTTTACGACGCAACTACTAAGCAATGTCACCATAAACCGCCTAACCTAAAATAAAAAGTATTCGAGAACACAGTTTAAAACACACAAGAACTGCACACTTTGATGAAACGAATTTTTTATTTTAAACAATATTTGCGCAAAATCTTGCCACGAAAACATTTTCATGGGTCTCAAATATTTTTGTAAGTAATATTTCAACTTTGATAATAGATGGCTTTATTAGAGAAAAAAAATCACATAACGTCCCTATTTATCCAGCTTCAATAATGTCATAAATAATTTCGATCAAGGAAGGAATAATCATACAAATTGAGGCATTTTCATTATCGCTTCTACGACTGTACCAATTGTACGCCTTATGAATTAGTTTTGACAAGCAAAAATCTCAATCACGATTTTTTCTGGGCAGCATATTTTCACAACAGCTATTTAGACAATTTTAAATTATCTATACCTACAAATCTATTTTAGAACTCTACTCACACATGACGAGAACGCAGGTAAATTTAACATTACCATTTAACAGCAACAAAAGAGTAAATACATCCTTCAAGCTACTTAAGATGCACTATTGGAAAATGCAAATTGCTAAGCAGCTTCATAATTTAGGCAACATCACACAATACAGAAATGAAAATTAAAATACGATAAATGTATCACATTCTCGAAACAAAGTTCATAAAAAGAAGGATACAGAAATAACGGTTTCGAATGTGATAAATATATTCAATTTTTCCTCGAAACAAATTTCAGTTTACAAAAAGGGGGAAAAAACTAAAATGAGCCAGCAGAACCCCCGAAAGGGCAATATTGGTTACTTCAGACCCTGTTTTAATAACAAGACGCATTCAGTGAGCACACAAGTCTCCAAATACGCTGGGGGATTTACCCGCGGAGAGGAACTTTTTAAACTCGCGTGGGCGAGCGAGCGAGCGGGCGCACGCATAAGCCGCTTACGTCGATGCGGGGTGCCGTTACGCACCCGCGCACTGCCCGAGAGTGGGCGTGCGTGTGCACGCATGAGGCATCGGACGCCCAGAGGAACACAGCCGGCACGCCAAACACCCACGCGCTCGCCAACCGCAAGGCCGCTTCTCCGTATCTTATCACACGACCACCAAGCCCTACAGGCACAATTACACCAGTAAAGGGGCAGGAATTTCGTCGAAGTTGAAAACTTACGCCTTCAAAAGCCGTTTTCTAAATGACATTCGGTCATTTGATCTACAAATGGCCTATGAATAGATGTTTTGTTTTTTCTATCACCTGTTAGACTTCCTCAAACTTCAAAAGAGTTTATGGTACATAATATGGACCGATCGAATTTCAACTGAAATTGACATAATTCAAACACTTAACAACATACTATTTGAAAACAACACATTAAAACGCAAAGATTAATACAACATAACGAGAAAGTCGATGTATGCACTCGAGGCAAATCGTCATTTTACATCCTAAAGTCCTAGAATGATTCAGCAGACACGTTAGGAAAACAAAACCTTTTATTTCTTCCTAGGTAGAAACCGATAGCTTCCTTAAAATATGCAAGGTAAATCGACCAAACACGAGAAACATATAAAAACTTAGGCATTGTCTCTTAAAATGTTCGATTGACGGCACTGGACACGGGTCCCATAGGTGTCGCGCAGAGCGGCGGTGGTGAAACTCCCTGCTAGAATGTGAAATTCGGTGCCGAGCTACTCGACGGCTTGCGCAGGTTCCCCACTACATCTCTGCCAGCGGAGCATCGCCCCAGCCCCCGGACAAATATGAACAAGCCGACTGGTCTCCAGATGTGTGTGGAAGTGTACTGTACACACATATATTTGAAATTTACCCCAGTTTTCACGGTTTTCGAGAGCATTATTTCCCTGTAATTTTACATTATTTAACGAAAACCTACGCTGTCTTTAATGTGTCACCTCCCTCATTTTGCAGTGACAAAATACGAATAAATAATATTTACTCACCAAAGAAAAATTGAGACATAACACTGTACTAATTTTTTGAGGAATAATGTATAGTTTTGTAACCGTTTTAGAACTTTTCCTGACTTCAAACAATTCTTCTAAAAATTCTCTGTTTTATTTTATTTTATTTTTTAATTTTTACTTTTCCACAGCAAAGAAATTCAGGTCTTTTTTCTTGTTTTTTTCTTCTTCGGTTTTCCGTGTTTTTTAGAACGTGGCTGCCTTGTGTGTCCCATTCGCCTTTCACCTCTTGATCTTCGGGAGTCCTCATTTTTAAATCTAACAATAGACGCTTTTACTTTCTCCGGCCCCACAATGTGCTCCGTTCATTACAGAGGCGAAATCGAAATTGCAACATGGTGGTCATTTGTAGCCACCGAATCCAGCAAATGGAAACGTCATGTGAGCAATCCACACGAATTACACGAGTGCTCAAGAGAAAATTAGTATCTCCGCATAGCAATAATAGTCGGAATGATACATTTCAAGAGAAATGACAGGTCTTCTCTCAAAACCGGCATAAAGCCGCGAAAGGAGTGGAATGCCCAATCTCAAAATACACATTTGTTCTACCGAGTAACTAATTTAATTCGCTATTTTTTGTCTCACGGATCCCGAAACGCAGTGTATGATACACCTAACGCTAACATCCCGAATTTACATTGTGGACTCGAAACGATCATAGCGAGTTTTTGCGAAGCGTAACGTAAAACATGAAGCGAACACGTGATGTATATCGTAAAAATGTAAAGAGATTTTGCACGTTCCGTTGTAAATGGAAGTACAGTCGACTCAGAAGATTGTAAACTCAGGTATAGTGAACATACGGTTATAATGAACTGATCCACAAACATAATAAAGAAGCACTAGAAAATCTCGTTATACTGAACGTTCACATTGGTTGCAATGAACATAGTGTATTCGTCTTTCAAGATTGCTTGTTTGATTAATTAATGTTTCAGGGCATGTCAACTACTATGATCATTGGTCCCGTAGATATAAGGAATGTTTTTTAGGCCTGAAGCTGGCCGCGTTCTCCTTCGATGGATAGTGAGATTCGACGCCGACCTATATGAGTCGGCATGAGGGGGAATTCCCTCTCTATGTATCTTCACCCAGTGGGGCACCGTCCCACTCTCTAAAACTCTCGACATGTGAACTGGTGTAGTGCATGTAATTGTAGTGAGACAATATAGAACAAGGAAAGATCGCGCGCGCGCCCCTCCCCCCCCTGTCAGAATCGCTGCAGAGACAGAGGTAATGAAGTCTCAGAGCTGAATTCAACCGGTAAGACTTGCAGGGGAAAATATGCCTCAGTACCGCGAATTGGATAATATCAACGGTTTGCAGGTAGAGTCTCGAGTCTCTTGTTTTTTAAACACTGATAGTGAATGGAAGGAATGAGGAAGCTGTAAAACTGAGGAATTTGCTTTAGCGCACCATTGCAGTCCTGTCCAAATAAGAGACTTCATCGACTAGGACTGGAAATTTAAAAAACAACAGTGAAATCTGATCTAACAAGAACATCATGAATACGACGGAAAAAAACACGTGTGTTTAGGCGAATAGGATATAAAAATGAAGAATAGTTCAGCAGTGTAAGAAAAACGCTACGGTGCTTCGAGCTGTTCAAGTTTGTTTCAACAGACAGGAAGGGTGAAGATAAACGAAATGGCACTCGCACATTGCATTGTAGGCTTAGCAACTGTATCAGGTGCGGTTTGAATTTAGAAACAATTAATGCCACTGTAGTGGGACAATTTTGATGTCCCACATGCTGAGATGGACTGATACGAAGGGCAAATATTTTATCCCACCGGAATCAGAGCCCGGGACCTTCTGTTACCCAAGCAGATCTCTTCTTCAGACTAACTTCATAACCACCTTGTAACGATCAGCGATTGATTTAAAAGTAAGGGTTGTACAAATTGCCCTGGAGTGGCGGTACATCACTGGCCCATGGCAGTCTTTTGAAGAAGTCAGTGGGCAGTTATTGCCCCAAATTAGCTACTTTTTCTAAAGGAAATAAAGAATCCATCAACATATAATAATACATCAGCCAGATATCAAATCAACTGTCAACTGAGGGAGGGAAATGAAATCGAAAAATCTTGATTTTGTAATCGTGTTTATTTAAAAGGCGATAATTCTATTAACTTCTTAAACTCGGATTAAAACTTGGAAGCACTACTAGGTCACGAGCTGGAAGGAGAGGCATACACTGTTACCCAAATGGGAGAGTTGTGACAACTTGAATTTTGTTGTGGAACTCCTGTTTGGATGTCAATGTCCCCCTCTCCTTTCAGCTCGTGACCTTCAAGTGTCAATATGTTTGAATCGAATTACGTTCATGATAAGAGGTTAAACATACAAATGTTCTGTTAAAAGAGCTGTAAGTAAGAATTGCACACTTGTGGAGGCTTGTTAATTCGTTTCACATTATTGCAATACACAACAAATAACTTAACACAAAAAGGAACCCAGGCCAGCCTCTAGGCCAAAAATGTTTATGCAAGACAATTTAAAAAGAAAGTGAACATTATAAAATAGCAATAAATAGTAAATAATATAAACGTGATTGAAGTCTCGGTTGTTTGATGGAACAAATATGGCAAACATGTTTTCGAATGAAGCTACTATTTCCCCGCTTCGCGCCGCTTCAGTTTGAGCCTGTACACTCCTTTCTGGATTTGGAGTGGAAATAAGAGCGGAGTCGGTGGAATTTGCCTGTGCACGGAGGAAAGCCAGAGTTCCCAGGCGGACAAGTAGCTCGTGCGGGCGCGGTTTGACATGCCTGCTGGAGATGAACAAGTTGAAATAACTCGCATCCTAATTCTAACAGCTCGTGCATTTTGCCTCAATATCAAGACTGCGCAGCGGACCCGCTTTTGATGCGTGATATTCACGAGCAGAATTTAAAAAGATAATGAATACGAAATAGTAATAAATAATATAAACATAATTAAAATTTCGGATGTTTGATGCAGCAAATCTGGCAAACACGTTGTCGAATGAAACCACTATTTCCCCACCTCGCTTTACTTTGAGCCCGTACGCTCCTTTCTGGATTTTGGAGAGGAAATAAGAGCGGAGTCAGGGGAATTCGCCCGTGCAAGCAGGAGCGCCGGACTTCCCAGGCGGGCAAAGTAGCTCGTGCGCGCGCGGTTTGACATGCCTGGTGGGAGATGAATATGGAATGACTCGCACGCTAATTCCAATAGCGCGTGAATTTTGCCTCCGTACCGAGTCGGCGTAGCGGGCCCGCCTTTGCGCGTGAGATCCTAGCGGCGTGCTGCTGCCTGGGAGCGCGGAGGTCGTTCTCGTTGCCCTCGTAGTTGACCTTCCGTCCACCGCCAGAGATAATGTACGAAGCTCGGGCACCCAGCGGCTCTTTCGCAATCCCAGAGCTCTGCCACCTAGTCATGCACTCTGCACGAAGCTACTTCGAGGACGAAACTGATATGTGTAAAGGCATGAACGATTGTAAAATATTCAGGAGGGACAAAAGAAAAACTCAATGTATTTTGTAACATACTTAATGGCACTAAATAAAATGTTTTTGTTTTTTTTTAGAATACCAACACAAATATGAATTAATTAAATAGCATACCAGGAATATTGTATATTTCATATAAGTAAACGACGAAAACTTTAAATATTTATTACAAAAATAATGGGAAGTCGTTTCCTTTAAAATGAACTTAAATATTAATTATCACTAGTTCATTTTTTAAGTCTTCCGACGGCAGTCATGGAAATCCGGTTGTTTACACTTCCCCCTAGATCCTTGCAACTCATGCATACATATCCTTAGAGCAGAAAGGAACTACGAAAAGAAGACACGTCGTTATTTTGACGTATTAAGTTTATCACTCTCCGATAAAATAAGCACAATAAGCTCTACAGCGCAACCAAATTCATGAATGAAAAGAGCAGAAAAAGTCGTCACCGTCTAGCGAACAACAGGCTCCGAACATCACAATGCCGCCGTCAATCAAAGTATCTCATACTCGAATGCACCGATGCTTTCTTTGTGGGTAGTCTAATCTTCCCTCTGAGATGGTACAAACGTGTGAGGAAGGGGGGGGGCCAGGAAGGACTTCAATGTTTTGCGAGCAAGACAGGGGGGGGGGGTTCGATGAGTTGCGAAATGAAAAGAGGCGTTTCCACAGGCGTGAGCCAGCGAGCAGGCCAGACAACAGACGTCGTTCGCAGAGGAGCGAATATTGATTCGAACTCGGTACGACACCGACCGCGAAGTGACGCGCGCTTTTCATTTCCTCGATATGGTCTGGCGTTGGCTCGAGGTGCACTATTAATACACGCCAGACTAGCGGACTTCACAAAGCTCGGCGTACGCTTGGCGCTCGCCCACGGTTTTTTAGCACAAAAGAGACTAAACGTTCGATTCTATTTTCACGTCAAAACGGAATTACTATGTATGATCTTCGCAATTTATTACCTTCAATCAGGACAACAAGCCTGTCGGCGAGCATTTGGGGAAGGGAATGACTTCCATTGACCTGATAAGCGCCTGATCAAAGTTTTTTTGCAAAAATGCACCCAATCGCGAAAGTAGATTGAATAAACTGTGTCAACTTCTTCAGAATGTCAATTTAAATATTATAGCAAGCTAAAATTGATATCACACAATAAATTTGTATTAAAAAAAAAGAAAAATCAGATAGTTGTGTAGTTGTCTACTAAATATTTTCCCTCGATTCCTAAACATGACCTGACACTAAGAAATACCATAGTTATAAAAGTGAACCTTACGAAGACAGTTTTTTTTAATTTTTTAGTTATTTACATCATATTTTTTATATTATTTTCGTTAGAAAAATTGTTCAAGACTTGGTATTAAGGTGTACTAAATAATCCAATTCACTAGCTTTTCCATGTCTGAAAACAGTGAAAATCCGCAGGTAAAACCCACTTTCGCACCTTGTTTTTGTTTCTTAAAAGCAGTTACATATTAAAGTGTGAGTAAAACTAAACAGTTTTGATATCCTAATGAGCAAAATATAAGGAATAGACAAATTTATCAAAATCCTCTTCAGTTTCATTGATTTCAAACCACTGTTTTGGGATTAATGAGTTTCACTTGAATACCCATTATACATCACTGTAGTGTAAGTTGTTGGTTAGGCAAGGTATACCCTTCCCAGGGCATGTATTCCGCTAATAAAATCACAAGTAGAAGTTTTTTAAAAGATTAATAATTTGCACCTACAAAGGTCTACCATTACTGGTCTATGATGTGGATATGTACAATTACATAAATTACAATGTGTTTGTAATTTATTAGTTTATTAATTTATTACAATGTAATTGTTATTTATTAAAATTCACATTACTGCTTACTTTTCTCTTTACGTGGTATTGAGAAAGTAATGTAAGAAAAGTAATGCAAGATAAAAGTTAGATGTTCCGATTTTGTCACTAATACACGTTTTCTGAGACCCTGATAAAGAAAAAGTGTTTCAAAAACGTATAACTATTCTAAAGAACTTCGCCACCTCAACTGTAAGCCGGATTTTCTCCACAATGTGTATTGCACTAATAAAAGTTGTAATATAAGACCATCCACACATACACACACATTTGTAAATTCGATTGAAGTTCAGTTTTCATTAACACTTCTGAATAATCGAAAGTTATAGGAGTTAATCATTTCCTCGAACCTGTTCCACATTCTTATTATTGAAGATAGATATTTTATTAATTACTCTGTTCATCAATATTGGCTTTTTAAATCATTACACTTACACTTATTTGAAAATATTAGCTGCTTTCACATAATTTTGACAAAAAATAATAGAATATAGAACTCGTACAAAATAACATTACCCACGTCACTTACATGTAGGAACCAAAAATACGGCCGGCAACGGGGCAATTTAACAGGACAAAATAAAACAAAGCACTAACAGGTGGTCAATGGGAATGTGCACAATGAATTTAATCTACATAATTAATATGTTGATCGTACGCAAAGAATGCACACAAGTTTGAAAATATTTTGTCAAGCACATTCGAAAAACAAACTAGCCGGAGCACCCCAACAAATGATGCATCGCTTTTAGCAGAGACAAGAGAGATTTTAGGTGAGTGATAGGTACTGTGGAATACAAATAATGCAGGATTCTACGAAATATTTGCCAACATAAAACTAAACCACCAATTGTAATCGTATGCATACAACTTCTGAAACCAGAACGGTAACTTCAATATTTTTTCATGATTACCAGTAGAACACTTGCAACCCTCTCATACTTAAAACGAACATTCGACACCGTGTGTTCTCATTTGCATTTGCTTGATTAAGGATTGTACTTTGTTTGATGCCTTGTTTCGTACCTAAAGCACGACCTTTGTAAACTGAGAAAAATCATACCTCCAAGATTTAAAAAAAGAAAAGAAAAGGAGGTATTGTAGAAAATAGGGTAAAAATAGAAAATAGTAAGATAAGTTTTCATCATTTAAATACATAACAAAAAAATTTATACGATCAAATTAGGATATATTCCAATGACCAAATCTATATGATCAGACTAGGGTATATTCCAATGATCAAAATGTATAGTAATGTCCAAAAATAAAAAAAAATAAAAACAATTCGAAATAGAAAGATATCTACTTACTTCAGATATTACCAAATCATGCATGAACACATTTCAGACATCTTGCCATCAAATACGAGAAATGACTTATACAACTTCGAACATTTTCGAACACTAGTGGGTACCATAAGTCTCTTGGCCACAGGAAACTGAGAGATAAAAGGTGCAGTGAACGGCGCGAGCTATACAGTTCCATACAGAGAATCTGATCCTACACAAAGGCCTTTCAGTTCACTGCACGAATCATCAGCAGTCGTGCACCAGTACAATGAAGTCATCATTATAGGGTCAGTCAACAGGCAAACCGAGTTAAACGTAGAGATATTTGCACACTGAACTATTCAGTATTCCAGGATGAGTGATTGTGATACATTTAATGTAAGTTATATTATTTTGAAGTATAATTAATATTTTTTTTACAATTGGTTGCCCATCACAATGTCTCTTTTATAAAGTAAATCATTGTAATTTAAATACGAGAAAATATCGTTCACTAACTCGATATATCAAATTTTATTTCAAGTGAACAATATTTTAGGTGGTTTTCTTTTTTAAATATCAATTACAATTTTCATCGCTAACTTAAAATAAAATGATTTTATTTTTCGTCCGGAGATCATTCCGATTTGCGCGATGACACCAAAAAAAGATGAAGCTGTTTACGGTTTTACTGGTCCTTGACCATGGAAGACTAATATGCTTACGATTGTGAAACGAAGTTACTGTGAAGAAAAAAACCTATCCATTATTCAATGTTTTTCTGCCCAACAAAGATTTTCCCCCCTTTTCCCCCAACTTTTACTCTCCATCTAATAAAATTGAGACTCTACAATAATCCTCGCACTATACCAAGTCGCGGCATCAGGACATTTTGAAAAAAAAAAAAAAAAAAAGTCCACAGCATATTGATAGAAACCGATCGAATCAACTCACACACGCACCAAACAACAAATCTCCTAGAGAGAAGCTAGGCCGCGCAAAAGCGCACGACGACACAGCGCACCAGCCGCATGGCGTGGCGTGTCGGCGCAACAGGAAACAAGATGAATAATTACGCGGGCGCGCCGCGCGGCAACAAAATCGACGGCCCCGAGAGCGCGAGCTTTAATCGAGTGCAATTGCGTACAACTCGGGGGAAGTTCGCCCGACGCCGGCAGCAAACGTTCTCCCGCAGCTAGCTCCCACGCTCGTCGCGCCGCGCCCGCACCCTCGCGTTCGGCAGCCCTCGCCAGAACCGACGCAGAGGCGTGTCAATTTCTATCAGACGTCTCCGATCTTACTATTATTTGTCCTTAATACCCTTCGAAACATTATCCGAATCGGAAACTCTTCATGCCGACACGAATTTTGGGTTGAGCACCACGCGCGCTGGGAGTCCTTGCCTACATTTTGTCACACAGTTTGGCCGAGAAGTGGTTTGGGCAGGGTGAATGCAAAACGTCAGCCAAACATCGTATTTAAAGGCTCGTTCCCAATACGAGAGTTTACAAGAAGTTGTTTGCCTACCCGCTTCATCACGTTATTCCAAATCTTGCTTCGACCTCCATTATTACGGAAGTCTGCTAACCAGGCTTTTAAGTTTTATTCGTACAAATTAAGTGTAGTCTTTTTCCTTATTTAACACAATTATCCACTTACATGCGAATCTTCATTTAGTTAATTTACCCGATTGGCTTTTGTCTAAATTTTGATTGACAGTTATACCAACAAACCGCAGAAGTCTGGGTAGCACGACTCACGTTAATTCTAACACACTATTATTATCAATCGCTTCAACATGGATGTTTCGAAGTGGGAGGGCGGTGATTCATGTTTGTGAACCCACTCTTTCCCCCCTAAATATTACTTTATCTTCACAACACAGATGTTTCCTCCTAAAATGGACAATGAATATGGTCAGTCCAAACAAGATTAGTACAATTGCAATATATTAGTACCAAAGCAATGGTGCGGCTATTCGAAACCAGATCTGCTCTTGGTTGATAATATCGACGCTTCCACATGTATAATTATGGAAAAGTGAGAACGCTCAAAGCACATTCATACATGCACGGCAAGACACCAATCATTTACATTTACCCCTAAATTTTCATAAAATTACCTATTACAAAACGCGAAAATGCCCACATTTAGAAGCGATTTCTTCTATTCGATTTCTTCTTCGAGAATTATTTCTAAATGCAGATTTATACAGAATACGCATTATAAAGGCTACATTTTAAAATGGACAGTTTTGTACTCTATTGCAACTTTTTTTTCCAATGTGCACTAGCTGCAATGATCAACAGAGAATCTGTTGTTGTTGGTTGTTTTGATTGTTTTCTTTTTTCCTTCCAATCGACAGTTAATTTTAGTTGCGTATTTTAATTCTGCTCTGAGAAAATCTTAGGTCTATCAAATCACACGTCTATTTCACGACTACTACTTATTTAATATTTTATTTGACTTGAAATATTTTCGGGACGAAAATAGAATGTTATCAGTGTATGTGTGTGTCAGTATCTATTCACAAAACATCGGCAATGTCTGGTAGGTACGCAAGAAAAAAACTCTTGCCGAAGTACAAGTTCGTTAATTGGCGGATCGTGACTCCCGAAACTCCGCTTGTAATCGCTTCTCCCCATTTGGGAGAGCACACAACTTCTTGCCTTTCTCCCTTAACGGTAAATAGGGTATATTTGTTCATTAATTTCGTTTTTTATGTGAAAACGGTTAGCGTCTGTTTGTTTTCCTAACATACTCCGCTAGGAAATTCAGACAGCCCCAAACAATGCAGATTTACAAAGAAGCTTATTAAATATGAACGTCACGGATATCGCTCAATAGTTCAAGTAATATTGTCTAGGTATCTTACGCACTTGTAATCTACAGTTTTCTACAAGACGCGAGTCTGCTGTTCGCTGAAAAGACAAAATAGATGGTCTAAGAACACCCACTTCTTAAATCCTTACATAACAAAGAGGTATCGCTAGTCAGAGACTTATTCTTTGATAACACGAGACGTTGCGCCAAACTAGGTCACATGACAGTTTCAAGTCGTAAATGTAAGGGTCTGGAAGAACTGGGAAATTATTGGATCAACGTACGGCACACAAAAAAAGCACATAGTCTTTCATATTATTCGTAATGGTAACAATACATAATTAGGGCTGAGAAGTTTTAGTCCTAAAATGTGCAAGCAAAAGTGTCACAACAATGTTCAAAGAGAAGAAAGAGGGCGTGTATAAATAAATAGATGATCTACTTGTGCACATTTTATTTTGCATTAAGATCACAGAATATCATATATTTGTTCAAAACATTCGTCCGTAAACATCACCGCCTGAGCTATTCGTAGAATGTTTGCCATATCTAATATTCCCAAATAGATCGGGCCCGACAAAAAGCCCTGCGATTTTAGAAAAGAACAAAAAAAAAATAACAACACACAGGTGCTAAAACAGCACGTACTTTCTTGCCCTTATTTTCACGCAAAACTACGCGAATAGTAATTTTCGAAAAATTGTGTGATCTTATTTCAAAACCTATCGTTAAGAAACAGATATCATTTAGCGAAAAATCTCTTTAATATTTTAGTTGCAGGAAGACTGCGAAAATATTGTGTACTGTTGCAACTTTCGAAAACTCAAGAGTTTTTATTGAACATGAGACTTGTACCATTCTCTTAAAAAACTTTCACACTATTCAACAAAATGTAATCAAAAACGATAGAGCAATGTTTTTTAATTTGGGAAATGTTCCTGGGGATTCATTTAAAGTACTCCCCAACTTTAAAATATCTATTTCAATTCAAGGGGCCGTGACATCAGCTAGATCGACTGCGGAATATCAGTTTTAGAGATAATCGGCTGAACGGTTTAGCCGCTACCGTTGTTCACAGGCAGATGTTTTGCCATCATTCGATTTTTAATAATAATAATAATAATAATAATAATAATAATAATAATAATAGTGACTAGGTTGCAAGACTTGGGCCATGAGGCCCGCTCTTCTTCCTAACCACATTCTTTTGTATCAAGGGCCCATAAAACATATTCTGGCTACACCATGGTTAGAATTTTTTTTCTTTCTAATCTAGCAATTGAATTTATTCACTTTTGCGTTACCAGGGCCCTGTAATAAAAGAGTTTTCGTGTCGAAAATTCGCCGTTTTTTCGCGCAGTATTACATATCTCTCTCTGAGCTCCGTAGAGAGAAAGTAAAAAAAAATCTTTGATTGCTTGCGGTAGTAAATCCGTCGAAAACGGGCACAATTTTTTCCTTTCAACTTCTTGTATGGATACAAGGAAATTCACTGTATATTTGAAATGCCATTTTACGTGTTCTCTTGATTTATCAAATACTTTACAAATTTATTTTTTTAATGCCTTTCATGGTGTGTAAGCTTGTAAAAATTTCGGAAAATGTGAAGCTTTGTGACTTCGCGTGCTTATGAATTGACAGGTGAAATAACTAGAAATAGATTATTATGGAAATTACGAATTCCGCATAAACTATGTGTTTATTTCAACAATATCATAGTTTTTAGACATTCAAAGTAGTGATTAGAGTGTTTCAAGTGTGGAATATGGAAAGAACAATATAGTATTCTATACGAGTATTTGACATGGTAGTTTAATATTTACTTACTCTCTGAATTTCAAGTGCATAGTTCGAATCGTTTTAAAACTTTGAAAAGGGTTAGTGCTGTGATAAGAGAATCACTAAAGTTCAATTAACATACATTAGTTTTAAAATTAACAATATTTTACATGTTCAGAAACAATTTCATGGATCTTTAAGTTATGATGGAAGGAGAGATACGAAGAGTATGGTAGATGAAGCAAATTGAACAATTTGTTAATTTGCCATTGTTAGTGACATAAGTGTGTCCCCTTACCCAAAGGAGTAAGTTATGAATTTTTAATTAAAAGTTTGTGTGTTTTTTAAAAGGCATTTCTTTCTACGTGCACACAGTAATCACACAGGGCGGATATTTTTGAAGTATATAGACATTTCAGCTGCAAAAAAATCAATGTCAAGATTTTAATTTCAATGCCCTTTCTGGAGGCGATAAGAAAATGTACGTAACTTCTATCTTTCCATTGACTAACAACACTGGCTAGCACCTAAACCAAACTAGGATTTCCCCCAAAATTAATATTCACCAAATGATGTAGCTCGACAAAGGGCCGCAAATTTGAAATTCGTATTTTGGTTTTGCCGATACTTCACTTGAAGCCCCAACGAATTTTCCAAATTTATATAAAAACGGCTCAATATTCACGGAAAACGTTTGCTAGAATAGAGCAAAGTATGCTCGTAAACATGGTGCAGGCCCAGTTAAACACCTCCGAATTTTTGGAAATTACATAAGCTTCAATTACAAAAGATACACTTTTTTCTGATATCTTCTATTCTTGAAAATTACATCTTTAAATGGCGTGACTTTTAATGACGAATCATCTAAATGAAACACAATTTTTCAACATATGAGTGTTCAGGAAAGTTTCAATGAAATCGAAGCAATTAAAAAATACATAAATGAAATTTCTCAAAAACGCATGTTTTACTTTCTCATAAATACGGAGTAACATACGCAGAATAAAAGAAAGAATAATCTCTTGGCGTAACAGTAAACTGCATATATTTGAGTACGAGAAGGGTGGTACAAGCACCAATCAAGTGATGGGGCAGAGGGCTACTATGGGAAGAAATGTAAAGGTACTGTGTCTAGATAGATATTAGGGAGCTACGCGATATTCCGTGTGCGTCAAGGTGCTCATTATTGGCAATTGTTTTCATTGGAGTGATAAGATCCGCGAGACGACCTGGTGGTTCCTTTAGGAACCGATAGATAGCAGCTGAGAAGAGGGTGAGGCAAAACCATACGCCCTAGCCCCGATTCAAGAGAACAGGTAACGAAATTATATGAATAAGTCTGTGCCAGTGTGTAAAACCACTACTTGTTTTCCCTCAAAATATTATCTATACTAGTCTTACGTGTGGATAACAATAATGTGGAATATTTCAAGTTCCAAAAAAGGAAAACTTGTATTTTTTCTCACGGGGGCAAAGAGAAGGATATTAACTCACTAAAAATAAACTTTTCTAAAGGTAATAGTTAATGCTTGATTGAAAAAAAATGTATATACATGCTTTAAGCGCTCTCTATCACAGATACGTTTAGATAAACAAACGTCGTGCGACACTTACGCACTACATTTAAAGATCGCGATGCCAGTCATTCCAAGAATGGTCACTACTGATCACTCACAAAAGTTTCAACATACACGGCCTCATTAGATTACAGAATATGAAAAAGTACAGTACATAAAAATACGAAACAGGCTTCCGCGCATATATACAGTGTGAGTCACGTAACGTAGCACCTCTTTAACTTTTGAACGGTTAAAGTTATTGCAAAGCAGATATCATGGAAGTGCATGAAAGAATGGGGCTAATTGAGGAGTGTATTCGTTTCTATTTTACCACTTGTATTTTATGAGACCTGAGATAACTTTGTTGTTGTTTTTTTAAATAAAACTATATATCGTATTAGGTCTATCGTAACGAGCGTAAAAAGACAAATCCAATGATACACGCATTACCATATGTTAGATAAGCATTTTTTGAGTAATTTTGATTTTTTGTGACTAATGTATAAGCGCACGTTCGAGCAAGGGAAGGGATCTTAGTATTTGAACGAACAAAACCCATTCCAAATATTCCCAAAACTGTTGCAGGTTTTTTTTTCTGAACTCTACTTTCCATCCTTTCGCGATTTCATATTTTTTTAATTACTTAAGGTTTGAAAATACGGATTTGTCATAAGTATTATGTATTGAAATAAGATTGTTATTTCAGCTTCATTTAAAGGGGTGTCGTACCTCAGGATATTAATGAGATCTTGATACTAAAGACACTGCAACAGTTTTGAGAATATTTGGAATATGTTACGTATCTTCAAATGCTAAGATCCCATCCCATCCCTTCCCTTCCCCGAGCGCGCATTTTCTGGTGAAGCGCTGCGTGACCTTGTGTGGCGGACGGTTACATTCAAAATATCCGTTAAACACTACTTGCAAAAAAATCAAAATTACTCAAAAACGCTTATCTAATGGTCATGATAAACTGAAAAAATATGTGTAGTTCCATTTGAAAAAACAAAGTTACCTCAAATACCTCGTAAAGTACAAGTGATAAAATGGAAATGAATACACTTATCAATTAGCCCCATTCCCTCATGCATTTCTGTGAAAACTCCATTGCCATAACTTTAACTGAACAAAAGTAGAAGCTGGAAATAAAGTTACCTGGCATAACCTGTGAGTGTGTATATAATTACGTAATGTATAGTATACAACAAATAATACAAGCACAAGGAGCTCGATTTCCGAGCGAAGTTGCATGTGCTCACATGAATTCACCACACACTAGCTCTTTCAACATAGTATCAGTAGTATAAATACTAACATATGACAATCGTGTATATCTGATGCGTATGAGATTCTAATTCATGTGTTCCACTTATGTGTACTTCTCAACCGTAACAAATGGGTGATTGCAGCAAAACTACAACTCATGCTAATATGGTCCATGATCACAAATATCGAAATAATTATTGTCAGTCGACTACATTAAGAGTATTGCAGCATTTCTTACGTCTAGAAACCTCGCCACGTAGGGTGAGTAGACCACTACGTCCCGCTGCCGCGTTCGTGTGAGATTAATGAAAAACATTCCGTAGTGAGCACTATTAATGCTGGATCCCGAAGCATGACCAATGCACTTGGAGCTTCCAAATAGTGTTAAAATACTTGACTCTCGCAATAAAAAACAAAGCCAATATAAATAAACATAACCTTGTAAACTGAATATTTCAAATTAACATATTTCACATCCACACACATACGTGCACATTTTGTTTAAAAAATAATTCGGGTCCCCTAAGCATGAGCTTGGTCTATTTATGCATTATTACACAACCCTGATCGTTTGCTTAACTACTCTATTCCTCAGTCGCCACGTGAAAGAAGTCAGTTGAACAGTTCCCATAGCAGAAGTGACGGGTAGCACACAACTCACAGTGAGGGTCTAGTTGTGGGTACGTAAAACGAGCTTTTGAAGCAGTTTTAATTTCCAACGCGCCTGTATCTTCATTTGCTGCAAACATACATGAGCTAGCAGAAATGCAGTGTACAAATTCAAGTAACTGGCTAACCATTCAAGGCCGGCTGAATTAATACCCTAATTAGAAACCCTAAACATGATCAAGCTAAGGGGACCCTTAAAATATTTCAATATTAAACATGTGTAATAACAATTATGAACATAAATTACATTATTTTGTGATTTAAAAATGTAATATTAAAATATATTTCGCATACACGGACTAATATAAAATTTTGTTTTAAAATCAACTGGCGGCCGACATGCAGTATGGGTTCTACCAAGGTAATAGAGGTGACTGTAATAGAGGCTGTGACTCTACACATGTGATATAATCTGCTTACGCATTACTCCAGCACCCTTTAAACCTTCCTAGCATAAGTGGTAGTAAATAGGCGTTTCCAACGTTGCTGGCGATTTTCTCGGAAATACGTCAGTAGGGAGATCCTGCAAACGCTTTGCTACCCGAGGCGACAATATTGTTCACATCCTTAAAGCTGTCAAAAGGAAAAAAGGATCCCAAGTGGCCATTTCTTAAACTAACGGAACGTTCCTCCCAAAAATTGAAAAACTTATTTAAAAAATTGTAGAAGATACACAGTGAATTTATTTATGCACATTTCAAAAAACATTCTGAATATCTTCTCACTTCTATTATTTATTAATTTACGATGCTCTGAATGATATTACACACGATTTGTCTCACGACTAATGAAGATTATACACTACAATGCCATGTCTGAAACAGTAATTGCCTCGTTTTCCTCATAGCACAAAATTAACAGCAACAATAGCAAGAGGTAAGAGCCAATATCCGTAGTGTGTTTACCGATCCCGCTTTCTAATACACGGGAGCAAGTATTTCTTGTCATCAAATTTGACTGAAAACGCTCTTGATACCCATCATCCAACATGGCATAGTAAAAGAGCCACGAGATTATGAAACACGAGAAAACTTGCACAGATAGTCCTTCCCCTTGCGCCACTGACAGGTTTTTCTAACGTTAAATAAATTAAATACAAAAATACTTTCCCAAAATTATAACTTTGAACACTGTATTTATATTTTTTACGGAACAAGAACGTGTTTCCGAAGTTGTAGTAACATTATTTTGAGGGATGCTTTCTCCACTGTACTTCACTAATTCCAATTTCCCTTCTAAAACAAACGCGATTTATACGTTACCCACACTCACACACATTTCATTTTAGAGTGCCTTTCGCCTTGAGTTTTCCAAACTCGTTTCTCATTTGATAATATTTTTTATTACAATCGCAGGCAGATGAAACTCTATTTTTATTTCTTCAGAAAACTGAAGGGAAAAAAATGAAAGTAAAGAAGAAACCAAATTTAACGGAAACACGGGGTAACAAACTATTTTTATTCAATGAGCGGTGTCATTTTGAGAGTATCCATTAAACACCAACAAATCCAAATCTATTCTTAGCATGTAACCTAAAATAATTTATCCCTCTGCTGAAATTAAAAGCAGCTCAAACGTCCTGAAAGAACGATCCATGACAAATAACCGGATCAAGCAAACTGATTAGTAAGTAGTGTCTATGCGTGACAATTACAGTAGCAAAATACAAAGTCAAAAGTCGAAATTACGAACATAAATTTATGAAAATGGGTGCTCGCCCCAGATTTGAAATAAACGTTTCTACGCAGGTATGACGGGATTCGGATTGAAATGCTGAAGTCGAAATAATCTAATTGAAATGGTTTGATCAATGCAATACAATGTAATTAATATATCTGATGAAACGTGCAGGTTTTGTTCACAATCAGTATTTTACACATAAGACCAGAATTACATGAATTTATAAGCTTACGTCGCCTAATGAATCTAACTATAACCACGTACATTAACTCACGTGGTGGCACAAAATGACAGATATGTAAAACTATTTCATTTGTCACTAATAAACAGAACGGATGTCCCACAACCTACATGATTCATATTATATGAAATTCACCGGGTCAGGAGCACGGAGAGCGCACGTTGCACACTTGCGAATTAAGCTGAGGCTAACTGTCGGAGCACATGCATTCTAAGTAACAACACACCATATTTTTCACATTATATTTTCGAAAACATTAAGTGAAAATCAATCGTATCTACGAACGATAAGCAGAAGGTATTAGATAAAGTTTCTCGATATTAATTGAAAATGTTTCAACGGAATTGTCATTATATGACAGCACGCAAAAAATAGTCAAAAATGTTGTTCTTATCGGTTATGAGTCAGTATTTCCCACTACATTCAGTGGATTGGCTCATATGCCGGTGGGAACGAATGTCTAAACACAAGAATCTGACAGATGACACCCTAAGACATTTACACGAGAGAAACTCCAACGCCTCCACAAGAAAAAAATATATGAATTAGACCACAAGCCACAACAATCAACCAACACCTAGCACTAAGTAATTTGATCTTACCACCTTGTTTACGAACAGGCATTCTTGATCAATTTCAAAGGCGTCTTCAGAGTTAAAGATCCTGGTGAGCAAGTCCCTTCAACAGTGATTCCGATATAAGCAGCAGAACGAAGGAAATGCTGACACACTGTCTTCTAAACTTTGATATGATGTACGTAATAAGCAGTCGTGGTACACAATTCACTCTTATTCAAGTACGCACGATACAAGACCGCAGAGCAACATTAAAACCGCAACACTTCCGAACATAAACATCCACAACCCACACAATATGGCGTCCCGCAACTTTCGCAGCTGGTGTCCCGTCTGACGACTGATGTGATTGGTCGATGTGGAGTATAGACGTCACACGATGTGGAACTCTCCAAGGATGTTGAATCCACGAGCGTGTCGAGACCTCTGAGAGATTCTAATAACCAATTCGAATCCACCATATGCACATTCTATGAACCCTTCGTTCTTACTCGTTTATTCCATGCTTGTTGTTGAATGAGAGTGTAGTGGTAATAGAAGGGAGGAGAATGGTGTGGAATATTTTTTTATGTTCACGAGTTAAAAATTGAACTTCGAGAATTTTCAAATTGTGTTGCTTAGATGGCCGCATTTTTTAATAAATAGTTGACGTTGACTTTTATACATAGAATATTTAAAATTCTGATATTAATGTACAGTGTATAAAAACGTCTTATATGCCGTTTTAGGTTAATATTATAATAAAATAATAGTTATAATATGTCGGTGCATAAAGCAAAAGGCACCATACCAGAAGGAGCTGTAAGGCTCACCGAACAAGAGGCAATAAATCGCCAATGGCAATTAATAATGAATTGGACTCCAGAGAAAGATGTGTAAGAATTTAAAAAAAATATTTTGTACCATTTTGACTTAAGTTATTTTTTTTTTCATTTATAAATATGTAGCTTAAAATATTGTGTAGAAATTGTGACTGTCATTGACATGTAGCAATCCTTCCATCTAGTTGGCCGTTCCGATATGGTATTGGATTACTGAGTGTGACCAGTGCATTTTGTGGTATTTATATTAATAATCATTATCGAACTAAACTTCATCTTCATGAATTTGGTAGATTTTCTTCTTATTTACCTATTGTGGCTTTGCCAACTGTGCTTTCTGCATTAATTCATCAACAGGTAATGAACTGTTTAACAAATAAAAGAATAAATGTATTGGGTTTTGTAAGCAGTAAGATCTTTATTGTAGGAAGTTTCAAATGACATCATCATTGAGAGGACTGCATGCCCAGTGTGCGTTCAGATGCGTTCTGCAAGTCTTCAAGTACTTATATCCACTGTATTTCCAGCAATCCTTGCTCCTCTCTCAGGATTTATGGCAAGTAGGAAGTTTGTTTGTTAAATATCATTACCTTTTTGAGTTACTGATTGAAAGTTTCATTTCTAGTTTGCCACAAGACATTACACCTATAACTTACCACCCATCACAAAACCTTTGGAACATTTAAAATTATGGCAAAAATTGACACGACCAATTGGAAACATTTTATTTCTAATGTGTGCCTGCCAAGCCTTCTTTGCTTTGGGGCTTGCTCACTGTGAAGAAAAATCAATGCAGAAGATCAGAATAAAATTACTTCGAATAGAGAAAGAGACTGCCATAGTTTAATATTAGTTTATTTGAATGTTTTTTGAAGTACATCTTTATGTGCTGTAGCAAAAGAAGAGAGATGGATGAGGTTGAAATAAAAGCCAAGATAGTTTTAAAAATCTGGTATTTATTTATCCATGAATTCCGTTACTATTATATTTAGAAAGTGTCACGTGATTATTTGTAATGTTTGTCTACTGACCATCCATTCAAGTATGTGGCCTCCCCCTACAACAGTTGAAACCACAACTAGGCACAATATATATATTTGACCCCACTACATATAGTGTATAAAATATGCTGCCATATATATTATATAATCATATATATATAAGAAAGTTAATGGGCTGTTCCTTAGTAGTTACAGTTTGTGAGCTACATTGAAGGAGTTTGTAACAAAGCATGAAACCAACGTAACTCAGATAATGTACACCCTTGGTTTTTGTTTTGATTTGCAAGTACATACGATTTCTAGCCTTTGTTTGAAACTTATTTCTTTTACACTTTACAATTTGCTGCCTTATACGTATATAATATTGTACCATACCATAAGCCACCACTTCACTTCACTACTAGTATAATGATGGTTTGTACTTGAAACTTACTTCCTATGTTAATTTACTTAACTAGCATAGAATGCACATTATCTCAGTGGTGCTGGTATGTTATTAATTTAAAGCATTTGAATGCACTTCCAATTTTTGTACTGCAATAAGAATGACGTCTGGGGAAGGAGACCACTTGACGGGAAAATCAAGCATGTAATACAGCATGTAGCTAGTGGAATTAAAAGAGTTCAGTGATTAGACATGTGTCATGTTAAGAGAATAAAAAGCAGGTATATTGTATTTGCAAACATTTCCACAAATAGATGACAAGGACGGTAAGCTACACGTACAGAATACAGGAAAAATTATACCAATCAGATTCAATGTGTCAATATCTTATTACCAATGATTAATAATTAATCATGGCCAACTATTTAATAGTGAGATTGATACTCCAATGAACATTTCACAGTAACTTGTGTAGCATGTGCAATTAAAGGTCTAGTTGAAGTGGAGGAAAATCTAGATTAGTGTTTCAGATTCATATTCAAATGAGGGGGACGATAAAATAGGACTTTTTTTCAAGTCCAATGATCATTGAGCAAATGAAATAATTGCTTACACATGCTATGTCAAATGCCCAGTAGAGAACCTTTCAGGGTAAGTCTGTACTTTTTATCGATTAAAATGCATATAAAAGAGGATTTGTGCTAGAACTAAGTACTAAAAATTGGTGTAGTAACAAGTTCTCCATAATCATGTAATAGCAAATCCACACCATGACATTAAATGCAAAGTCAATTTTCACAAACAATATTGTTTTAGCACCTGAAATAAAACCTATAGCTATAATAAATCACTCAAGGCAGCAAAATTTCAGTAAGCCTTTACCACATTTTTGTTTAAACAACTACTATAGGGCTAAGGATGACCAATGCAAAGTCGGTCATTTACTAAACCTTTTTTCACTTGCACCGTACAGAATAACCAAAAGAACAATAAATCCACAATTTTTACTTAACATGGTGTCAGACCAAAGTGCCCAATATATGGAAAACAAATCTTTTACATCATACTAACTCACATTCATTGTTTAGATTATCATGGTTTTCTCAAAATAAAATTCTAACTTAGCCAAGCCCAAGGGTTAGTTTCAGAATATTGATATTGAGACAATTGTATTGAGCCAACCGATGTGTAACACTTATAAAATGAAATATGTGAATAAATATACCAATTTAATATTTCCCCTAAGTACAGCCAGCTGCATTCAATACAAAGAACTCTTCACAATACATATTTTGGAAGACAAAATGCACATTTCCCCGGCTAGATTGTTTATAACAGCAGAACACCTTTGTTTATAACATGTCTAGTTGGATAACTGTGGCATTATGTTCTTCATTTGAAGACAACAGTAAATCTTTCTTTCAGTTTACTTTTACAAACATCTCACAATTTATTACAACAAACAGTTCTAAGCAGCTAAACACATGAAATTAATTTCTGAATGCACAGAACCCAGTATATTTGGCATGCTGCGATTCAGATTTATCAAGTAAACAGATATTAAAACAATCATTTGCCTTTAAAGTGTAGTGAGCAATGAGCCCAATAACTGTATTGGCCAATATACAGGGAAGTACAATAACTGTACCGTTCTTTGTTCACACAACATAAACACTACAAAATGAAAACACAGACTTCTCGTTCAATGGTACAATGGATATGTCACATTTATTTAACAGTCATTATCTTTGATCATAAAATACATGTTTAATCAAATTTTGTAAATTTTTATGAACATTTTGCAAAATATGTTGTTTTTTTGGTTGAGACCAGCAAGTGCTGACATATCTTACATGTAATAGCACAGAGAACAGAAAACAGCTCAAGCAAAACATTCCATTTTATCAGGATAGCAATATCTATGCAATCTATCACTTAATCTATGTTTACATACAACACACCATTTTGACAAAATTTTCAATGGGAACAATAATTACTGTCTTTAAACAACTCTACAAAGCATTCCTTTAATTACAAATGCAACATTACTAAAATTAGTGTGTCCAACAACTAACACCACAAAAACCATTAATCATTTATGTAGTATATAAATTTCTACAAGCTGAAACATGACTAAAATTAACAAGAGGAAATGAAAACCATTATGCCACAATGTACATGAAAAGAACATAACCAATCATAAATCAATAGAAATACTTAAGCACTTTTTGTCTGACATATGTCAACTTTTGCTGGACAATCGAAAATACATTACTTTACATTTCACTTTGATTATTTCCTATAATCAATAGATATATTCTCAAATTGCATCAATACCAATTCTTATAAACCGTATCACACAACACAAAAACATTTCACTGCTTTTTTATTCTTTAAAGCATAACATTAAGGCCTTCAGTGTTTCACTATGGAACAAAACACCAAACTAACATTAATTCAAAGAAAGAAGCCCTGTATATAATCACACAATCTGTTGCACCATGCACAGTACATGTATGTTTATGACTGACCATATAATTATTCCCTTTCAGGACATCATTATTCTAGATTCATACAACATACAAACTGCGAAGCTTGCATGTAAAATCCAGATCAATGTAACATGACAATATACTACACAGATCCTCCTTTCTAATTTGTATCAGCAACAGTACTTATAACCATTATTCAGAATACGAGCCAACAACCGACTAAGAGCAAACAAATATACTAGTTCTAGTATTGAAAATGTGAAAAATATCACTAACATCTACACTGTATTTTGTCCCACATATGTTCATTATTGTGCACCAAAGAATAACACTAAATCAATCTGCAAAATTAGTTTTTCACTAAAACAGTATATCTAACATAATGTCACCGGAAACAAGCGTCTATATTACCATGTAAGAAAAAAATCTTTGCCTACAAAATGTTCTTTTCTGGTAATTCCAAGAATACTATTGCATTCTTCTGATTACTGCACATGTTCCATGACAATTAGTAATTATAATATCAATAAAATAACTGATTATAATGTAACAAAACTGTGATTGGAAACTACTCATTTCCAATACCAAAATGATAGAGCTCAAATGTCAGTCACAACACAGGCATATAGCAACGGAACAGCCCCTATTCCTGAGCAAGTCACATGACTGAAAGACGTGCAGAATAAACATTTATCCTCCATACTTCAAAAGGAGTTTGGCTCGGGACTAAAAATAGTTTTCATTACTTGAAAACGCTCATCTATCAAATTACTTTATGCTCTAATATTGATATAATTTTACTTTTTATTTAAGCTATTTCATTTCCGTATTGGCTTTGCTGATCATCCTCCTGACAGAAATTCATGTAGCCACCGTAGAACGATTCCTCCATGCAAAGAACTTGTTGAATGCAGAGGAACTGCGATGAATGAAACTGTCATTCACATATGACGTTTCCTTTCCAATTAACCAACAACATGCACTTCATTCAATGGCAGTGAACAGGGGTTATTCTTACTACATGAACCATCCTCTTGAGACTCAAACAGAAAAACACTATCACTTCATCACATTTGTATTCCTAATGAAATATGTTCTTGAAGTATCCATCGCAGATTTCCTTGCATGAAACTCATACTAAGGCCGCTTTTTATACAGCTTTAAAACAAGTTTGTAGTTTTTGTCAAACTACTATGCATTATAAGAGAACATTAACCATCAAAACATTTGTTGAGAAAAAAGAGATATCGTATTCCTTCTAATAGCTTCACAGGTGGCTCCACAGAACTTCAGAATATATTAATAATGTAAGCACATCAATTATAAACCACAGTGAGATCAGTCACAGTTTTTACTGTATTATGATTACTTCAAGGACAAGTCTCAGTAGGAAGGAAAATTGTACGTATGAATCATGGGACCAATAACTTCACAACAGAGATGGTCACAGAAACCTCTTCAGAACTACAGAATGAGCTGCCACAATGTTGGATTTGAAGGGATTAAAGGCAGTGAAAATCAGGAAGTGGACACTTGTAAAGGGTTGCTATTTGCTATGTTATCCTGGACACTGCCCACATACAATGCAATAGCAGAAATAAGGCAGGTTGGGACAAGGAAATTTATAGCATTTCCTAAGGAAAGGAAAGCCCATCATCATTTGCGCTTCCTAACTTGATGATGAGTGTAGTGTCCACCAAAACTGGCAGAAGCGTTCGAAACATCCTGGTTGTTTTGGCAAGGTGGTAGGTGGTACAGGGTCGAGGGCCCGGGAGTCGTCTGGTCCCACCAGTGCACGACAGACGACGGGGGAGGGACCTGATGAAGAGGAGGCTGGTGATGGTTCAAGATGAACGACTGTGGCACGTATGACGTTGACGGCGTTGGAAACTGCGGATGCAACATTGGTGGCGGTGCTTGTGGCAATACTAAGGGAGGAGTCTGTGACTGAGTCTGATGGTGCAGAGTCATTGTTTGAGGTGGTGCAGTCCACACCACTGCACCACTGCTGGGGCCAGGAGGGCCCCACAGTATCTGCTAGCAGCGCCGATTACGCCAATGATTTAGATAATCCTGATAACTCACAGAGATCTTCTCACTCTGGTAACGGGTTAACTTGATGGCACGTCTAATATCAGGTGTCACAGAACCTTTGTATCCACCCTTGCGCAGTAAGGAATCTATTGTCTGGATCTGGTCCCAGCCTGAGAAAAACAAATAGTGGGACATGCTGCATCATCCTACACTTTTCTTATGATACACAAAAAGCATAGTGTTTCAAAATTGAAAATGTTGCTTCACATCTAATGTAAATCATCAAACATTACATTGTTAGAATTTAATGTTATAATAATTATAAGTTACTATAAATATGAGTCACAAAATTAAGATTCACTTCATTTTTTATTGCTATCAAACTTTTAAATTCATTTATTAAATAAGTTTTATATTGTAAATAAGTGTTATATTCTCCCTTATTGAGTGAAATAAATAATATATTTTCTTGACTTATCCGAATATACATGCCTTGCTCTGGAGCAACTTCAGGTAAATACGTGGCAGTTCTCTTGCTGCCCTTCTCGTTATGGAATTCTATCCGAATTCCATGGACACCCACTTCCCAGTCCAAATAGTCAACACCATCCTCGAAATGACGCAAGATGGACACTGACACATGCAGCTTGGAGAATTCATCACGGGTGATGGGGCTGAATCGTGAATCCTTGAATGCACTTTCACACAAAATGAATTTCAGAATATTGCTTATTTCATATTCTATCTCCACCATGTGAAAAAATTGCATAAAACTCAAGTTAAAAACATGCAATATGATTAAAAGAAATGTTCAGTCCATTATATCAAATTGGAATTTACATTGGTCTGTCAGTATTAAAAAAAATAAAAAACATTAAGTGTTGCTGTGTGTGTAAGGAGTTGTAAAATAAATTTATTGTTTATTATCTTATTAAAGGTCAGAACTATCTTTGAAGTAAAACCATTCCAAATTATCATGATATAATTTCTCAAAAATCAAATCCAAAACATTTGCAGATTTTGTTGTTTCTAAAATATTAGAAATGAAATACTATACTAATTTCTCCAAGTGCAATGAACTATTATTTTATCACCATTAACTTCTTTTAACACTGTGCTTCTTCATACTAGTGCACTCGGCTTAATACTTTATCAATGCATTCATGCTGTGAAATAAAATATGTATACACTACATGAAAGAAGTTCTGACTGGTTCACAAGTCTGATGTTTAGAAACATCATTCAATAACTTACCTCATGTATCCACTTTTTACAATGTATCTGTTCTTTATACTGAAGTGAATTCCCACTTCGTGCAGGGGAAAAGATTAATAGAACATAATATTTCCCATCAGAATTTACCATTAGAAAACTTTCAAAAATTGATGAGAAAAAATAAAAATAAAATAAAGGATTTTATTGCTCATGTAATGAAATTATTACCAGACGCAACGTGAACCAGTCTTAATTATCAGCCTACTGCTAGTGAATCCATGCTGTCCTGCAGCACAGTTCTGATGTAGAGTGCAGGCATGCTACAAGGCTGCATGGAACACCTTTAAGACTACCTCCCCTCCATAAGCAATACATGACAGAACTCCACCTGGTTTCCATGACATGAAAGGCACTCCCAGGATTAGAAGCTGCTTTCCTTTTCAGATGAACAAGGAAGACAGGGTTGGCTAGGAAGCGGGGAATTCACATCAATTTTTGTCATACCATGCAAAAATTGTAAATTATAATTGGTAACTTGACTTACCTGAAACAATATATTTCTGAAATGAAAATTAATTTTGAAGCAATGTCATGCAAACTGAGGTGGAGATACAAACAAAATCAAAAGCTTAATATTAAACAGACAACGTAAGAAAGTCTTCTTGAAAAATTTGAGGAAATTCCTCTTTTGTACAAAAAGACTTTTTTAGAAATCAAAATACTCCCAGTGTAATAAAACAAGAATCCATGCAAACAATTTCTTTTTTCTGAAAAATGAAATAAATGATCTATTCTACATGGAGGGTAGTTAATATCAACTATTTACTACTATTGTGGTTACTACTATAGTGGTTAGGCGGAAGAGCAGGCCCTATAGCCTGAGCCTCGCCATTAATAAAGACATTATCATTATTATTATTATTATTACTATTAAAAAGGATGTGTATATGAGCAATGAACTTGTGGATTATCATTACAAATACTTCAGAATGTTTAGTGATGCTCTTTGGTACAATGGGAAAGATTATTTTATTATCTGTTGTTAAAAGTAAAAAGTCTTTAATCAAAAGTACCTTTAATTAAAATCATCATACAGCATTGTGTAAAAATTAAATCTTGCAATTTATAATGAATACATTGTCTCTGCAACACCATGTACTTGACACAAATTTACATACAAGATAATTATTTTTAGGTCACTTGTAATCAGTCAAACCAATCTACTAGAATGTTCAGTCAAATACCCAAAGTAGAAACACTATAATTAACATCTTAGATTGTAACACAAGATTTGGTAATAATATATGATAAACAAATCATAAATCTTAATTTTTAGTAGAAACAAAATACTGTGGAACTACGAAAAGTTTCTTGTAAAGATCAAAATGAAGAAATTTATAGAAAGAACTCTACTGAATAGAAACTCTAAAATAATAAGAAGCTTTAATTACGTGACTGAATTCTGAACACAACCTGTGGGATATATTAATGAAAATTCATTAATAAATATTCATACTTAATTTAAATATGACAAAACAAATTAATTCTCAATGAATGTATTAATATTAAATTAATTTTTGCCACGATGGTATACTTAATCCCAGCAAAACATGTTTATAATCTTCTCTACAACAAAACATAATACACTGTAGAGAAGAATATTTCTTGGCAAAGTAAACTATTGTTTTATATGTTCCATTTCAAAACTAACTTTTGTCATTTAATTTATAAATCATTACAAAAATAAACGCTAAGTCCTGTTGGGTAAAAGTAGAATACATTGATAACATTTTTACACTTTTTTATAAATAGTTGTAATTGAACATGGCCGATCTCAATTTTCGTAAAATAGCAGCATTTCTTTTAACAAAAAGAAATATGCATGTCTCATTGTAGTAACACAGTACTTGACTACCACATCCAATCAAAATATCCTGAATTAAAACTACTCCATCATAATTAATAGTTCTATAAAAGCATATTTATTTCATCTTGTTTGAAGAACAGAACATGCTGTTAGGTTTTCTCAAACATTCTGAATTTAATTATTTAATTTGAACTTCATTTAAAATACTCCTTGAAAAACAAAACGTGTGCCTATCTTCTTCCAATTTCCTAAGTGCCAATCACATACAATCATTTGCTTTCTCACATGTACAACTACACATACACACATGTTGTATAATTTTACTTGTCATTAGACGTTCAAAGAAGGAAAAGCAAAAGAGATTCTTTGTTTAATGGACATACCTGCATAAAAATATAAATTGTGTTCTTCAGACAGTTAGGCTCCAAGAGATCACATGCAATGAGGGTATATGAAACTAAAGGAAAGCAGAGTCATGTCCCAAAAATGCCAGAAGGAAACCAGCCCAAGAGCCCTGCTCACCTGGTCACTGCATATTCACGTAATCCACAATGGAGGTTCATAGCATTAAAAGTGCCTATACAGCCTCGTAACCGCCTGTCCTTTCCAATCTTCCAAGTCACAAACAGTGGGCTGAAAATTGAAACAATTTTGTAATATGATTGGAGTTCCTACCTTGCTAAAGTTTTTTTTACCACAGGCAACTTCAACGACATATCAATACAGCCTGAAAACTGCAATTAAAATCATAATTCTTAACCAAAGTAGACAAGATGAAAACAGATTTTTGTCATCTAAAATAAGATTAATATTGAATGAAACCATCATGAAGTTCCATGCAGTTTCCTGTATTTTCTTATCACGCTGAATTTCATGGTCATTTAAATATCATTAAATGACAAATTTTCTGCAAAAAGTGTTCCTCTGAAACATAAATCAAGACCCTCCCAAACACTACAGTATGGAGTGTCTTTCAGTCAGCAAATACCATTCAAGAAATTGTACAGAATCTAGTGTGTATGTTATGCTACACAAGTGAGATATCAGGTGACAGTATAAATTATCATGAATGCAAAGAAATACAATTATAAATGCTCGGTTTTTAATTTTTGATTTACAAAAAAAGTTTAAAAAACAGCAATAATAACAAATTATTCATATGGGTACGACAATAATTTTCATTTTATTCAATGTTATAACTGAGATGGCATCTGTGAACAAAGAAAGTGATAATGCAAATAACAAAGTCCAACACAAAAAAGTCTCATTCTCTACAATTAACACGTATAAGTAAATAAACAAATCGATTCCTTCCAACCATCAACTTCATGGTTCTGCAAACAAAGAACTCACTTTCACAACCTTGAAATTTCTTGTGACCCACTTTCAGCTACACAAAAGAATTGAAACTGAGGGGCTCGTAACTACCCCAAAAACTTAACGTCTCGTAAATGGGCTAAATATACGCATAACAAAATATCCTAATAAAGGATAATCTGAAACAGGCAATTCATGCCAAGTTAAAAACCACTACTCACTATGGATCGTTGCAAAAGTTCGGAGTTTTCGGTGGTTCCAAACTATGTAGGTGGCAATATAAAACATCAAAACAAAAGAAGCACATTTCTGGATGGGCAACCATCCCATTACGCACTCCGTTTGGGATGTGGGATGTCCCATTGCACGTTATACTTGTCGAATTATTAAGCTTTTGCTTTTTCGTCCCACAACATCCAGCGGCCATCTTTATGCACACAGAAATAACAATAGAAAGGGCTCACAGCAAGTCCAGTGAGAATGATCCGGCAGATAGCAGCACGAAACGTACACATCCATCTCAGCGCGTGTTACAAGAGGTCTATTCACTTCTGGCCAATTCTATAAATCGCTATGATTCAAATAAATAGTGTGTGTGAATAGATTGAGATGTCGAGAATCATCCCATCCTAAGACTTCGATGCCACCTGCTGGAAAAATATTAGTATGTCCCTGCCAGAGACACAATTAATAATTTTATGTATCTTATTTATTATTTTCATTCTCAGAAGTATTCACACCAAACGTAGAAAATTTGACCAAAAATTTAAAAAAATCCCAAGAGCATTCTTAGAATTTATTCCGATCACATTTCTTAATGAAAATGGTATTCTATTCATTAATCAATTCTTCAATTCACCTCTTTCCCCTTAAGTGTTATTTGTCTCCCTCTGGAGAAAATTGCGAATTCGCTCCCCGCAAATAAGAATAAAACATATATAACACATAAAGATTACATTTCAATTTTCAGAAAAAAGACTGATTCTAACTTCCTTACATGCGGCAGCCAACACTACCATAAAGCTAGGCGGTGTTGCGACGGCCTACCTCTTCCATTCGTAGGTCCCTTCTTTCCGACATGAACATTCCAGTAAGTTATTTTGACTAACTCTACAAGAGATATGGAAATAATTATATTTCATGGAATATGATATAATTATTAATAGTTATTAAAAGGTTTTGAATGTTTTTAATAAAATTCTTAACTTATTTATTTCTGCCTTAAGGCACATATTTAAAAAAAAAATAAGAATCAATACTTATCTTTTACCTCAATTTATTCATGACAAGTAATTAGTAGTTTATGCAAACATAAATGATATTTCAGAGATTTAAGAGGGTCAGTCAATAAATTTCTACAACCAATATTTGCAATTAATTACAACAACAGTTCCGAATTTACATTGATTCCATTTTTACTTTCTCACCTCACTTCGTTAGAAAAAGTATTACAATCGAAGGTAAAACTTAATGCCAGACCCTAGTAATGAAAAAGTGGATAAATCTTTTATTTATATATATATATATATATATATATATATAT
>BOPP01000022.1:2992902-3004873 GCA_017312745.1 Gryllus bimaculatus
TTCTTTTCTTTTCTTTTCTTTTCTATATTGATGAATGATCTAATTAAGATGAAATCATTCAAATAGAAAAAATCTCTTTCTAAAATAAAAAAAAGTTGTATAAAAGGGTTAAAAATCTATAAACTTTGCAATTTTTGTAAATACAGGGGTTTTGAATTAAAGCACCGCCTCTACTGATTTTATAAAGTGTACCTTGCTTTATTCTAGCAAAAATTTTAAGGAAAGACTCACAGTCTATTTTTTTATTTTTGAAAATATTGAAAATTTCCCAGGGTGTTCTTGTGATGTGCCCTCAAAAATTAAACAACGCATTTCAAATTTACAAGGCCTTGAGTGGGGTCAGATCAATTGGGGAATATTTATTTTAGAAAATATCCTTGGTTTAATGTGCTAATATTGCTCTTAGACAGATGGACAGACAAACATTTTGGAAAAGAAAAATCTACTATTTTTTTATATCAGGTGGCCCTAAATCGTGTATTTTAATCAAATTTCCCACAGCATTAAGCTACTATTTCACTCAATACTATCGGAGAAGATTTCTCCTTCTTCTCTAGGTAGACTCACAACATGATTGAGTCAGTGTTCATGGAAATATGGACTAAAATGGCAAAACTAATACTGCTGAAGAAACTTGGAATGTCACTGTTGACTCAGCTATCATCCTACAATTGTCTATTTTCAAAGTTAATGTTGCACATGATATTTTCTCGAAAGTATTTTATTGCTTCCGATTTTGTGGAGACTCTTCTGAGACATGTTTCTTTTATCTATGCACCCTCCTTCAATCTACATTATTACAGAAGTTTAACAAAAAGCAATTTAATTGCTTATATTTATTCATTTTTAGAAGGTGGTATAGGGTCCAAGTTGTCAAGCGCAGTTGCTACATATATCGTTCAAAATTCATTTATCTGTGGTATGTTTTATCTCCACATCACTAATACTTTATATAGCATGCGCGAACCGAGCGATCACCCATGGTCCCGAAATAGTTAATGATATTCATTACTTATAAGGCAGGACTCTATTAAATGACTCAAATAAAGCTAAGATTGAAATAGGTTCTACAGAAATTCAGAATTATTATTTCATGAAGAACAACATCTGATTTCATTAAATGATGATTTTTTTTTTTTTGTTTTGTTTTGTTTTGTTTTGTGCGTTTTAAGCTTACCGTGGAAATTGTATTATTATCACTAAATACCTTTACTTGAAACTATAATTTAAAATATATTTCTCAAAGCGTTTTCTAACATAAACATTGTAATTTTTGTTATTTGTTAATATAAAATAATCGTTTATTCAGACAACTTTCACATTTTTAATTTTTTTGGGGAGATCTACATTTTAGCATTGCCCCAGGCCTAAAACTGTCTAGCTCTGGCACTGTTTATATATACTGTGAAAGAGGGTCTAAGCTGCTAATAACATTCCAATCAATGAACTATAGAGTTAAATAAATGAAATACAAGAAAACAAACAATTTTTATTCATGAATTCAAATACAGATGTTAATAGTAACATAATGTGGTATCATTTATTGAGAAATATAAAAAACATTTATAATTGTAGATATTCATATTTTTGTAGGTAGCAGAAGGTATAAGCTGTGATATGCAGTTGTTGTATAATTCAATCAAAACTCATCTGCCTCTACCTGTTTTATCTGCCAACACATCAGTAACCTTTAGGTCAGACTTCTGACTTTTTGTTGTTAAAAAAATAGGTAAATAAAATTCAATACTAATTATTTTCTCTAAATGTAATACATTGGAGTGTAGAACCAAGTTATTTACAAAACTTATACTCAATACTTGTAACTGTTATTGATTTGACAAGAACACCATTCAGTTACATTTGTGAAATTTTAATCATTTGATATATTACTATTGCAAATTATACATCTTTGGTATTGCACCTACATTATCCTGGTCGAGGTCAAGGTACAAGCAAATGAAATGAAACCACTTTGCTTCACAGTCAAAATTCATAAATAATTACTGGTTACTTCTTGGATTTCATCTGCACTTCAAAAGTTACATGAATTCAGTTTTCAATCTTTGATGATTTACAGATATTGCTGAAACTATGATGTCTTTCTGGTGAAGAGACTTGGAGAATTGTTTAAGTAAATGGAACCAAATACTATTAGAGACATTTGTTATATTACCATATAGTGTGGTGTGGTTGTTTTCAGAAAGCCACTGCATTTCTTGTATAAATTACTATCCTATTAAAAAATCATTCATTTCCTATCCAACAGTCATTCACACTACCATCATCTGCCTAGTGGAAGATGAAGGCAAGCCACTGCCATGGACAATTGACAAGGAAAGGAGGAAGCATGGTATTCTCCTCCCTTATAAAAGCTTAGTGAGTGTTGCGATTATCTCTCTATATGAATTATGAAACAGATAATTAATATGAACATATTAGAATGTATAAAAAAATACATATTTATTCATTTTAATGTATATAAATTTACAATTGATTTCATCACTTAACACACAACTACTAAAGGTTCAAGCCTGGTAATTTATGATGAGCTTGAAGGTGCAATAGTAAAATTAACTTAAAAGGAGGATATTTCTAATAAACAAACATACAAAAAAAATATTGTTTCAAAATATCCACTACTCCATTGAATAAATCCAACTCATTCAATTGAACTCAAACATAAAATAATTTTGCGAATTTGTAATCAATAAATGATCTACAAAAATGTTTATTTATTTTAAACTTCAGACCACATTTGCATTTCAACCTTTTAGTGATTTCAATAATGATTTTTATATTTTAAGAACCTCTAGATTAAAATTATTCAATCGAAACAATTCCAATAAAACACTATTTCAGATCTTTGGGTAAACAGGGAGGGTGACAATATTTTTAAAAAAATGTTCTGGTTTCATACTAGAAAATGATAAAATCAGCCTTCAACATAAACTAGACACAACTAAACTTAATGAAATATTTACTTTTATTGAGGCTGATCAGAATTCATACCCATATCGAGATATTTATTTAAGGATAATAATAATCTAATCATGCCTGTTTTTTTAAGATAGTGAACATTTTTTTAGAGATTCGTTTCTTAGAAAACTATTCATTTTTTCAAAAAAATAAACAAAACAAAACATTTCATTTTTTTCAAAAATCAACTCATTTAATGCTCTCTTCCAAATCTGACTTGCATTGTTGAACATAGTAACATATTTTGGCATACTGGAAATGTTTTTATGCAAATAGTGGAAAATTGGTATAATTTTTAACTTTTTTTTTTATTTACCACAATTTATAGTTTTGTTACATGTAGATGTTAAAATAAGTTATTGGTTAAAAAATGTAGTATGTATATGTATATGTGGGGCAACAGCCAGTGAATGGTCTCAGTCCAACCAGCGATGTGCCTACCTCGCGGTCATGGGATAAACGGGTACCTGATGTTAGCACATAGACATCCCCACACCGTATTCTGATCTTCTCAACCTTTTCTTAGTTTATAGACTTGCCACTCTTGAGCTTCATTGAAGAGATTGATTTTATTTAGTTCAAAATTTTTTTTCAAATTTTCCAGTCAAATCAAATGAGTGTTGACACATTAATTATTTATTTTATATTATAACAAATCTGTATCACCAAGTAAGCTGGTTCAAGACCATTTCACAGTGCCTGTTGCCTTGTTGCTTCCCATTCTCAATAAAATAAATTTTTTTAAAAGATCTCTGTTTGTGTATTGTTTTTCTCTAACATTCCACTTTATAATACAAAATGATCCTAGAGAAATTTTTTAGAACAATATCCTAAAAGCAGAATTCCTGATGAATCTAGCATACTTTATAAAATATTTTTAAAGTCATATGAAAATATAATTAAAATTATTTAAAAAATGCAGACCAACTTTTTATAGCTAGAGAGAGTGTAGGCTTTCATGGCCGGAGTCATTAATTTTTATAGCTAATTGTAAATGAATAAATAGATATCACGCAATTTAATACTGGTAAGGCACTGGTGGAAGTGTTGAACCATAATGATATATAAAAAACATTTTGCATGCCAGGTAATGTGTAGCATGGCTTTATAATGGAAAATATTTATTTCATGGAAATTTTAGTTGCATTTTTTTGCATATTTCTGAGATTTTTAGTGTCTATTAGGTCTACAATGTATTTTAGATATTTTAAAAGCCTATAAAAACAGGCACTAATTAAGACATACATTCTATGAAGATTTTTATGACTTTTCTAAACATTTCTCCATTTTCTTCACATTCAAAACAATTAAAATTAATTACAATAGAATCACTCATAGAATTAAAAATTTGATACTTTAAATGGAATCAATTTACAAGCAATAAGAAAGGTTATAGCAATACCACATGAAGAGAAGTTGCTCACCAATCAAATTAATATAAAACAAACACAACTGATGAACTATTTCTTTATAAGAATAAATTGTTTGAGGGTGTATCATTATTAAAATTACATATCTACAAAAATACAAATTGAGTATCTGTCTGCAATTACAAAATAATTGTTTTCTTTATCATCATGAATGTATTCACATAATTGGCAGCTATTCAATTGTTTTTACAATTTTTGCCAGTTTATCTGTCAATCAGTCGGTCTCTCCGTTTGTCGGGTTTTATTATCGGGTACAGCTAAACTATATTTGGTTGCATTTTTCACTGAAAGGTGTAAGTATTTTGTCAGACATACTGTAATTTAGACTACAATTTCAAATCATCAATTTTTATTATACGAAGAAACACGTTTATTTTAATACAAATCTACAGTTTTAATCCGCCCTTAATGAGGTAGGGCAGGGCAGGGCGGGAAAGGCAGGGTGAACAGGGCAGCGCGGGGGGGGGGGGGGGAGCGTAGCGTTGGCTTGTCATGGTGAGGAAGGGTGGGCGAAGAGGAAAAGAGCAGGCGCGGACAGGCAGGGCAGGATGGGGGCGGGAAAGGTTGGGGTGGGACGGGGTGAGTCTAGGTGGGTGGGGCGAGCTGAGAGGGGGTGGATGGGACGAGTAGAGGGGCGGGCCGAGCTGTGTTCGGGCAGGAGGCGTTAGGCGCTGGCAGGGGGAAGCGGAGGTAGGGACGAAACAGTGGCGGGGCGGGATTTTATTGAATTGATATGATAGTAATTCGGCCACTTCAAGTAACTAGGGTCATTAAGTCTATAGGGTATGTTTTTTGCTCGGAGATGGCAGTAATCTTTCCCGCTGTATGACGAGACCCCGGCGTCGACCTACCATCAGCTAGTGAGCTTCTTCCGCCGGTATCTCCCACCAGCGGGGTACCGCCGCCCCCGCTGGGACAAGGCTCTAAGCTCCCGACCGGTCTCCCGGGCATGTGGGTAGTGTAGTAATGTTAGTGTATGTGTGTGTAAGTTTGGGTGAGGATAGGCAAGGAAGAAGAAAAGATCGACGCGCGGTGGTGGCCCGTTTGTTAGAGGGCATTTCACCTGGTGTTGCATCGAAAAAAAACCACAAAAAACTACCGATTAGAGTAGCCGGTCGCTAGAATTCTCCTCCAGACAGCGAACTGAATTCGACTTAGTTGACAAGTTAGTGTGTAAAATCCTGTCACCGTCGGGACTCGAACCTAGGGCCTCCCAGTCCAGCCGGATCTGCAGTGACATCTCAGATGAGGCGGAGGCGGGCCGAACGGAAGGCAGGGTGGGCAGAGGCGGGGCGAAACGGGGCGGGGTCGGGGCGGAGGCGAGACGGAGGCGGGGCGAGAGGCGGGGGAGGCGGGGCGGAAGCGGGGCGGAGGCGGGGGCGGAAGCGGGGCGGAGGGCGGGTTGGGGGGGGGGCCAGGGCCGGACGAGCGTACGGGGAGGCAAGGCCAGGACGGGATAGACTGGAAGAGATAAGTAGGTGGGACGAGGCAGGTAGAAAATCGAGCAGGCGGGGCACAGGCACCGGCAGGCCAGGATTGGTGGTGGGTTTAGTTTTAAGGCAGAAGGCACAGTAGGGAGTGATTATACTTACTTTCATGAATGAAAACTTGACATAATTGAATCAAAAAATTATAATATAATTGGCATACATCCAAGAATAAAGATTACCTCGTGGTGTACATTCTTGAAATGATTCAAGAAATGATAAGAATTCATTTATGTGAAATCAAATCACAACGTGCATGCGAATTACAAAATTCGCTAAGTATCTTCACATAATGAAAGATTCTATCACAGTAGTTTTTGTCAGACAACAATGTTCTCTGTCCAAACGAAAACTGACCCTTTCCTTACGAATTCCGTGGCCTTTAGCTACGTGTTTCTACTACATCCAGTGCCTGGCACACTCTGGGTCGAACCTTGAAGACGTTCAAAACGCTTTTACTCAGCTTTCCGATATGCTTGTCGTAACTAGGCGAGTCGGCGTCTGCGATAGAAAACTCCTGGTATTTCGGTAATGCCAATTTTTAGCTGGAATTTTTAGCTATCCAGGAGCGGGTGCAATCTTTCGGTGACGCTCCGAACTATTAGAAAGAAGTTGATAATCGACTCCAAGGACTTTGCATGAAGAAATGAATGTTTAATTTTTTTGGGGAGATCTACATTTTTAGCATTGCCCAGGCCTAAAAACTGTTCTAGCGCTCTGGACTGTTTATATATACTGTGAAAGAGGGTCTAAGCTGCTAATAAACATTCCAAATCACATGAACTATAGAAGTTAAATAAATGAAATACAAGAAAACAAACAATTTTTATTCATGAATTCAAATACAGATGTTAATAGTAACATAATGGGTATCATTTATTGAGAAATATAAAAAAACATTTATAATTGTAATATTCATATTTTTGTTAGGTAAGCAGAAGCTATAAGCTGTGATATGCAGTTGTTTGTATAATTCAATCAAAACTCATCTGCCTTACCTGTTTTATCTGCCAACACATCAGTAACCTTTAGCGTCAGACTGTCTGACTTTTTGTTGTTAAAAAAATAGGTAAATAAAATCTCAATACTAATTATTTCTCTAAATGTAATACATTGTGAGTGTAAACCTAAGTTATATTTACAAACATTATACTCAATACTTGTAACTTGTTATTGTTTGACAAGAACACCATTCCAGTTACATTTGTGAAATTTTATTCATTTGATATATTAACTATTGCAAATTATACATCTTTGGTATTGCACCTACATTATCCTGGTCGGGTCAAGGTACAAGTCAAATGAATGAAACCACTTTGCTTCACAGTTCAAAATTCATAAATATATTACTGGTTACTTCTTGATTTTTCATCTGCCAACTCAAAATTACATGGAATTCAGTTTTCAATCTTTTGATGATTTACAAGATATTGCTGAAATCTATGATGGTTCTGTCTGGTGAAGAGACTTGGAGATTGTTTTAAGTAAATGGAACCAAATACCTATTAAGAGACATTGGGTTATATTTCCATATAGTGTGGGTGGTTGTTTCAGAAAGCCACTGCCATTTCTTGTATAAATTACTATCCTATTAAAAAATCATTCATTTCCTATCCAACAGTCATTCACACCTACCATCATCTGCCTAGTGGAAGATGAAGGCAAGCCACTGCCTAATGGACAATGACAAGAAAGAAGGAAGCATGGTATTCTCCTCCCTTATAAAAGCTTAGTGAGTGTTGCGATTATTCTCTTATGAATTATGAAAATAGATAATTAATATGAACAATATTAGAATGTATAATCAAAAAATACATATTTATTCATTTTAATGTATATAAATTTACAATTGCAATTTTCATCACCTTAACCCACAACTACTAAAGGTTCAAGCCGTGGTAATTTATGATGGCTGAAGGTGGCAATAAGCTAAAATTAACTTAAAAGGAGGGATATTTCTAATTAAACAAACATACAAAAAAAAATATTGTTTCAAAATATCCCAACTACTCCATTGAATAAAATCCAAACTCATTCAATTGAACTCAAACATAAATAATTTTGCGAATTTGGTAAATCAATAAATGATCTACAAAAATGTTTATTTATTTTAAACTTCAGGGACCAAGCATTTTGCATTTCAACCTTTTAAGTGATTTCAATTAATGATTTTTTATATTTTAAGAACCTCTAGATTAAAATTAATCATTCGAAACAAATTCCAATAAAACACTATTTCAGATTTTGGTAAACAGGGAGGCGGTGACAATATTTTTAAAAATGTTCTGGTTCATACGAGAAAATGATAAAATCAGCCTTCAACATAAACTAGACACAACTAAACTTAATGAAATATTTACTTTAATTGAGCGCTGATCAGAATTCATACCCATATCGAGATATTTAGTAAGGATAAAATAATCTTAATCATTGCCCTGTTTTTTTTAAGATATGAACATTTTTTTTAGAGATTCGTTTCTTAGAAACTATTCATTTTTTCAAAAAAATAAACAAAAACAAACATTTCATTTTTTTCAAAAATCAACTCATTTAATGCTCTCTTCCAAATTTGACTTGCGTTGTTGGAACATAGTAACATATATTTGGCATACTGGAAATGTTTTTATGCAAATAGGGAAAATTGGTATAATAATTTTTACGTTTTTTTTTATTTACCAAATTTACTAGTTTTGTTACATGCTAAGATGTAAAATAAGTTATTGTTAAAAAATGTGTATGTTATATGTATATGTGGGGCAACAGCCAGTGAATGGTCTTCAGTTCCAACCAGCCGATGTGCCTACCTCACGGTCATGGGATAAACGCGGGTACCGTGGATGTTAGCACATAGACATCCCCACACCGTATTCTGAATTCTTCTCAACCTTTTCTTAGTTATAGACTTCCACTCTTGAGCTTCATTGAAGAGATGATTTTATTAGTTCAAAATTTTTTTTCAAATTTTCCGTCAAATCAAATGAGTGTTACACTAATAAATTATTTATATATTATTAAACAAACTGTATCACCAAGTAAGCTGGTTCAAGACCATTTCAGCAGTGCCTGTTGCCTTGTTGCTTCCCATTCTCATGTAAAATAAATTTTTTTAAAGATCTCTTGGTTTGTGTATTGTTTTTCTCTAAATTCCACTTTATAATACAAAATGATCCTAGAGAAAATTTTTTAGAAACAATATCCTAAAAGCAGAATTCTGATGAATCTAGCATACTTATAAAATATTTTTAAAGTCATATGAAAAATATAATTAAAAATTATTTAAAAAATGCAGGACCAACTTTTTTATAGCTAGAGAGAGTGTAGGCTTTCATGAGCCGAGTCAATTAATTTTATAGCTAATTGGTAAATGAATAACTAATATCACGCAAATTTAATACTTGGGTAAGGCACTGGTGAAGTGTTTGACCATGAATGATATATAAAAACATTTTTGCATGCAGGTAAGTGTTAAGCATGGCTTTATAATGAAAATATTTTATTTCATGGAAATTTTAGTTGCATTTTTTTGCATATTTTCTGAGATTTTTAGTTGTCTATTAGGTCTACAATGGTATTTTAGATATTTTAAAAGGCCTATAAAAACAAGCACTAATTAGACATACATTCTTGAAGATTTTTTATGACTTTCTAAACATTTCTCTCATTTTCTTCACATTCAAAACAATTAAAATTAAATGCAATAGAACATTCTCATAGAATTAAAAATTTGATACTTTAAATGGAATCATTTACAAGCAATAAGAAAGGTTATAAGCAATAACCACATGAAGAGAGTGCTCACAATCAAATTAAATATAAAACAAACACAACTGATGAACTATTCTTTATAAGAATAAATTGTTTGAGGGTGTGTCATTATTAAAATTACATATCTAAAAAATACAAATTGAGTATCTGTCTGCAATTTACAAAATAATTGTTTTCTTTATCATCATGAATGTATTCACATAATTGGCAGCTATTCAATTGTTTTTACAATTTTGCCAGTTTATCTGTCAATGCAGTCGCCGTCTCTCCGTTTGTCGGGTTTTATTATCGGGTACAGCTAAACTATATTTGGTTTTGCATTTTTCAACTGAAAGGTGTTTAAGTATTTGTCAGACATTACTGCTAATTTAGGACTACAATTTCAAATCATCAAATTTTAATTATAGCGAAGAAACACGTTTATTTTAATACAAATCTACAATTTTAATCCGCCCTTAATATGAGGTAGGGCAGGGGCAGGGAGGGAAAGGCAGGTGAACAGGGCATGCGCGGGGGGGGGGGGAGCGTAGCGTTGGCTTGTCATGGTGAGGAAGGGGTGGGGAGAGGAAAGAGCAGGGCGGGACAGGCAGGGCAGATGGGGCGGGAAGGTTGGGTGAGGACGGGGTGAGTCTAGGTGGGTGGGGCGAGCTGAGAGGGGGTGGGATGGGACGAGTAGAGGGGCGGGCCGAGCTGTTCGGGCAGGAGCGTAGGCGCTGGCAGGGCGGAAGCGGAGGTGGCGACGAAACAGTGGCGGGGCGGGATTTTATTGAATTGAATGATAGTAATTCCGGCGACTTCAAGTACTAGGGTCATTAAGTCTATGGGTATGTTTTTTGCTCGGAAGATGGCAGTAATCTTTCCCCGCTGTATGACGACGACCCCGGCGTACGACCTACCATCAGCTAGTGAGCCTTTCTTCCAGCCGGTATCTCCCACCAGCGGGGTACCGCCCCAGCTGGGACAAGCTTCTAAGCTCCCGACCGGTCCTCCCGGGCATGTGGGGTAGTGTAGTGATGTTAGTGTATGTGTGTGTAAGTTTGGGTGAGGAATAGGCAAGGAAAGAAGAAAAGCATCGACGCGCGGTGTGTGGCCCGTTTGTTAGAGGGCATTTCACCTGGTGTTGCATCGGAAAAAACCACAAAAAACTACGATTAGAGATAGCCGGTCGCTAGAATTCTCCTCCAGACAGCGAACTGAATTCGACTTAGTTGACAAGTTAGTGTGAAAATTCCTGTCACGTCGGACTCGAACCTAGGCCTCCCAGTCCAGCGGATCTGCAGTTGACATCTCAGATGAAGGCGGAGGCGGGCCGAACGGAAGGCAGGGGGGCAGAGGCGGGGCGAACGGGGCGGGGTCGGGGCGGAAGGCGAGACGGAGGCGGGGCGAGAGGCGGGCGCGAGGCCGGGGCGGAAGCGGGGCGGAGGCGGGGGCGGAAGCGGGGCGGAGGGCGGGTTGGGGGGGGGCAGGGCCGGACGAGCGTACGGGGAGCCAAGGCCAGGACGGGATAGACTGGAAAGTAAGTTAGGTTGGGACGAGGCAGGTAGAAATCGAGCAGGCGGGGCACAGGCACCGCAGGCCAGGATGTGGTGGGTTTTATTTTAAGGCAGAAGCACAAGTAGGGAAGTGATATACTTACTTTCATGTGAATGAAAACTTGACATATTGAATCAAAAAATTTATAATATAACTTGGCATACATCAAGAAATAAAGATTTAGCCTCGTTGGTGTACATTCTTGAAATGATTCAGAAATTGATAAGAATTCATTTTATGTGAAATCAAACACAACGTGCATGCGAATTACAAAACTTCGCTAAGTATCTTCACATAATGAAAGATTCTATCACAGTTTAGGTTTTTGTCAGACAAAATGTTCTCTTGTCCAAACGAAAACTGACCCTTTCCTTACGAATTCCGTGCTTTAAGCTACGTGTTTTTACTACATCCAGTGGCCTGGCACTACTCTGTGGTCGAACCTTTGAAGACCGTTCAAAACGCTTTACTCAGCTTCATATGCTTGTCTAACAAGGCGGGTCGGCGTCTGCGATAGAAAACTCTGGTATTTCGGTTAATGCCAATATTTTAGCTGGAATTTTTTAGCTATTCCAGGAGCGGGGCAATCTATTCGGTGACGCTCCGAACTATAGAAAGAAGTGATAACTCGACTCCACAGGACTTTCATGAAGAAATGAATGTGTTGGTCGCCAGAGAAGAAATTCGCGCGCTTTTTGCAAGAAATTAATCTCGGAGGCGCCAAGTTTAAAATCGTATACATCTTTTCCTGAAACGCCTTCAAAGAACATCAACGCCCAG
>BOPP01000022.1:3004898-3023494 GCA_017312745.1 Gryllus bimaculatus
CAGTTAAAGAAGACAAGGCGCCAAATTCGAAGTAATTTGGCCGGCAATTGTCAACACGGCTCAAAATGTCAAAAAGTGTATAAGGACATTTCTGAGTCAAAATTATCTTTTCCGCCATCTTTAGTGGCGTATCAAGTTAAGCCGACCAGGTACAAATACGAGTACTGTCATAATTAGGACTTAAAAGTGAAAACGGCGTCCGAAAGTTTTTGCGTACTCATGCGCCACTACGACTGCTACTGCTCTAAGCAGTGAAACAACTTTGGTAAAACTAGTGGTGCTAATCAGATCTTATGTTCTCGCAATTTTCAAACATTAGCAATTACCGGCGTCGCTTGCCGAATTTCTTAATTAGGCTCTCGTAGATTAAATGAATTGGAGACTTCCCGAGTTCCTGGTTGGGTGACGTCTAGGAAAACAGGGATCAAACGATTCGGAGTCCCTGTCCGAAGGGATAAAACGCACTGCCTGACTGCGAAGTGACGAGTCTTCACAAAAATAATAACGGAGGATTACTCTATGCCAGGCGCTCAACGCCCAATAAGGGTTCAGAGACACGTAGTGTCCACAAAGACGTAACATTAAAAAAAGTGGAAAATTTAGAAAGTTCAAATAAAAGAGACTTCTATAAGTTTTAATCGTTCTTTACTCTGTCTTAAAAAATAAAGAAAACAATTGAAGCCGTTTTTGAGATTTGTTTTTTTTTTAAAAAAAAACAGAATGCAGTAACTTCAATCAGAAATTATATGAAAACTACTCGTTTTTTTAAATGCATACGACTTTACTCCTTTATATATTTTTTAGAATTGATTTAATTTAAGACAAAAAAAAATTCCTTAACAACATTGCACTTTGCAGTGTTATTTTTTTGCAATTTTCGAAAATACGAAGAGTTTGATTTTGCGATGTGTACCGTTTGCGAAAATGGGACTAGCACCATTTTTAACCTCCCTTTGCAATGTACGAGGAAAGAATGGAGTGGTCTATGAGAAAATAATTGTTTAAAAATGGCTTATATTTCACGCAAAATTACGTGAAAGTTACTCACATTTTCTGAAAGTTGTACTTGACCATATTTCAAGATCTGTCTTTCAAAAAAAATTTTACTAAGAAAAATATCTATTTTCATTATTGTAGTTGTAGAAACTCGTCAAAAATTGCCAAATATTGACATTTCTCGAAAAATCTTGAACTTCAACGAAAATGAGATCCGCGGCTTTCTTTTAAGCGTTGGCTCTCCAAGGGCAATGTTTCATAAAAAATTGAAGCCATATTTAAGAAAATTTCGAAAATATTGTTGTGTCTTCATGTAAAGTTTTGCAAAAAATCGACATATCCGATTCAAACTCGCAGGGTCTGAAGGTTCTCCAGATCCATGACGGAATATCAATTTTCAAGAAAACCGACTGAACAGTTTAGGCGCTAGCGTCGACCACAGACAGAAGGAGGAAGGGTCAGAACAATGCCGCCCTATAAACTGTTCTCTTTCTTTCAAGCGACCGGTATAATATGAAACCTTTTGTATCTATAGTTATACTTCTACGTAGTTTACTAACATACAGGGCTAAAAGTGTATTGCTCTTGGACATATATTGCAATTTTTGTTTTGTTTCATTCGAAGTTTTAATATTCTATTTTTTGCACTTCTCTGGTTCATTGCACTTCTCGAATTAGGGTCACGATGGTGCTGAATATTATAATCAGGGTTGGGCAGTATTTAAATGTTTGTATTCGATATACTTATTTTAAATACATTTTTTATTTGAAAAATTCTCTATTTTTGAGTTTTTAGACATGAATTTTAGAGATGGTGTATTTAAAAAAAAGAAATACTTAAAATACTTTAAATGCAGGCGAAGAAGAAGAAGATCGTTTAGAACGAGGATAGTTTCTTTTTCTTTGATTCCGCTAGTGAATGCACCTCATTGAAAGAAAATAAAAGTTACTTTCAGCTGTTGAATTTAGATTCTCTTCATTTTTAAATGATAAATCTATATCATTAAAATTGCTGGACAATTATCCGTCTATACAAACATGTGTTTATTCGTTATAACACTAGTTTATGTCCATTCACGCAAATTGAATGACTTTTTTTCCTAATTTCAGTAAAAATATCAACTTTTAGATTAAGCCTAAAGTATTTTTTTTAATTGTAAACTTACTCAAAATAAGGCTTCATTTCTACTTTGAGGATACGAGGAGACGTACGTAAGAATTAAATTTTTAAAAGATAACCAACTAAGAAAACTATGTTTTTACCAATAGAGGACATACATTCAAACATTTTTTACAAAAACAATGTTATATAACATAAAGTTAATTTTAAATACAATGACTTTCAAAATCTTCAAAAAGAGAATGAATTGTATTTTGTGTCTATGGTACAACTTCAGAACTTCATGAAGTTCATTTTCAGTTGATGAACATGTATACTTGCATTTTATTGTGCTTTCTGATTGTGGTATAAAGCAATGGAGTCCTCAGTTCCTACAAAAACATAAGTAATCCCCATTCTAATGACATAACGCAAAAAAGTGCCATTCAATGTCAAGACCGAAATCTACTTCATGATAACACATATTCATAAAATTCTTTCTGTTTTTGTACTGGCTTGTAGCCCCATCAGAGAAATATGTCAGGTTTTTTTTACTAAAGGTCGATGTTCTTTAATGAAATTGGTAAATTTAATTTGAAATGCATAAACCATTGTGGTATTATGTTCCAGGTGATCGATAATGACGCAGAAGCTATGGTTCTTTTTTCCTCATCTTTATACTAAAATACAAATGGATGAACTGTTGCGTGCCTGTTAACCCAGTGGAATTTAGTTTTTTCTCTTTCAAAAATTGCCCTTGCAATTTTGCAATAAAATAATTAACTTTTAAATTTTCAAGTTTATCGGTCAGTAATTCAAAAAACCCTTCTCTTCGTTTTACAATGGTCATCAGTTCGGTTTTATTTTGGAATTTGCCATTGCGTTTATGCTATATTGTCTGGCATTGAGTGCTCTTCACATTCTTCAAACAAATCAACCAATGCCTTTTCCCCAGGAGATTGTTGACAACTTCCCACCACACAACTAAAACTATCCGTTTTGCTTACCAGAATTTCCAAGGGGTTTTTGTAATTAACTTTGAGTTTGGCACCATCAATCAACTCTTTATTCTGGTGATATAAACAGACACAGACATTGAGTTCTAGAACTTCCTGCGATCACACATCACTTCGGTCTTCACTCACAAAATTTTGATCTTCTTATTTTAGTGTGAGAATTGGTCTTCTTAAAATTCCAAAATAATTTGTTTAAATTACAAACAATTAACCGCTTTTGTCTCTGAATCTTGGTACCATTTTCGTTTACAGAAACACAATCTTTTTTCCAAGGCATCAGACGGCTGTTTTCGTCATATTCATAAAAACTGGTAACTCTTTGTATTGTTTCTTCATATAGCAAACTTGAAGTTTTCCTTTTTCGTAAGTTAGGTAAAATACCCTCTTCTTTTACCAGGTCACTTGCTAATTTTATCATACGTTTCGACGCTTTAAATTCATTGCTTACTTTCATTCAACTCCAAGAACTGGGAAGTAAACTGAAAATTTTTATTTTGTTTTCTTTGTTAGCGACTGCACATTTATTTTTTTAATTTTGCTATCAGATCATCTTAGTTGCTTTGTACATTTTTAGTATTATCTGGATTTGATGTCAGAATTTGTTTTTCGAATGAAACGTCCAGTTTTTTTAATAGTTGTGGAAACTTTTTCAATATTTCTTTTCAAAGCTACAGATCTTTTTTCTTCTTGTAATTTTCTGATTTTACAAGTAGGTGATAATCCTAAAATGGAACGTGCTGAATCAAAGTTTTTCATTGTTTCTTAGGTGTCACTAAATTCTTTATCTGAACTTCCATCATCTCTATTGTGAACAATACAAATTTTGGAATAACATGAAATACAATGATTTTCCTGGCATGAGATTGATCGAAACATTTTTATTTGTATAATAATGACCCAAAGTTATTTATATCAATTCTTTTATTACAGTCTTTTTATGAATTTTGCAACGATCTGAGCAAGGCTGGCCATAGATTACATTTTTTAAAGTATTTTACCTCATGATTCTTAGAAACAGACGTGATATTAGAGTTTATCTTTAACGAAAACAACACTTTTTATTCTTCACCAAAATCTTCAATTGACTTAATGTCCTTTGGAAAAACTCCATACACAGCTTTATGACAAATGTCATTAGTAAACTCACCTATACAATACTGACACTTCATTTTGATCAAGGGTCACACAACTGTACAAAATGTCTCAGAAACACAGAAACTGCGACTTTTGATGGAAAGGGAAGGCAACAATGAAGCCACAAACTCACTCACTTCAGGAGCCTGAGCGATATCAAAATCATGTTAATCCTCTGCTCACCGTGTTTGTTCTGTCTGATACACGAACCTCAGGTTGATATTCTCAGAAGAGAAGAGGTGCGGGGTCAAGTTTCGCAGTAGCTTCGAAGGCGCATTCTGACCCAATATCCTCTGATTCTCTTGTATTGTTTCTTAACTCAGTGGCAATTTTTTGCATGTAAGGAGTACCATCAATATCTTCGATGAAACGTTCCGAAATAATAAGCAAATTGGCGATTTTAAACACGAAAAAATGAACAAAACGTTGAAGTTATTTTTTTTAAACTTTTATGAACTATTTTATATTTATATTATATTTATAATTTTATGTTTAACTTATAACATCAAGATGACCTCTTTTTCAATTACCAATAATTTTGATTTAAAGTCAAATAAAGTAATATTAAAAAGTTATAATGTATGCAACATATTTATTAATAATAAGTTGTTGCTACTTTATGTTTATTAATAACAAAGTGTAATTAAATCTTTCAATCCGTGTAGATTTTAGTTTAAAGTAGCTTCATAATAATATGATTGCTACCTGTCGTTAGTTATCTTCAATGTAAAAATGAAGCCTTATTTTGCGTAAGTTAACAATTAAAAAAATACGTTGATCTTAATCTAAAAGTTGATATTTTACTGAAATATGGTGTCATAGAGATCTAGTACCTGTTGAATCTTCAAATTTTTATCTGGTCCCTCAACAGAAATATTGCAGTTTGAAATGTGGAAAAAATTGAAAATTCCACTTTTAAGAGGATGTAATTTTGATGTGGTAAGTTGTTTACCATTTATACTGTACAGAACGCAAGTATACTATTATGTGTAAATACACAGAAAAAATTTCGGCAGTGATTGTATTCCTTCTCTTAAAAATTAGTCTCTGAAAATCGAAATTATTTCATTCATGTTCCATAAATTTGGTTGTAAATATTTCCCAAATAGAAACACATAAGGTAAGTAAATCATATTTTCATTTGTAGGCCAGAGTATACTGAATCCAATGACAATTATTTGAAAATGCATGGACTACCCAGCGCTGAGTAATTTAGAGAAGAATAAAGGTCTACAAACGCGAAAAATGGCGCACGGCGGAAAACAAAAATGGCCGCCATTAGTAAACCAAATTTTATAAAAATAAGTTAAAAAGTTTTTGAACACCCAAAACACGAGAAAATTTATGTAGAAAGTATGCATTTTTTTTTCGAGATGGTCGAGCGATCAGTGCTGGACCACTTAAAATGGCCCGTTTGGAAGGGAGAAGGAGTTTAAAAAGGAAGAGTAGAAGAGATTAGACTTGCGGGTAATAAGAGTGGGATTATTGAATAATGTCAGTTTGGTATGATGTCTTATACGGGTATTGTTGTGAAATGTACGAGTATACCTTTAGAATATACATTAATATGTAACAGACAGTTTGATTGATTATTTTGTGTTTCCGACACGTCAACTGCTACGATTATTGCTCCCAAAAGTATTGAGCATGTATTTCAAGGGAAGTGGCGGTGTTCCTTGTACGCTAGAATGATGTATTCGTTGGCGACCTAAATGTTAGGTCTATAACACAGTATACATATTTGTACAGAGAAGCAGCTCCTTGTTAAAAGTCCTATGACGACGTGTTGGTCAGCGACTCTAGCGATCCGCGTGGTCATCAAGGAATACTAAGACGCCTTTCAATCTGTAATATAGCATCTTCTTCTAAATCTAACCAAAAAGAGAGTAGTGTATATACATATATACACTTCAACTAAAACAACGTATGAAGTGGAAGTTTTGAACAATTTTTAAGGAAAGAAATTATATAAATCTAAATAATATTGTTCATTGAAAGTGAATACTGGAATCATAAGAAAGAACAAGTATTTATATACTGTTCAAGAAATTATCTAAAATTGTAAGTAATCTATGTAGTAAATAAGGGTATCTAGGAGGTAACAACATTTCTGTTAGAAGGTGATAACAAATTTCCGTCTTTCCTTTCTCGGTCTATTAGATAACTAAAAAACAACATAACTCAGGGATATTTCCTACATTATTACTGCATTTAATTGTAGAACAGTGCGTCTTATTCGACACGCATTGCTATTAACTGGAAAAGTATATTAAGTTAACTGAAAAGTAACATATTTAATATGCAGACGGTGCATATCAAATGTGTTACGATACAAATCAAGTGTCAGGTTAAAACGTTTGTTTGATATAATGTTACGTGGTATTCAATGGCTTCCAAAACACTCAGCATGATTGATTGATTAGTGACTCCGAGTGGGTCTACTGCTGAGGTCAATAGTCCGTACGCGTAGCGCATATTTTTATCGCTGGAGGTAGCGATGATCTTCCCACGCTGGATGGCGACGGACTGACCTACCCGTCGACTTTCGGGGTTTTCCCCAGCCAGGTATCTCCCACCAGCGGAGGACCGCCCCAGCCACGACAAGCTCTAAGCTCTCGACCCATCTCCTGGTATATGTGGAAGTGTAGTGCATGAACGATGAACGGTGTGTGTGTAAGTAAAGGGCGAGGATACAAGGAAGAGGAACTAAATATCACGCGCGGTCAGTGGCGGGGCTTTTGTTAGGGGATTGCTTCGTAATACGCTTGGTGTTGATCGGAGAGATCATGTAAAATTACCGTTCGGAGCAGCCGGCCGCTAGAACATTCCTCCAGCGGCTGAATGCGACCTAGCGAAGTGTCTAGTGTCAAAAATCCTGCCACCGTCGGGACTCAAACCCTAAGATCTCCCTCTCAGAGGCACTACAGTGACATCGATTGATGCTCTGCCGGTATACAACACTCGTCCTCGGCGGGCACTTCACTGCGCGGGCGACATCAGACCGAATTACGACGCAGCCCGGGAAGCCACGAGCGCGGCACCGCAGCTGAGGTCTCCACCTCCCATCTCCATCTTCATCTCCTCCTCCGCCACGATCGCGCGGGGGCAGTTACCGCGGCCGCGGCCCGAGGCGTCAGCACGCACCAGCCGCCGCCTGCTGACCGCGCCGCCGAGGAAACACGCGCCGCCCCCCCCCCCCCCACAGAGCGCATGGCCGGTCGCGACGCCGGGCATGCAGGGCGCGACCCCGAGGCCGAGGCCAAGCCAACCCAAACCGCGCGTGCAAGGTGCCCGACGTCCGCCCCCCCCCTCCCATCCGCCCCCGCGACCCCCCTCCCCGCCCCCTCCCTCGCCCTCCACCGCGTCCTCCGCGCTGCGCCGCGCCGCCCGCGCCCCGCCAGCCCAGCCACCCGCGCCAGTGAGCCACGAGTTTCCCCGCGTTCCCAAGATGCGCGGGGGCGTTCGCCGAGTGCACGCTCTCTGAATACAGCCGGCTCGCGCGGGCCCGAAACGACACCGGCAGCCAACAGCCCCGCAACTCGGCGTGGTTATCGGCAGCAGGTGAGTGAGTGAACGCGTATTGATTCGCTGGGGGGGTATGTTTGGGTTTGGGCCCTGTCGAAAGCAGCGGGGCTGCCGCGGCGTACGCATATGAATATGCAAAGGGAATGGATTTTTATCCGCGTCATAAATATTTCATAGTGCATGCAACCGGCGGCGGAGTGCGTGTGTGTGTGTGTGATCGCAAACGTGGTGTGAGAGAGTGAAGTAAATGGAAGATGCGCGGCATGTGGGAAGAAGATTGGAACGATGCGTGTGTTTGAATGAAGCTGTGTTTACATGCCGAAGCGAGTTGGGCGCTGTGACACCTGTTCCGATGAGTGTCTGCCACGTGATTCGTGCAGCCTCACCTATTCTGTGAGTCAGGTTGGTTGGTCATTCCCGAAGGCTGGTGACGTAATGTGTGCGGAATGGTGAAGTGAATAGAGAAAGAGAACTCTAACATAACCAATTACGGAAGTGCTGCAGAAGGATGACGCGCTTGGTTCTATCGCATCGATTATTCATCGGCACCCGTTAACAAGTCGAAACAAATTGTTTCTATTGTTGACAGACGGTGAGTAAAGTGAATGTCAACATTTACAACATGTTTGACATAAAATATTAATGTTCTGTCGTGCGGAAGTTGGCTTTTTCATCATTGCATTATGTTGCAGGGCTAATATGTGACATTTTGTCGTGAGTGACAATTATTTTTTTCCATAACGATCTATATAAATATTCTGAAAACGGTTTAGGACGATTTTGTAAGCTCCTTTGATTGCAATGCAAGAAAAAATCTCTCCAGGCCAATGTCAATCACCAGTAGTTTAAAATTGCATTGTCTACATTAATAAGTTCAAGCTACTAACAAAAAGGAAGAATTACACGGATTATAATTTAACAACACCCTAAATATATCGTGAACCAAAATATCAAAACACCATTATGAAAAGTAATATTATGTTGAAAAAATTATATTAAAACAAATGATGCATAGAAGGGTCCCTCAGTTTAGATATCAGATATTAAGGAAGCAATTGCAACAAAATGAGTGAAAGTACGGTGTCTGTAATCTTTCGATACAGGAATCTTTCAATTCATAATATGAAATATTTTCAAAACTACTGTACTTGATTAATGACTCTTAATATAATGGTAACTAAATTATGTGTAAAATTGTAGTTTTGAAGCTCCAAATTCTGTCAAAATTTTATATTCTGTAATTAACAGGACTAGCTTGAAAAAAAAATTGAATAGCCCAAGTGTCAAAATTATTATGTGCTACAGGACAGTAAAAACTAGAATGCAAAGTGATATACCTGATTAATTTTTTTGTTAATGCAGTCCTCACATTCGAGTGCCGATTGCTTGCATTTGACCCTTCTTAAAATTTCCTTGGTTTCTTTTTCTTCTCTCTAATGTATGTAAGTTTCCTTGCAATGAATGTTGCTAATAATTGTTCGACGCTCCGGTTTTGACCAATAACGTGTTTAATTACACTGTGTAATTTGGGATTTCCCGGATTCAATGTTTTAAATAAAACAGGCGATTTCTACCTTTATAAAATTAACTTGCAAGTTAGATTTTTTATTTACAATACAGTAACGTTTTAAAGTTTCTAAAAATTCTTGTTGTACTTGGATGTAGAATGAAGGCCGTTAAAATTGTAGTTCAGTATGTACTCATTCGAATTCTTGTCCTCAAAGGGTTAGGCTCAAAGCTCACTTTGTATGTTGTTACCTCTCGTGTAATCAGTCCTGATGGGTGAATATGTTTTGAAGTAGTGATAAGATCTGATGTTTCATTTTGGTGTACCTGACAGCTTTTCAATAAAATTCTCTTAAACATTTATTTTTACAGGTTCACGTTAAAAACTCTTTCCACAAAAACAAAGTTCTTTGACTGTATTTATCAGTTGACAAATTCAGAAACAATTTCCAAAAAATGTTTGTTCAAAGGCAGAATAAAATAGTTTGTTTTCTTTAAGAGAGCTGACAAAACAACATATTACAGTTCTTTACAATTCAAACTAACGTTTCAGCTGGTGCATGTACTAATGTAGATTTTTGCTGTAGGCGTGAGTACGAATCAAGCGAGTTGGCTTAGGTCATGGAGTTTTCATTATATGAAAGAGATGTAAATCAGACCTTCGCTAGTGCTCTTGAATGATTGTTCTTGTATTATACAATTCAATTGTTGAGGTGACCTTTCATGTTTTGAAATAAATTAAAAACAATCACACCTTGATGGAAAAATCGGTCTTTACTCTTGAGTTAATTGAATCTTAATATAGTTTACAACGACGTTTCATGAAGCGATTCATTCACATCATGAGGTTAAAAACTGTTTAACGTGTTCTCTAAACGTGTCATTATTTTATACGTTGGCACCGACGGCATACGGGGGTTGTTTATACAAATAATGATATAAAGCGGTTTTTAAATAAGCGGTGAATTTTTCAGTCTTTGCCTCGAATTTATATTTTATTTTATTTATTTATTAACCTTCAACTATCTTCATGAATAAAGATAGATTTTTCGATTAAGTTTTGATGTTTTTAATTTTTTTGTCTAAAAAATGAAAAGATACCTCAACAATTCAGACCTTTGCCGTATGCTTCTCCCTTCACCCAAGTTCAAGTGGCGTTTGCAGTCAGTACTACGGGTGTCAAGTCGAGATATCGGAGATCCAGCGTGCGTGAAAGAGAGAGAGAGAGAAGGTGCTTGCTTCGCCACAATGATGCGGCGGATGCTACTGCCTGCCTCGTGGCCTTTCGTCTGCGGCAAGGTCGTTCCGGGGCGGCGGAGGCGGCGGGCGCTGCGCGGGGTGCTAGCGGCGGCGGCGGCGGCGGTGGCCTCTTCACCTGCGTGGGTCGGAGGTCACGCGCGCTCGCCGCTGCGCCAGCGCTGCGCTGGGCGGGGCCGGGGCCGGGGCCGGAGAGTGTGCGGGGCAGCCAGGTGCATCGTGCACCCAATTGCGTGCGCGTGAGCGGCTATATCGGGAAGGATCTGAAGGACGGGGTTAAGGGTGAACGCGCACTCCTCGTCAGTATCACAGCGAAATTTAGGACGGACGAGAACGGAAAAACGTTCGATGTTACGACGGAGTTGGGGCAGTGAGAAATTGAAGGGCGATGTGAATCAGCGAGAATGAGAACGAAAAATTGAATTACAAATAATTGAAGTGAATTTAAAGACGCGTGCTCTGCGGAACAAGGAAAACTGATGGTTTTAATGAAAACTTTCTCATAAAAAAGGACGGTATATTTCAAACACAAATTAAAACTTCACATCAATCGGCATTCAAAATAACAGCAGAATGAACGAAAATCATATTAGGTATTAAAACAATTGATATCTTACAGTAATTGGTGTAGTATATTTTATTTCCACATGTAGAATATTTTTAAATATTCTTGCAAATATTCTAGTCCACATTTCTCATAATGTCGTTTATTCGATAAGAAAAAGATCGATGTCTCTAATACTCACTAAAATTGATTAGTTTTTAGACTAATACTGTCTTTATTGCTCCGTTAAGTGATCAGGCTCTGTTTCTAGGGAATAAGTTTATGAATAAAATTTATATGTTAGTTATATACTAAATATATTTCTTAATATTCTCGAAATATAATTTATATAAGGAAATTATTCCCAGATAATTTTCTTTTTGAATTTAAAGATTTTCAGCAAGCGTTGAGTAAATACGAGTAATTTGTACAGTTCATATTTTGTTTTACCACAAGATTTAAGATTAAATTGAGATTAAGTGTAAATTTGTTACTTAATAAAAAGGTTAAGTATAAAATTAAATATTATCATGGTAGGAGAAATTGAATATTAAAAATACTTGTAAACTCCATGAAAATCTTCTTGAGACAACTTCAGAGTGGACCGGAGTGGGTTGCATGGGGGCAAGATTAGATCAGCAAATTACGACATTTGTGTGGCGCACGGGGCCTTGCAACCGCGCCTGATTTTAGTCCATCAGTACCTTGGTCCGATAGTCGGCCATTAGAATTACTGTGCACTCGCTGCTAACAAATCTCTGCAATAGTTTCCTGAGTCTACAACAACTTTTCAAGTCTTGGAAATGCGCATATGGATGCGATGATGTGCAGGATGCGACAAAATAGAAAAATCACAAAAACAAACAAAGAAATTTTAAAAATACTTAACACTTTTCAAGTGAATCTTTGTTTCTAAGGTCAAAACAATTAATTACTTATTTCTTATATTAAGAGAAAGACTAGTGTGCTTTTTCCCCACTTAAAATGATTCACACTATACAGTATATCATTATAGATATGAAACTCATAGTCATCCATTTTAAATTGATAATGAGAATGGTTAATTGTTTAACTTAAGTAATTATTTCATGAAGCTTTCCTGCATTATTTACTTACAATATACATTCAATTGCTTCCTGATAAGCGTCAACGCTCCTGGGCAAGTTAGATCTCCCTTTCAAATTAATTTCTGTTAGAAAAACGTTCTTCTGTAAAACTTGTGAAGAGACGTGCCAGCTAACTGTTCATCTTGCCATGGGTCTCTTTAAGAGTTTGTTTGAAATGCGAACAGAGTGCATGTTATAGTATACGGGTCATTCCACATCAAATCACACAAATTTAAGAAAAAATTCATCTTGATGTCCCAGATCTTTAAACTTTTTTTATGTTAAGAATATAAGCAAAAATATGCATTTTGAAAGGAATTTTGAAAACTAGTTTTTCCAATAATTTAACTTTTTTTACGGCAAACAGTTAATTTTTAACTTCTCAAGAATGCTGGTTGCAATAACCTAAACGTTCACTTTTTCTGCAATTATAGATTTTCATATTAAAAAATGCAAATAACAATATTATTGAAATTATTGTAAGTCTATCTATGGTTACTAACCTCACAGAACAACGCACATGTTTCGCGTATTCCGCTATTTACACAACGACTCAGTATATCTGAGAAAGAAGACTGCTCTGTTTTAGGCAGACCTTAGCAGTGTCAGTTGTTTGTATAAACTTAATAGTCGCATTTCGTTAGAATACTTCCATTTGAGACCGTATGTGTTTACCTCCGACTCATAGCATGACTTAAGTCTCACGGTTACATTATGTTTGGACATCACGATGCGTCGTGTCATTGACGTCCCAAGAAGCAAGTTCGGTAGACAGCTGACTGCCTACGTGCGCTGGTAAACAAACTATTTTTTAAATGTTATTTATGTGTATCCCACTTTAAAATTTGGGAGATCAATACAAAATTAATGTAGAAATTCATGAGTATTTTTTACAATTAGTTTTTGTATCGACCTACGGTAAAAATTTACATTTTGAAAATTCAAATATATTTTAAATATTTAAACAATTTGTTTACAAACAATATATTTACATCACATAAAAGTACATACTTGTATGTTAAATTTACGTGTAATTTAATTTTTCTGTATAAAACAGTATTTACGTAAAAAATTGTAAACATTATCGCGTGCATGATTCTTCGGAAAACGTAAATGGTCAATAAAAAAATAGTGATGTTTTGTGAGTGTCCGATTTTATGTGGAATGACTCATAAAATGTATTATAACTGAATAAAGAGTTGATCATGTTTAAACGCCGTGACATATTAAGAATTGGTAAATTTCAAAACTTGTTGCTACAAACTATAATAATTTACGTTATTCCCGTTACCTTGTTGGAGATCTGTTATTATGCATCACTATCGCGCCTCTAACGACGACTCTGTTAGCAGTTCTCAGGTAATTAACTGGTAGACTACAAACATCATTATGATTATAATCTATATCAAAGTAGTAATGATGATGGAATTGTTAACTTCATAATTTTGTAAAAGTGGTAAAAATCAAATTAATCATAAGGTTGTTAGACAGAAGCAATTACAACTCACTTATGAACTTAATATAAATGTTCAATATATTACACTTTAAAATTGAATTGAGTCATTCAGGTACTAGTTAAGAACAACTTTAATTACTTCTATATTAAATCGGCGATTTTTGTTGCTATTTTTTTATTATTTCACTCAGTCGTTAGTTCTGTCAATAAGTCTTTCACTTTCTTAGAAAGCAAAACCTTTTTTAACTTCTTCTGAAGGAGGAGATTTTGCCACTCTCCATATAATTCAATTCAGTTGAATTTATTGAGTGGCTACAACCTAATTGTGCGGAGAAGAAGATGCGCACAGTTCACGAGAGGTTGAACTGCTAATGAGCGCCCACGCTTGGGAATTGGAATTTTTTTCTTTTGGGCGATGGCAAAAGTTTCTTTAACAGATCGTATTTGATATATATATATATTATATATATTATATATATAATATAATATATTATATATTATATATATTATATATATAATATAATATATATATATTATATATATATAATATATATAATATACATAGATATAGATATAGAGATATAGATATAATATTTAATTTTTTAAATCTGAATTAAATGTAAGAATTTTGAAATATCATTAAGAATATTCACTAAATTTAATTAAATAAACTAATATTCACTTTATTTGTTACTCCTCCCCGAGAAAACCGTATTACACCATTTGTTATAATAATAATAATAATAACAATAATTGTTATTATTTTCCACTTTTGACACACCTCAGAATCAGTTGAAAATTAATCGAATCTACCACGGAGTAATAAGGGATTTAATAAAAATTCTAAGAAACTGTTTACCGATGAAATTATTTTCGAACTTTCACTAGATTTGTGCTTTAATATTATCTTATTCACATTGGTTTTCAATTACATGTACAATAATATATAATATTGAGTTATTTTTAAACAATTAATTCATACACTTGTTTATGAAGTTCTCTTGGTTTATAGTGTTATAATGAAAAATAATGTATGCCTAATAATGATTTTCAGCGAAGTGCGAAAGCAGAGAGGAGGATTAAAAGTGAGCTACAAACCTAAAAAACTTTATTGCAGGCTGTCAGGTGCTATTTGCAGCCTTTCAGCAAGGTCTCAGTTGGATCTAACTGTGCCGTAACCAATAAATTTATCGCTGCCTTACTCCAGTGGTGTTTCTGACCTCGAGCGCAGCTTTTTTCGTGAAAGAATCGATGTTGCATGTTGTGCCGGGATGATACTTGGAAAAATAGCCAATGGGCAACCTTCATCTGTATTTGGATAAGGTTGCTCGCTTGTGTGTGAAGAGCACGTACTTTGAAGACCGGGAAACGCATTGGCTCATAAGATCAGGATATTTTGAGAAATTATCTTGCATATTTTTTTTTCGAAAAAGATCTCAGTTCAAAACGAGAGATACTTTAAAATCTTCGCAAAAGAGGTGATATCAGTGGTTTCAGAGAGGATATCAGGTGTTATCAATTGTTTTACAACACAGCTGGCATACCTAAAGATGTGAACTACATAATAAAATAATTAGATAGAGAACCCAACGCGAAATATGATGCGCTAAAAATAAATCATTCGTTATTTACACACCTTTATTATTTACTAAAAAATTAAAGATAGTTTTGTTAAAATTTAAACAGACTTTGAAGAATCGGCACGTCATTAAGGGCACATCATTATGCTGTATGTTTAAAATATTCTATTTACTTGCAGTTCTTCTGGAAAGATCGTGGTCATCTGTGAATATAGAACCCTCTTTTCACTATTGTACACTTTATATTTGCATCTATCGTAGCTGAAAATATGAATAAGCTGCTTTCATTAAAACTTCTCCGCGAACTGTGTTGGTGTGTCCAGCAATCGGTTATTCCCAAGTGAAGTATAGCTGAACTATTTTAATGTGACTAACAAATTTTGGTGATTATATTTATTGGCTAGTGTATTCTGAAGAATGTTAGTCCAAAGAGAAGTTCTTAAGACAGACGTTTCTTCACATTTTTTTTAGTCAACGAATATTTACAATCTATTTCAAAAGTGAAACAATCAGTAAATACTATAACTAGTAATTAACAATATAAAATCAAATAAAAGTCAGGAAAGTAGCAATGAATGATTTTCTTGTGTTGGCACATAGGGAGGCAAATTAATTCAAATATGGCGCCACGCTTGGAACTCATTCATTTTGACAATTCTTTGAGGTTATTTAAGAAGAAAAGAATAGACATTTCAAACGTTGCGCCTTCGAGATATTAAATTGTATTACATTGCTTCGTATTAAATTGCCACCGGAAGCAGCGAATTCTCACTCGCAAGAAACAAGAATTCATTTGGTATGAAACTCTTTGAAATAAACTTTGAACTACTTCCAAAACAGACCGGTAGATCTCACCATCTCCTGGCCTGCCGGAGAGAAGCTTTGCACATTGAAGTAATTTCCAGGGTTTCGGCACCATTGTTGAGGCTGCATCAAAAATTAGATTTTAAGTTGTATTATTACGTTAAGTTGACATTACATTTCCAAAGAGTTTTACGCTCGATCAGCGTGTGTGCGACTCGCACTAAAATTACAAGCAGTTAGGTGAATGATTGCCGTTCACCAAAACCATGTGATACTGAAACCTATTCAATACTTAATGATTGGTACGCCATGGTGTTAAGCGTGTCGATTGCGTGTCGTCTTTTCAGAATCTCCTCTTCTGACGAGAGCACGAAAGGCGATAGGCAGAACTTCTTGGTGCAGTTTCTGAAAATGCACTCCCGATCATCTAAGCAATACTTCGCAGCTTCAACACCGGGTTTCTTCACAATGCGTTTGAATAAATGTTGATAATTAAAACGGTGTGGAGATAAATAGAGAAAATTCTATTGGGGGTGAGAAATTTCCTTGCTATTATGAAGTAAGTTTAGCACTAGATGATCGGGATGTATTTCAGGCGTTAGTGATATTTTCCACTTATTTCTTGGATCTTTTCTTGAATTGCTGGTCTATTGAAGTCTTGATGTAGTGCAGCATTTGGTATGAATCAGGGTGGAGATGAAGTCATTCTTAAGTTTTGACTGAAATCTTTGTAAGATCGACAAATTAAGATAAATTGTTAACACTGACATTTCTTCACATTTAATAAAGATTATTCCAGTTCCAAACATTTGCATGATAAAAAATAAATATTTACCTATTTACTGTTGTGAAGATTGACAATAGTGATTCTTAATGGCAAAGTAGACGTCTGTCGTAAGTTAAAAGAAAATATATGGTATTAAAAATGACAATCCAATTTTGAAGGAAAGTTCTTTGATCAGTTCCAATCTATATACGTATTCTCACTTCAACTTATCGTATTACAGAAATAACAATTCAACATAAAATGAATGTTTTGTCCATAATTTCAGTTCAATAAACAATTGATAGGATATTAATGATGAATCTTCAAATAATCTAAATAATGGAATGGACTCAAGAATAATTCAGCGGAAGGCAGAACAAACTAATTTCTTCAATGCAAACACATTTACGAGTACAATAAGATCTTTTAAGGTAAACTCCTGTCAAGAAAAAGCCCCCGCCCTTTCTGTACTTCGGTAAACTCTATAATTTGAAAATGTCTAAAGGTGAATTATTACAATTCTTAACAAATCTTTAACATTATGTTCTTTGATTAAATTTTGTATCCGAATCTATTCAAGTATTCGTGCTTTCGATTCTGGTTTCACCGTTAGCAGAAATTTTGAGGCTTTATTACGTCGCCTTAAACATGGATCCAATACCTAAGTGTGTGATGCAGAGTTGCATCACTCTGCATTGACACCGCAAAATAAAATTATTCCATAAATCGTGTGTATTAATTTTTTGAAAATAAAGGTAACATTTTATTGGAAATCTGACTCATGAATAATGTATTAGATGTATATTAATTCTCTATTGTTGGAATCAATTTAGTTAGCAGTTATTAACATTGTTTAGCATACCATGACATACGTTGCATTTTGAAAATTTATATTCAATGGTGAGATAATTATTTTTTCCTCTACAACATCGAGCTTTATTCTACGAGTATTGCAACTCTGTTGAAACTGCATTTAAGTAATTGTCAAGTTGTGACTCTGATAATGTGATTTTATATAAATATTCTTTTATAATATTTCGATGGTTTTCACTGAAATATGATGGATTTCTGTAATTTACACGAATAAAATTCCTTCACTTTTCAAGTTGTCACGACAACATGTGTGGCTTTATTATTACTATTATTATTATTATTATTATTATTATGTTAATTTGTTCCAAGTTATGAAATTAGATTGTTTACCTACTTCATTGCGTTATATCTGAAAATAGTTAATTAATCCCGCTTGGAAAGTCATGCACTACATCTAACGTCTTTTTCTGTTCTCTTACAATTCTTATGTGATACAACGTATTTGTAGTAATACTAGCAATACAAGGCAAAAATGTTACAATTTTCCATAATTCAATAATGAATACCGACCAACTGCAGAGGGAAGACATTGTATATTACCGCTAGCTAGCTTTCATTATCTTTTTCCGCGAGGAGGACACGTTTCCGGCAGAAGGCAGTTGATCTTTCAATGGGATGCAGTATTTGGAATCATACTTGCATACTAAAATGCCTGATAGTACCTTGGATTTAGAGTCAGCAGAACGTCAGGGTCTCTAAAGGAAAGGGCAATAATGGAAGCTCAGCGTAGGATTCAAATTCGTGACCTCTTACGTAGAGATGTTGATTCCGTACATGAACAAACTCCTTTAGACATCGAGACCAGCCCCATAAGCAAATTAAAAAATGAAGTAAAGATAGATGTAAAATTCCATAATATAAAATAATTCTTCTTCTAATTCTTCTAATTCTCACTCTTCTTCTAAATCTCACTCTTCTTCTAATCCTCACTCTT